>PTEX01000223.1:980131-1144631 GCA_003342815.1 Eudromia elegans | reverse complement strand
GGGGTTAAGCGCCGCGCTCGCCGCGGGCTCGGTGCCGGCGGGGAGGGGGTTAAGCGCCTGGCGGCGGCTGCCGCCACTCGGCTCCGCTCCGCGCCCCGCGCCGGAGCCGTTACAGCGGGAAGATGGCGACGGAAGGCGCGAGCGGCGAGCCGGGCTCCGGCGCCCGGCAGGACTCGGCGGCCACGGCAGCGGTAACGGGCAGCGCCGGGAGCGGGGCCGGGGCGAGGAGGCTCCGCGTGGGGATGGGACGAAGCGGCGCTGCGGGACCTGCCTCCCCCGTTCCCTCCCTCCGCCCTCTTTCTCCCCCGGGGCGGGACGGGGCTCGGCTGCGGCGGGACCGCCGCAGCCGAGCCCCGTCCCGCCCCGGGGGAGAAGAGAGAGCGCGAGGGTGGCGGTGCCGCCATCCGCGGGCTCCCCTGCGGGTTCCCCCCATTGTTCCCGCCGCTGCCCGCGCTCGGCGGGAAGGGCGCTGGCCGGGCAGGGCGCCCCGTCTCCCCCCAGCTCCATCCCCGTGGAGGAGCCGGGCGCGGGGAGGGCGGTGGGAGCTGTCAGCGCAGGGCGGCCGAGCCATGCCCGGCTGCTCCCCGGCGCGGTTCGCAGGGCCCCGGCGCGTGGGGCCGGGCGCGGCGGGGCCGCGAGGGGCAGCTCCCCGCCTCAGCGCGCCCCGCGGCCCGGAGGAGACCCGCGCGGTGCCGCCTCGGCAGGTGCGGAGGCGCCTCGCGGCGAGACGGGCGCGGTGCGGTGCCGCTCGGCGTGAGCTGCGCGCCTGGGAGTCCTTCCCCCTCCGCCCGTGCGTGCAAGCCATGGGGCTGCTTTGCGCCGCTCCGCGTGGAGCGGCTCCGCGGCGAGCAGAAGTTCTGCCCCTCCAGCGGCCGCCTCGTCGTGTTCGGCCTGGCCCCTCACCTGTCCCGCGAACCTGAACCATGTAGGGCAGTGGCGGAGCCATCTCCCGCCCATCGCCTTCCCCAGGGGAGAACATCCCGGGTCGGCTCTGTTCCCGGCTGCGGTGGTTGCCCGTGGGTTGTCTGGTGTTGATCAGCATGTGCTAGTGGTCCGGGTGACAGTCACTGGTGAGAAGCGGAGGGGAACGTCCACCGCCAGGCTGTGTTCTCCGGAGCTGCACGGTGTGTCTAGCAAACACCTTGGTTAGGATAATAAAATAATGAAATCTGGGCTCGCGTTGTGTCATTTCTGGAGGTAATGAGCCAAGAGGGAGAACGGTCCTAGTTTCTATGAAAATGAGGATCTTGTTAATATTTGTTATCTTTTCTTTTGAACATAGAGTTTCTTCTGTGGAACTGGGCTCTAGCTGTGCTCTAAATTCCAGAGTCCTAATAATCCTTAAAAAAAAAAGAAAAGAAAAAAGTAATCCTTAGTGAATATTTATAACACCTGTCTTTAAAAATGACTTAGCTGCAATATAGACAAATATTTAAAATCATAAAAACAAGCCATACAATACTTTCAAAATTAGTTTTAAGCAAAAAATTTTGTGATGTTTCTTTAACATATTCGTAGTGTTATTATCTTAAGTTAATATCTTAACTCAAAACAGAGCTCATAAGCTAGTAATTACCTAATATTGCACTTTTGGGTGATGTAGTGTAAGCCACTCGTGCAATTTGATGATGTAATTGCCTAGGGTAAAAGCAGTAGCTCTATAATGCACAATATTTTAATTTTTTTTTTTTTTAAATAGAGGTAACTAAAAGGTAACCTCCGTGCTCATTGACAGCTTAAGTAATAGCTGTTCTTAAGCACCAGCAAAATATTTTAAAATGTCTTTTATTTTCAACTTGCCTTCAGTCCTTAAACATTTGTTATTCTGTGTCATTTTTTCCCCTTCATGGTACAAACTTTGAGTTTTTGATTTCCTTTTATTTCTTGTATGGGAGAGGAAAAAAAATGAAAAGGTTTCAAAAATACTTATTCAATACCATAGTGTTCTTTTGTATGGTTATTCTGAAGAGCTTAATTTCTATCTTAAACTCAAGATACAAAATTATGAATTGAATCATCTTTTTTTACTGTCAAGATTACAGTAAGCTTCTGGGTGACTATTTTATAAGTCACACTAAACTTCAAATTGTAATGAAATCTAAAACAGTACTGAAAATACATTATTTTTATTTTTTTAATTCTCAGAACCCTGAATACACAAACAGTGCAGTGAAAAACTGTGAAAATGGTAATTTGTCATAGTAATATCCTATTGTGCCAAATACTGTTGGGTAAGTAGGAGGTATGTAACAGTAGACTGTACAGTAGGTTTTTCTTGTACTAAATGCTGGTATGATTGCATCTTGGTATGGTCTCAGTAGCATCACTGGAAAAAAAAAAGGCCTTTTTTTTACTACTCTTAGAAACATTGTGGAAAAGGATAAAAAATGTCCACTCTTTTATTTATATATTCACCTGGGAAATTTAGTAAAATAAAAATCCAGGGATTTTGCCTAAAAAAAAAATCTATAGTGTTCTATAAGGCACTACAGTTAGGAGCAAAACCAACAGTCTTGTCATTCTGAGTTTCCACTGATGAAGTGCAGCAGTTGGTAAGCTCACCACCTCCTTCCCAGCTGTAATACTGGTATATTTTCCATGGTGGGAATCATGGAAGATGAAATGGGACTGAGACCAGTCCTCTTTCATACCTACATGAGTTGCACTGGAGCCACTGGAATTGTATTGGTGCAGTATAAACTTGAATTGAGGGGAAAGTGTGTGTCTTTCAGGTTGTCTTTGAATGACTTTTACCTGCATAATATCTACTAATGATTATACAATAGTAAGAAATAATCCAGTTTAACTTTGTTGTTGTTTAAACATTGAACACCAGCTTGCAGCAAGTAGAAGTCTGGCCTGTCAGATGTTGGAGCTTCAGTGAAACGAAGACTATGAAAAGCCTGGTCTGTCAAGCAGAATTTGTTAAAATTATTCAATAAAAAAATATGCAGTAAAAGCTTTCTGTTTAGAATTTTGCTTGACCAGTAATTGAAAGCATAAATTTTACTTTTCTCTAAATGAGGGCACCTTCTGCCATCTAAAAAGCCTTATGTAAAGAGAATATTTGTAGGCTGGAATCTTGACTTCTCTGAAGTCACTCAGAATTTTGCTGTTGGCTTCATTAGTCTGAATTTCATTGGGTGTTGATGTGCGCATATTTGAAATGATTGGTTGTTAGTGCATATTCAAGAAGCAAGAGAGTTTTGTTCCTTGGAGAAATTCTATCGTTGCACTGCTTTAGTGGAAAGTAGTGGATGAGATAGAATGAAATTTATGAAATATTAGGTCTACTGTTTATAACCTATTCATATGTTATAACTTGTCCTGCAGCAAGATACAGTCTGTTAATTGTGTTAAAAATTGTTAACAAAATAAATGGAGAGACATTCTGTGACACATTGTGGTGGGATTTTGTAGGTTTGCACGCTTAGTTTGGCATATTCTGGATCTGTTGTAGTAGAACTGGCATTCTGGTCAATATAGTGGAATGTTAGTAATCCTTAGGTCAGATCAGTTACGAGGGATAGCTTAGGTAAGCTTCTTGCCTGAAAAAGACTACAAGTAGCAGAAAGTGAGCCCAGAACCCTTGAGAGTAAAGACTCTGTGTCTTATTGGGGACTGCATCCTGTGGAATGGTCACTAGCAAAAGGATGTTTTACTACTGTGATCCTACTATGAAAGAAGTTCTCGGTGTATTGTTACTGTTCAGAGAAGGCCTTTTCATCTGGTGGGATAGCAACACTGTTGCAAGACTGTTGAGATATTTCCACATGCCAAGTGGAGCAAAGAGATGGCAGTAGTTATGTCTGTTGGAGTCCTGCTGCCTCTCTACCTCTCCTCTGAGGGACTAGATTCCATCCGTCTTGCAGTAATATCCTTTATGCCTTGCTCTACACCCTCCTTTCTGCCCCATCTCCCCTCACACTGACCTACAGCACTGCCTGTCGTGTGCGTTCTCCTCCCTGACCTGCAACCACAGCCTCTCCTCCCTAGCTGTGAAAGTACAGGGGCTTGAGAAAAGAAAGCCACTAAATGTAATCTGCTTTGTAAATATTAATTTATTTTCCAAATGTGCACTTGTCACGCTGTTTGTCATTAAAGGTGAAGCCCAAGAAGCAGTGCTGTGAGTCAGCATGGGAAAGGGCGATAACAGTATGTTTTTCCCTCTTCACTAGTTAGTTGAACTTGATCAGAGTAAGCACAGGGGGAAAAGGCAATGTTTCGGTCTCAAAGGTGATATAGTGGGTTAGTAATAGAGATGGAAATAGAGAAACTGGAAGGGCAAGAAAGCACTGAGAGTTTAGGAAGACTACAATCTGAGGCATACATCCCCATCCAGCCTTTTGGAAAAAAACAAACAAAACAGAACCATTGATTACAGAACCCTTATAATACTCCAGTATGTAAACAGGACAGTGTCAAGTAGGCATTGGTAGGAGATTCTCTCTTCGGTGTGTGCATTGCGGGTTCTTGGGTCTTGAGTTTGGTTCTAAAATAAAATTATGAAGGAGTTAGAAATAACTCTAAAAATAAATTCAAGAATATATACTTCAAGAGTATATATTGATGGATCTAATCATATACTATTTGTGTTAGAAGTAGCTTATTTGAAATTGATTTTGACTAGAAAAAGCCTGTTAGATTTAAGCAATAGTGTAAACATGGTCACTGAAAAGTTGTGTGTCTGAATCCATAAAAAGAACTTGGGTACTTAACTCCTACTGGAATCAAAGATACCTAAATATATTTAGATATTTATGGTTTCCAAATATGTTTTAGCAGTTATGGAACTATCTGGATATGCATCAAGTTCAGTGTCCTATTAATTTTTTGCTTTTTTTTCTTGTCTTTAAAGAGAAAATTCTTGTACATATATTTACAATTACTACTACAGCTATTAAAAATTTTACTGCTAATCCAAGGCAAAAAGCTGCAGCAGGTAAATAAAATCTCCCTTAAATTAAAAAAGGGAAAAGAAAACCTTGAAAATGATGGACAGCAAGGGAGCTGTGCTTGAGGAAGATGAGAGTAGAATAAGCAAGTAACTTCATGGCACTTTCATGGCAACTTTCATAAGCAAGTGATCCAGTAAAAAGTCAGTGAAGTAATGGATGTGAATAATGAAATGCATGTTAAATTCCCTCATGGTCCTTAGATATACTTGTATTACATTTTTACATTTTATGTAAGTTCTTCAGAACTTGCTTAAAGAGTAAGTACTTCTTTTATGCAAGTACTTACTTTTATGTAAGTACTTAAGAACTTATGAAAGTTATATTCAGATCATATTCTGTGCTGCAAGGAACTTCAAGCAAGACCTGATGTTAGTTATCCTAACTCAGTGGTTCTAAAACTTTTTAGGTTTTATTACCTTTTTTTTCATTTGTTCTATTTTTTTCCCTGTAGTTGCACCTCTCTTGCCTATCTCCAAGCACACTGACATAAAAGTGAATGTAGCTTATATGTTGAAAGCGAAAAAATCGTGTTGTCTGTAGAGTCTGCATGAACACTACATGGACATTATAATTACTTCTTTCAATACCCTGAGCACTTGCAGAGCTTTCTATATTAGAAAAGGATTGGGATTCTTTTGACCATGTGCTTGTGTTTACATTGAACTGGTTCTTCACACTTCCTTTTAGAGGCAGCGAAGAAAGAAGTGGCTATGATCTCTTTTATAAAACAAAAAACTCTGTTTTAGATATTTACTTTAGGACAGAATCATGAACTCTGAGTAAAGTGTGTAGATATGTTACTCTTGGAGGTACAAGACATCTGTTTTTAGGTCTTTATATGTATGCACTGTGTTTAATATCTCAGTCAGTGTAGTGAATACAGTCATTGAAGCCTTGAGCAGGTAGTTCTGGTGATGGGTCAGCTGAATAGTCCTTGGCTGTTTTGAATAGCTCCCTATTGACAATATCTCTGTCCCGTACCCAGAGGCAACTTTGGATTTCTTAATCCTTGCCTGAGTGCTCCCTGTAGTTGTCCACATTATAAGTGTTAACAATTTTTGAGATGCTTGAAGGTATCACGGTTAGCCACCTGCTGTCAATCCAGATGGCATGGATGATTCTCCTAAATCCTGTGTCATAAATACCTGTCCTGAAAAGATCCCCAGGACATCTCAAATTGGATACTTAAGTGCAGGCAACTAAAGAGAACTAGTCAAAATATGCATGTGCTTGATCTTGAGTTCTACTTGGAGAATGTACCCAATATTGTAAAATGTGTGAATTGGTGTTTCCCACATGCAGTGGTTTCTGATGATAATGTACTGATGGCTATGAGGCCATCATGATATTAAAAATTTACTCTCTATGACCTAATAAGTAATAGCAAATCATTTTATTTTTAAAACCTCAAGAGGATTCATGTGTATGTTTAATGGAGCTCAATATAAAATATGTAACAAATGTAGGTATGCAGCCTTCTCATCTAAAAGGACTCCTTTTGACAGCTTTTCCCTATGTGTTTTCCTGTACATCATTTTTTGTAATTCTCCTCTGCTCCATCTTCCCACCTCAGCCTTCAATTATACCTTGCAGTTTTCTTTTTCAAGTCCTGGGCTATTGCTCAGCTCCCTCTCTAAAAAGGCTATATAGTGCTTTCTGAGAAGAAGAAGCCGTTTTTCCCTATAGTCATTTGTGTCTAATCTACAGCTAACTTACGCTTTGCTTCTGCTCTGCTTAAAGGAAATGAGAAAGCTGTGACTTTCCCGTCTACTTGTTCAGACTCTGCTAGAGGCAGCTGAGCCTGTGTTGGCTGCTGTGACAGACCAAGGAACTGTGCTCCTGGCTTCTCAAGGGCCTGGTAGTACCTACTGGTCAGCCAAGTGAAACTATTGGCACTGCCAGTTCCTGACAGTGAACGGTTTTAGGGGGAGGGAGAAGAGATGAAGAAGAGAATAAATTTAGCCCTGAAGACTTTTACTATCACTATTTTATTAAGTGTCCTCTTTTCAGTTCCTTTACCTCTTGATGACCTTGCCCTTCAAGGATATGTCCCATGCTTTTTCCATCTTTTCTAAATATGATGGAGCAGGTGAAATGCCTGTCCCATTTGACTGATGTCCTTGCTCAGCCATCTCTTATGTGGATGACATGCTTTTGTTTTGTTTTTGACTCTTGTTAGTGCCAGATATTTAATCTTTAATGATGCAGGTTATCACTTTTATCATATTAAAGGTTGCTTGCAGGACATGTTAAATGTATTTTAGCTGATTGGCTCTTTGCTGTATTGTCTGTGCACTTGGTTTCAGGCAATGCAAACGCCTTGTAAAATGTGTCTGAAAATAAAATGTGGAGTTTTAGAGACTTGGGGAAGAGAAGACATAGTTTTTTCAGATACTTTTTCTTCTCAATCGCATCAACCAGACATTTTAAAAATCCTAAAAAATGGGGAAGAGAAAACTACCTTGCATTTGAGTTATGTATACCAAATTTCACCCTAAGGTAAAATATTCCTACATTTGTGCTGTAAAAGCAATGTAATGTATGGCTTGCTAGGTACTTGTAAAATTGCTGGTTAAATTGTTCCATCTGAGCCCTGGACAAGATATATGGTAGTCAAGTCTCAAGTGACAAATAAATGATGAGACTTTATTTTCTAGAGATGTAGAATAGGCAAGTTTTTTGGAAGATGTTAGGAAGATTACTTTTCTCAATCTAAATCTTTTTTTCTGTAATGTAAGCAAACAGTGCTCCATATGAGCAACTACAAGCAAGCCTGCCATGACTGATATCCCAGTTGCCAAATGATGACAGACAGGGAAGTGATGAAGAGGCCGGATAGTTGTATTTAGTACTTTATTTACTCAAATCTTAAATAACATTATAGAACTTTATCTTGGGAATACATTCAAGCTTTAAATTGTATATTCAGGTTAGGGTAGATTACCTTGCACTTTTGTATGCATTGATTTGGAGATGTGCATGGCGAAAGGCCTGGTGGCATCTTCAGCCATGGCCATGTACACTCTTACTCAGTGTCAGGTGACTCAAGGCTGCTTATCCATAATAAATTTAAGATGATCTTAAACTTTTCAATCCTTAAAGTACAGGGGAAAAAAAAAGGTCATTCCAGTTTCAAAATTTGTCAGGTAAATTTGTGATAAGAAAGCCTCCATAGGCTTAGCAGTATTCGTAAGCAACATTTGAAAAATGATAGCCCGTTTTCTTATTTTATGATGAAGTAACGATGCGTGTCTGATTGATGCCATTTTTCTAACACTAAAATAATATTTCTGTAAAGGCAGGCAGTTTAGGCCCAGTTTAGGCAATTAGGCCCATAAGTTTATTTCTTTTCAGCCTAAACAGCTTTTAAATTCTTTGTTTCTCTTTTTGTGTTTGTGTGTCTCTCATCAATCTTTGGACATCAATTTGAGGGGAATTTTTTTCTATATATACATGAAGATCTATCTTCTAGAGTTAGTAGATTGAGTTAGTAGAGTTAGTAAATTTATTCATTTTATTTATTCCCTGTTAAATAAATTTGAGGCATCAAGCAAAAGTAGCTGGTAGCATATTCCCAAGAAGGAGGTAGTTCCTGCACATTTGAGATGTGGAATATTTTGATTCAGGAGGATGTGGATTTAAAAATTGCATAGATACTCAAAAAGCAATGGAGCAAATTCACAGCAGATGTATCAGTCCAGGGCTGCTACATGCAAAATTGCTATTTCTGGCTCAGGATGTCCTTGAGCTTCAAACTGGGGGAGGCTGAGGGTGTGATTATGTGCTTGTCCTGTTCGGGTGCTGATTTCAGGGCATACATTATTTGTTGCTGCTAGAGACAGGTACTAGGCTAAGTGGGGCTTTTAGTCTGATGTACTATAGCTGTTCATAGGTAGCATTGTTTTCCTAGTTCTCCCTTCAGGTTCTTAACATAAGAATACAAAAGCTGCATATGTCTTTCTGTTATCTTTTATGTGTGTTTATTTATATGTAACTTTAAATTATGAGGTAGCACTTTAAATGTCTGTTGTTGCTGCCTTTTCATATGCTCTAGTTTAGTAGTATGTACTTGGGCAAAATCTACTTTAATTGCTTGATCGGATGTCTAATTAAAAATCTCGTCACTGTATCACATATGTTGAATAATGCCTCAGGTTTTTTAAGAATATAAGAGAGTTTTCATTTATATCTTTAGCTTAACTCTTGTGGAAGACTGTGATGAAGTTTTGCCTGTGATGGTGTTTTGGTAAAGAGCTGTCCTGTTTGGCCTAAAGACCCTTGGGGGGGCCTTCTTTGGTCAGAAGAGGAAAGCATATTTTAGAAAGAGAAGACAACCAAGTGGTTAAGCCACTAAGTGGAGACTCCAGAGTCTGCTACTAAGTATTGAGTTTTGCCCTACTTACTTCCTGTGTGGTTTGGAAAAAAGTGCTTAATATCTTTGCATCAGTTTTCCATCATGAAAAATAGAAGTTAAAAAGATCTTATTTGAATAAATTAAATGATGTGCTTAGACATCATGAAGTGGTTCATAGAAAAAAGATGGATCAGCAGGTCTGCCTGAATTAAATTTAGTAGTTAAAGATACTGAGAGTGAATTCTACTACAGTCTATGGGGAGAAAAATTGAGCTAGAATATATGAGGGATGATACACTTTTAGAGACTTTGCACTTTACACAACCACAGATTGGTGAGCAATGTATAGAATTGTGAGGAGCATTGTGAGAAGCTGTTGCAGCATATGTTAGAAAAAAGCCTTCAGAAAAAGCGGTTATTTTCCTTGATCTGCTGCTGCGAAGCGTGAGAGGTATCTTTGGGTCAGAGAGATTGCAGACCCATGCAACAAAAATACAGGATAATTACTGGTCACCCTGAACTTTTTTTGGTTGGAGTCAGATGGCTCCATGCCCAAAACAGTTACACTTGTTACGAGCAGTCCAATCACTTGTCCTCTTGCTGGTCTGTGCTGTTCAAATAAAGATAGAGGTTCAATATGATGTGCATCAGCATCAAGTACAAATAAATAGGGTTTTGGCATATAGATCTCCCCAACCATTTATGCCCATCTGTGTGTGTTGAATTTACTCTGGGTTCCTTTTTTAATCTGTGCTTAAAACAACTAGAGATTTTAAGTAACTTTGATCTGTGTCTTCCTCTCCCATCCTGAGGGAGGAACAACTGTTTTGCTCTCCTCTTGCCTTGAGAAAGTAGAAATGTTCCTTGCTTTATTTTTACTGGATTTTCCTTAAAAGAAGAAAATCCCTTGGATAGCTGAAGTCTTAAATTTGACTTCTTCCCTTGGGGAAAGTATCCTGAATATCCAGATTTGCAGTACAACTAAGCGACTGATTACTTCATACTGTACACAGCTAGTCATCTGCCTCTCAGGTCTTCACTAGGAGACACCTCTGCATCCTAGCAAAGGCTGTAGGATTTCCCTTGCAGTAAATAGTGTGCCATGTTTTGAGCTAATAACTGATTCTGACATGAGGAATGGAGTGGGAGAGAGGCACCTCCTGAGGTTGCATCTACCTGTTTGGCTTTGTGTACAGACAAACATAAGAAATGCCCTCCGGCATCAGATCTGAACCAGACCTCCTGGGTCAGACCAAGGGTTCAGGAGGCTCTGTGTTCTGACAGATTTAGGACATGACAGCATTAGGAGTTAGTGTTTAGAAAGAAAATATCAACCTAATAAATTCCTAGATCTCTTCCTTTTCTACTCCCTTGGTATTTTCTAATTATTTTATATCCCTTAAAATATTTCCCTTCGTATTTTAATAGATGTTCCCTGGTGTCAGTATTGCAGGACTCAGTGAACAACAGATTTGTATTTAGCTTCATGATTTTGCAGTTCAGTAATTCTCCTCTCCTTCTACACTTCCAAAGAAAAGACTTCCAACCTTATAGTTTTTCCTCAGTTTAAATAAAAAGAAACAGACTATTTGCTATTGATTTTGACCTTATGTATGGCAAACTAAACCACCTCAAGTTACGGATGTTTGAGGAACATAAGATTAGGACTTGACATGTCTATTTTTTTTTCCTTTAAAATAACTGATACAGTCATTTAATAAGTTAATTGGTGTTTTGTTTCTTACAGAGAAGAGAATTTGATGTGGATAACCTAAGCAAACCAGAATTGCGCATGCTTTTGAGCGTAATGGAAGGAGAGCTGGAAGCACGAGACCTTGTGATTGAAGCCTTGCGGGTAAGTTACAGGATTAATTTTTAGATTCTCTATTTGTTGCTTCATTTTTACTGTACATAGAACATTAGTAGAAAAACAAATTTTGTTGTTTTTCATAGGGGTTTTGTTTCTTAAATCTCAGCAATCATAAAAAAATTCCTGTTGAATTGATACCATTTTGTAACTTTGTGTAAGTTGGGCATGAAATTTAGTATAAAGTACCAACATTTTTTTTTTTTATTTGAGGGCAAAAAGGCAAAATGACTATTTAAATTCCACTGTGTTGTAGAATCTGCTATTTTTGAAAGAAGGAATAATTTCAAAGGAATATTCAGTCCATTGTTCATTTGTTCTGATGGTCTCTATATTTGCATGCATCTAATATTTTCAATACCTTCATCTTCTGCAAGGTGTGAGAGGGACAAAATAAATGTCAGATTAAAGATTTTTAAAAAGAAAGGTTTCAATATAACTTTTATATGTAATATAGAATAAAAGTGAGTTCTAAAAGCACTCGAAACTGCTTGATTAGATTTTTTTGCCATGCCAGGCATATATGTAAAAGTTTCTGCTTTAGAAGGTTGCACTCTGAAAGGCAATTTACAATTTGGAACATGTACAAACAGAACTATTTTAATCAAAATATCATTTTTATGGCTATAATGATTATGAACAAATTCTTATTTTGATTTTAAATTTGTTCATGAACAGAATAAAATTTAAGAGTTGCAAAACAGATTTCATGTTTAGAGAGAGAAGAGTCCTATGTGGATTTAAAATATTTATAGTTTGATAGCTGGATAGAGACAAATAGTGGCCTTTAGGATCTTTTAAAGCAAAATCTCTGTATAATAAAATACGTCTGGTACTAAGTGTTAGTAATATATTTATAATGATTATGAAGGAATGTTGGAACATTTTCCTTTTGTAATATCACAGTAACAATTGTAGCCACATTTTTATTCAATTTTAATTTGTTTTGTTATGGTTTCAGCGCACTTTATGCAAATGATGCTTTCAAGTAGATGTCCCTGATGTATCTGTATTAATAACAAAAGAATTTTGTAGCATAAACCTCTGTAACAAAATTGCTATTTCCATTTTGTAAAGGCAATAAGGCAATAAGAAGCAATATGTTTCTGAGAGATTACAACACTTTCAGGTTACTTGGTGTTTGGCTTTCAGGTATATATGTGTCTTGAAAAGTACTACCTTTTTATTTAGCGGCTTTAACATTTCACATCCACATCTCATTTGCTCAGAGTGGAAAATTTTATTCTCCCTGACTATCATGGTAAGACTATATGGAAGCAATAAGAAGGAGAAACAATGTGCACACCAATTCAGAATCTCTTTTTTGACTGTTCTGTCATTGGCAATGTGCAAATAGCATATTCAGGTAATTTTATTACTATATATTAATGAGCCAGCTAAAATAGTAAAGTGTCTCATACCTACTTAACAAATAATGGATATATTGCTGTTAAATGAAATATAGAAAGATCAATGCCGTGCACATTTGTTCATTGGGAATATTAAATGTCCAGCACAGTGCAATCACAGGAGTAAAAAAAAAGTCTACATTACTGATTGCCAGGAACCTGCTAAAGTTTGTAGTAGTTAGGAGTGGTTTTTTGGTGACTAGTAGAGAGATTAAAGCAAAATATAGCTCAGTTTCTCATAAGATGTAGACACATTGAGGGTTTTTTTTCTCCTGCTTTAAATTTACAGTTTCTGCACTTTTTAGTGTAACACCCAAATGAAAATCCATGTGGAGTTTACCTTTTTAACTATGCTGAAAAACTTGGAAATTATATCTGTTGAAGAATTGGGAGCCTGAAATCTTGGAACATCAGTTACTACAAATCAGCAATACTAGAAGTTGGCGCTTTCAAGCAATCCATGAAATAAGCTACTAGTTATTGTATCTTATTTCATGTAGGCCTAGCTAAATGTAGGTATATTTTTAAAAGTGAATAGCAGGAAAATTCCACAGAACTCTTGTTGAATTTGATATTCAACTTATTGACAAACATACCTTGTGCACTGTAGTTTAAACACTTAAATAGGACTTAGAAGTAGGCTTATTCAGTAGTAAAGAATCATAAATTTATTTAAAGTAGGAACCATTTTTCTTGTGATTTATATGTTTAATTGGTTAAACTTAGGGAAAAGTCTTGAATTGCTATAGTACAGTATCACTAGAACTCTTCTTAAATGATTTTTCTCAAAGTGAATATGTTTAATAACTATTTCCTGTTAATTCATACATATATTTGTTCTGCAACAGTTATAATAATGTAATTGTATCTAAATTCTACAGTCCTCTAACAAGACTGTACTTGATTATCAGCATATTCAAACTAGATTTCTTCCAGATGTCAGTCCTTAATGTCCTATAAGTTAATAAAATTCTGAAGTCCATGTGATTTAAGTTGTGTATATACTCTTGGGAGATCTGAGTGTTTTTAAAATTGGCTGTCACAATGTAGGTTTTACTGGAGACACTGAATCATACTTTGTTTTCCTTACTAAAGGAAATTTGTTTTGGTCAGAATGCAAGATTGTACTAACTTGAACATTTGTCCAAAAGAAACATTAATTTTTCTGAAGCCAGTTTTGATAAATATCGTGGTTTTTTTTCTACATTCATGAAACAATTTATAATAGTCATAAGGAAATGACTTGCATTTGGGGGAAAGGGTTCTTATGTTATTATGCCTGCTACTGCGGGCGCACATTACATACATTCTGTTTTAAAATGTGATCAAACTTTTTTTAGGAAAGCATTTTCTTAAACCCCACTTATGCTTAAGGCTCTTTCAAAGTCTAATTTCTTTGATATGTCAAAAGCTGCGAGGGTTATGAGGATAATCGGGGCCTGGAACATCTGCCCTGTGAAGAAAGACTGAGAGCTGGGCCTGTTCAGCCTGGAGAAGAGAAGGCTGAGAGGGGACCTGATCAGTGTCTTTAAGTACCTCAAGGGAAGAGGATGGTGCTGGCCTCGTTTGAGCGGTGGCCAGCGATAGGACTAGAGGAAACGGCCACAAACTGAAGCATCAAAAGGTCCACAGCCACTTAAGGAAGAATTTCTTAACAGTGACGGTGACACTGGAACAATTTGCCCAGAGAGGTGGTGGAGTCTCCTTCTCTGGAGATCTTCCAAACCCGCTTGGACACATTCCTGTGCCACGGGCTCTAGGTGACAGAGAGGTGTGCGCAGGTCCCTTCCAACCTTAAGCATTCTATGATTCTATGAAAAGCTGCTAATTCATACCCTTAGTTGTACCAGGTAACACGTGTATTGTGTGTATTTCGTAAACACATGTATATGTCAAAAATAGGTTTCATCTCAAATTTTAGCTGGTGTGATAGATTATTTTATAAGTAGTTTTATATGTCCTTGTTCTTTTAAGAATTGGATCTTTTTTATCAAATATCTATGTCTGTTGGTTGTCATTGTACTTTCTTCTCTAGAATCATATATATTAAAATTAATCAGTCCTAAATGTGTGTGCCCTTATTCATACTATTTTTTTAGGTTGACTCTTACAGGAGCATAGTTCTCCTGGTCTGTCTCTCTCCTGGTATGTAGGCCATACCATAGCAATGAACACCTTGCCCTCGGTATTCACTGCTGAAATCAAACACTGATTTATTTCAGTCAATTAAGGACTAAGAACTAGGATGCTGGAACAGTATTTCTGGATCAGATATGAAGTTGGAACTTGTTCCTTGCAGTTTTCAATGACATGTGTATACTAGCTATACATTGTGGAACAATCACTTAAACCATTTTTAATATTTTCTTATAAATTAAGTCTGTTTTCTCATTTTGGAAATTTGCTTTTCAAGATAAGTCTAACAATCTTGCTGTATTTTAAGAGTGCAATTTGTCTGTGTGGGTTCTGGTGTATTAAGTAGAAAATATTGCTGATATTTTTGTGGAGTGAATTTCACAACCAAATAGCTTGTAGAAATCCAAAATTATATATTTTGACTAGGTATGTTCTGTATTTGTAGCTTTTGCATAAATGCCAGAAAAATTATACACAGGTCAGTTAAAATTTGGAATTTCATTTCTTTCATGTTGTGTCAGCTAGTACTGCTGTGTTATTTGAGAATTGTGTTATTTTCAGATGCTTTATTACTAGCTGTATATTTACAGAGTATTCATTCTATCATAAAAGGAATTTGTATTTAATATTTTTCAACTTTTTTCAGCTTTTCATATTTTTCAACTTTTTGGTATTGTCACATGTCTTAGAAAATAGCAATCACATGTCTTAGAAAATAGCAATCAGCTTCTCATATACAACTTGTGTTTTTAAGATGTTGCCTAAGTTATTTTGCTTTAAAATTTAGTTCTATCAAGTGAAAATAGAGAAGAATGTCTTAAGAGTTTGTTACTCTGCTTTAAAAATAAGTAGATAATGGAAAAGTGAGAAATGCCTGTTGATTGTATTTGTGGTAATCTTGTTAAATTGAGTTGTTGTCTGATGGGGGGAGTAAAAATGTAGTTAGTAAAAGTAATAGTGCTAATGTGGTGGATTTTATTAAGGCACTTGAGTTTGTGCCACATGATAAACTGGAGACAACCAAATCCAACGTGGCACATCTTAGCAATAGTTAACTAATTTAAGAGGATTTCTGTGCCTAATGGCATGTAATGTTTCCATTATATTTTGTATAAATTATTGATATATTGAAGTATGGTTTGAAACAAAAATAAAACTTTGAATTCAAACAATATTCAGAAGAAATATACCAATTACATTTGTATACTTCTATATTTTCATGATACATAATTACTCTTGTTCTCTTATTATTATCTCTTATTATTACTGCAGTAAAGCAGTTTTGCTTGATATACAGGGAGAAATGATAAGGGGTTTTTTTGTCCTTAGGATGTATTTCTTGTGGCATACTCTGACCTGCACAATATATAGTCCTAGTATTTTGATGAATTATCTCTATTTGAACCCTTTTACTTTTTAAAGAAAGATTGGCTATGTGGAAGTTGGAAGTCAGAGAAATCTGTATTTGAAAAGAGGTATAATAATTATCAACTAGAGCAATATAAGTTGCTCAGCAAGTTCAGGCTTGTGAGGACCAGAATCCTCACAAAGAAGAGCAGATATTTGACACACTTGAGGTCAAATTTCCAGATCTGCTCTCCAAGTGAACAATTAAATTGTTGTTGAGGGCGCTGTCAAAGTTCATCTCAAAGAACATGATCTTTGTGTAAATCTTTGTAATTATAGTGAGTGATTTAAGGTAGTTCTTTTTAATCTGTAATTTCTTTACTTTAGTAGGCCTGCAATGTGGATTGCACTGCAGTTTAATTGAAGTCCAGATTACTGCTTGAGTCATTAGAGTTGCTTCATTAATAAGCACTAGCATGCTGTTTAATTGCAATTTGGAAAACTTACAGTGAAGAAAAGAAGGGAGACTTGGCTGTCACTGCTGCCTGCATCTGTCTCAATTATCCTACTAAACTGCCTGCCTAGGGTAAAGGCATAATATATTCCTAATGTAGAGGTAATATGGCCACATAATCAAGACACGGGACTGGCCCCACACAACTGTGACCTCAAATACAGCCTTTTTTTTTTTTTTTTTTTTTTTTTTTTTTTTTTAGCCATAAAGTAGTCACTGCATCTGCTTGCTTGCCAGAGGATTTTTTAAAGTGCTTTGACCCTCGTATAATGAATTGAAGTGGTAGTGTTAGCTGTCAAGCATGGAATTACAAAGACTAAATACTGTGCTTAGTGGTGATTTTCTCATAAAATTAAATCGCTAATGGGTTATTTTTCCTTTAAGATTATATAAAACATACTTATCTGGGATTTGCTTTTTAATATCAAATTTCATTAATATATATATATTTATATCTCATATGTATAATTTCATTTGCCTATGTAAGTAGATGGTGAATGGAAAAATGAAAATTTGTGTTATACCTGGTGCTATGGAATTTTTTAATTAGTGTGAACAAAAAGCAAATTCTTTTTGTACTAGGTTCTTCAATATATTTCACTATATTTCAATATTTTGTTGGAGAAATCAGCATTGTGTATTTCAAAATAAAATATATAGAAGAATTGTTAATACTAGCAGTAGATACATTTTTGTTTCATTAAAGGTGAGTACAAATCAGTGATATCGTGTGGAGCAATATCTTTTCTCTGAGATTAAGGGAGGTCTAAGTCAATGGATTCTATGTGATGGCAAGGTGAGGAGGGCAGCTTAAGAATGGCAAGGTTATATTAGTTGTGCTTCTTCATAGTTGTAAAAAATACTATATTTTGTTTTTATGGTGTTTTCCTGAGGAAGGCAGGCTTATCTTCTATACAGGTGTTTGTAACAATATCTGTTTAGCCCTTTAGACAGTTTCTGGAAAATTGCTTTCTCACTTTCAAAAATAAAGAGTTTTATAAAAGCAGATAGCTCTGTCATACTGTTTAAGTCCTGTAGTTGAAGGAATGGTTGAGGTTAATGTGAGAATTATGTCTGTGTTATTAGACACCATATATGAAGTACAATGTCAGGGCAAAGCATTAATTTAGATGCTCAGAGAATTGAAGTTAAACTGCCTAAGTTTATAAAAAGATAGGCAAGAAGAAATAAATCTGCTATGGAATTTATTTCTTCTGCAAGAACTGTTCAGTGCAGTCTATCTTCCTGAATCTAATCAGCTTAGACAGGCCTGCAGGCTAATCAATAGAGCTGAAAATGAATCATACTTTTCTATATTATGTCTGAATAGGAGATCCGTATTAGATAACTTCTGATGTCCCTAGCAAGGTGAGTTCTTGAGAACAGTTGTCAAATTGTGTAATGAAAATGTAGATATTAATGTAATGAAATATACATCTAGGAAAAAGAAAAAACAAGAGTAGCTAAAAGATTAAAGAATTGTTTTTTAAAGTTTTTGTGAGTCTGTATTCTTGATAGATACAAATTAATGAATGATATGTTACATAATACGTAACAGCTCACCCTCATAATTAAGATTGCATTCTATGAGCTTTATCTTAAAAAAAAACAAAACAAAACAAACAAAAAAAAAAAGTAAAAAGACCCCAAGATTTAAAAATAAGGACAAACGACTTTTAAAAAATACAGTGATTTACTGATGTCATTTAACACTGTATAGATTATGAAACATCACTTTAAAGTAGGTAATAATACATTATCAGCCAGTTCTTAGGTTCTAGCTCTGCTATTAATCACTTTCCAACATTCAGGATATCAGTTTTCAGTTTCATGAGAAGTTCTGTATTTTAAAGTTAGTCTTAAAATATATATATATATACATATATATATATCTCCTTGTTTTTTGAAATGGATGATTTGTTTTGAAATTATAGGGGTTTTTCAGTCTTTTGGTGAAAGTTTGAAATGAAAAGAGAAAACATTCAATTTCCAAAGCTATAACCATATAGATCAATGTTAAACATTGGAAAACTATGCTCCATTATTTTTTTTGGAAAAAAAAATCTGTCCTCAAATACAATATTAAATCTGTCCTCAAATATAATATTGTTTTGCAAAGTGTCAGATTTTAGAATAAAAAATATTTGTCTGTACCAACAGTGTATTATAAAATTGCTCACTAGTGGTGTGGGTAGCTTATAAGATATTGTGGTTTTCTGGGTTGTATATATAACATACAATGTGTGTTTGTTTATATAGATAAATATATTAAGTGAACTGCATAAGATACATCTACCTTAGCATTTAATTCAGATCAAAAATGTACTTTTCAAGGAAATCTCTCCAGTTACCCCACTTCACTGTGATTTGCCTCACAAATCTCTCTTGAACTGTGTGAAATGAACTGGTTTTGGATAAACTTAAACCAAGTGCCTACCAAATATAACTCTGAAATATTTCCTCCGATGAATACTAAGTGTATACTAAGAAGATTCGAGCTAGACCAGAGTAACAGCTCCTTCCAAATGTAAGGAGGGTGGGCACATCCTCAGCATCGAGTGCGTTGCTCTATAGGTTTGTTCTTACTGTGCTGCATTATATGCTGTTGTAGTCACTTATGCTTCCCACTGCTCCAGGTGAATTGTAATAGAAAATATGATATAATTTGTCAAGATTTTAAAAATTAATTTTACAGCCCTCATACTCACTTTCTAAAAGCAAAAATCCTCCAAAGTTTTCTACTATTACGATCATTCTTGATTTTAAGACAGATGGAACTTGCTTGTGAAACTGCCAGATGGGTCACTGTATATTGTTGTTCCTGTGTCCTTTCTCCCCAAAGGGCAGAACACATTTTCTGCTCAAGCTAATTTAATTTTAAGTCTTGACTTTGCATTGTCTTAGCTTATTCTTAGTAAGCTTATCTTTCAAAATCAGATGATATAATGACTGAACAAAATGGTTTTATTTTAGTTTTGGTGAAAATAGTAGTTTTTATGGTAACTGTTATGTGTACATATTTCTCTGTAACTTTGACAATTCTTTAAGAAGAAATGGTTTTAAAAAACCTTGGTGTGTTATATTTAGTTTATCATATAAATATATTAACAACTTTGTTTTTTGAAAATAACTTAGTATTATACTAGAAAATTTGATAATTTTGCAAAATCAGAGGCTGTCATGCATGTCTGCATTTCAATAATGAAATATACATACAGATCTTCTTTCCTACCTTGATCTGTCTGCTTTTCAAAGATTTGTGTCTGCCAAAGTCGTCTTCTCATGGTCAGTGAAGACTTTTGCCTCCTGTACATTGAGAGATTACTTAATAAGTACAATTTGATATACAAGCAACAGTTTCATGTCATTTGTATGCTATTGTTGCAATATCTAAGTTGTAATGGGGTGATACTTTGCTTGTGCTCTATGAATTACACTTTGAAGTAGGAATATTGCCATCATCAGAGTTGTAAGTTATGTTTGGATAAAGGTTTTATCTTGAAGTACTCTACAAGGGTGATGCAGTAGGCTTAAGACTTTCAGAGTGAGCTGCAGAACTGGAGGACTGGGGAGAAGATCTGTGAGCTGTTGGGAAGAGGGAATGATCCATATCCAGTTTGGCTATTCATGGATAGGCTGACAGGTATAAAAAAAATGTAGAAAATTACATTTGTAAGAAGTGCAGTGTGTCAAAGGAAGATGAATTGTCAAGGCCCTTACATGCAGTAATTGGGCTAAATTATTGTGGATTCAAAATCTATGTCTAAACCTCTACCATACAAATACCATTTTTATCAGGTATCAGAGTGAAGCTCAAAGGACACGGAAGGCCAAAAGTAAAAGTTTCTGGCAGTCACTAAGGCAAACTGTTTTGTAGCAGGTGTCTTTGAAAAATGGTGATTAGTTAGGAGGAGCAGTGGAATATGTTAAACTGTGTGTAACAGAAGGTTATTGTTTCAGACAGCATGATGGCAATTATTGGTCGTGGTGGCAGAAGTCAACCATGGCATGGGAATCAGACTGCCTTGTTTGCAGTGTCAGTTTTGCATGTTGCAAATTTTTTTTTTTTTTTGCAAAAATTTAATTTTCACTGAATTTTTATGGAGGCAGTAGGCTGTAATTTGTGTCCTTACTGATGTGACCATTACTCTTGATCATTTGCTTTAATTGCAACTACATTACTGCTGCTCATAAAATATGCCTATGAAAAATTTATTCTGCTTTTGAATCCAGTTTATCTCTACTTGTCCATTGACCATCAAGATGATTCAATTTTTGAACATTTTTGAACACTTTCTCAACATGGCTGCCAAAGTATTATTTCACTGATTCGGGCTCTTTAAAATTGATTAAAAGGACACTATGAATTATGAATAAACCTCAGGTTAGTAGATGAAGTGATTTCCAGTAGTCTGTTTAGAATGCTTTGTTTTAATTCTTTGCAGTTAATTTTAAGTCTAAACATAATCTAGAGTGCATTTTATTCAGCTAATTGAAAAGTGGTTAGACAGAACAGAAAATCGGATTTCAAATATCCTTTTAGATTTTATTTGTAGTTGATGTATTATGCCAGCTAAATTTATTTTAATTAAATTGCTTACATATTTGGATAAACTGTTTTATTGCCTAACATTTCAACATGCTAATGCTAAGTATATGTGTAGGCCTTCTTTTTAAGAATTGTATAATCATGGTTCCAGTGGGAGAAGATACCTTTGTCTCACTTAAAAGATAATGATCAAGACTGCCCGAGACAGCAAAAGTTAACACTACAATGAAGGAAATGCTATAAAATTAAAGGACAATCTTAATTTTTGATACTGTCAGAGTCCATGTTATTAATAATTTGGAAATACTGTCTGTGGCATTGCTGGACTGGCTTAACATACATATTTTGTTTAAATGATCATTTTCGATGCCTATAAAAATATTTACATACAGTCAATGTTTTCTTAGTAGATATATTTCTGTGAGTACGTGCAATCAACAATAAATATTTAATCTTTCTTCTAGATGAACATTTAAAATGAACTATATTTGAATATCCTTTTAAGGCATAGCCGTATTTCGTGTATTTCATTACAAATGGAAGCCAATCTTACCTGTGTCAGTAGCTGCTGGAGCTGTAGCAGCAGTGGTGCTTTATCTCTGTTAATCAGTGAGAGCCCACTGCTTGGGCATCTAGAAAGAGCTCTTCTTCCAGAAGCAAGTGAAAAAATGTAATTTTTAGCCGTGTCAGACTGCTTCTGGTAGTTATGTTATTTGCCAAAGGCATCTTTGCTCAGTAAGCACTGTGCAAAGCCAAGCATTTAGTACAGCATATTGCAACAGTCCCGTGTGAATGTTGTTTTCTAAGCCCTCCTCTGCTCAAGTAGGTCCCCTTATTCCATGCCTTCCTAAAACTGGAGAGTCCAGTGTGAAAACTGTGAATTGGCCTTGTATTCTAAACATCCTTTTCATTCTGTCCTTTCAACAGTAACTGTTAAAATGACAATAGTCTCTTCTTGCTTTTGATATAAGATTTGGATACCTTTAATGTTGTCAGACATGTAACAATTTATTTGCAGATACTCTACTGGCTGCTTACTTTATTCATACTACCTTATTTGAACTGTCTGCAGAATTCACTTTAAATTAGTGAATTGCAGTGCACAATATTTGCAAAAAATAATAAAGTTACAGCATCATTTCTGTGCAACTGTTTTTGTGATCTTTATAACTGATACTGCTGTCACTTCATTCTTACAGTGACTTTTTTTTTTTTTAAAGTTTTTCTGTTTATTCACCTTGCTGACAATGGGACGTAACTAGGTCAATCTCTATTATTATATTTATTGTAATGTTCCATTTTTAATTAAGGGAGCATAGAATGTTCCTTTGTACCAATAGCACAGTTCTTTCTGTGGATGGTAACACTACAATCCCACGTGTTCATGCTCTTCTGATGGTGGATAGGTATTTTCATCTGCAGTTCTTCTGGAGCGGAATGTATGTTAGCAGATCTAGCAATCTGTTAGAAATACTTAGCACTAGATCTTTAACAAAGATCCATGTTCCATTCCTGCAAATAAATGGAAAACTTGGAAAAAAACCAGAACAGTGATTATAGTGAGTTCTCTCTGAAAAGTCAAATTTTAGCCTGATATTGTGAAAGTTTAAACTACGATATGACATTTTAAAAAATGGTATAAATAACAATATCTGTAAATGGATTACTAGCTGGAAAATTACCTTTAAAATTCTAATAAAGGCTGTAAAGTCTGAAAAGGATAGTATGAATGAGTATTCTGTTTGCTTTAAAATATTGCAGGCTAGTAATCAAATGTATTTAGTGAAATGTCTTTATCTGTTCAGTGTTTTTTCACCAGGGGAAGTAGTAAGAGCAAAATTCATCTGGGAAGTCGTAGGTATGATTCTTTATTATTTGTCTTCCAAAGTGAATATTGGAAATCATTTAAAAGCACTGAATTATTTTTATATACTTCAAATCTATACTGCATAGTATTGTGAGCTCAACTTTTGTATGCATTTCAGTTAAAGTATTTCGAGTTGATGTGATTGTGTACTTGGCACATAGGAATATGGGATGATATTTTAACTGAGATTTTGAGAGTTTGGAAATGTGGAAAGCTAAAAACTGTAAATGATTTTTTTAAAAAAGTGATTATTAGTCCATTATACCTTTAGTGTGTTTTTGTTTATTATTGAGCTAACAAAATTCTTAATTGTTAAGCATGGTGGTTAAAGGATCTTTTGATGAAGGAAAGGCCTTTTGGTGGAGGGACATTTCTTTAGTTCTTCAGAAGAATGAATCAAAGATTTCCACTGAAGAAATTATGAGTAGATTTGTGTGATTTTGAACTAGTAAATTTGAACATACACAAATGTGTAGAGAGCAAATGATTATTTAAAGTAGCCAGTAAGTTTAGCTCTCCTGTATCCTTCCAGACTGATTATCAGTATGTAAATCTGTATTATTTACAGAAATAATAAGATTCGGGGTGGTTAGCTAATAGGAGGGTAAAAGATTGATACTTTCTTACAAAATACTGACCAATAACTTTTGAATGTTTAAGCATTAGACAACAAAGCTGTCATAAAACAGGCCTAAGGTCATCTTTATATAGAACATCTGGATGACTCTTCTTACTTAAAAGCACATATTGTTTCATAGCTTGAGCTTTTCCTCTTTCTTTATGAAGAAGCTCAGTGAAGTATTTAACTTTTTACATTTGTAAAAAATAAACAATATTTTATGTTGACTATTTTTTCTTTTATTCTGAATTATTAGTAACTGATGTTAGCATTGTAAATTAGACCTTTTTACTTTTGAACTTTTCCCCAGCCTCAAGATATTGAGTTTTTATTATGGGGCATGAGGGGAAAAAATAAAAATAATCAAAAAGAACTTGAAGCGTGCTTCTCTGTTGGCCTCTGTCTTTCGCAGAAGTTTCTGTGAGGTAACGGGAGAAAGGGAAGGAGGTGTTACTACTTAGCAGGACTGGTGCAGTTGTAAACTGGTGATACAAGATTTTATGTAGTCAGACCCAAAGGAAGTTCAGGCTTGATCATTACGTTGATTGTATAATTCTTCAGCATTTTCTGTTAAATTATAAATATAGATTATATAAGTGTTAATTAAATGTATGGGGTTTTCTTGTTGTTTTTGTTCCTTTTTGTCTTCCCATGTGCAGAAAGACATGTCAAAATGTTAGATTTGAATGAGAGATGCCTTTATTGTTAGGCATGTTATTTCACTTCTGTTAAGTGAACTTCTGAGTGCAGAGGAGAAGAGCTAATTGTACACCTTTTGCAAGCCATTTTAATATTCGGATAGTTGACATAAAATTGAGAAAGGCTGATTTGCTGTTGAGTAAATGAACTGCTAGGTTAAGATACTGTCCTTTTATGCCTTAAAATGACCCCATGTATTGGCAGTCCTTTTTGGAGACCGATTTGGGAACTGAGATGTTTTTGTGTATCTCCCTTGATCAAGAGCACTAAAAACAGTGTTGTAAAGCTAAGCTAGCTCTGGTTGTCATATGATACTCCTTCAGATAGCTTTGAATGCTTTTTATGTGTGCCATGCATCAAAACTTACTCAACAAGTATATTCTCTTTTCTTTACAAATAGCTTTGTCAGAAGACATAAATGGTCTAACAAACCTGATCAGTGGGTTGTGGAGCACTTATGAAGTAATTTCTATAGGTGTCTCAGGGCATAATCAAGCCATTTATTGGGCTGAAGCTCCTATTGTGCAAAACAATTGCTAATATTATTTTCAGGGTTATTCTGAATGAATCATAGTGGGAGGTACATTTTTCCTTTTGTTTTCTGCAGTATTTCTTGCAAGTATTGCTTTTACTATGCTTATTTATTGGTAATTCTCTTCTGTTTTAATAGCTCAAAAATAATTTGAATACATTGTGTAGTATTGAGTAAGGTTTATAAAAATGCTACCTTTCAGCCACTTTCTTCTTTGCAAAAGTCTTTTTTTCTTTTCATTTTTTTTTGTAAGGTAGGATTTGTCCCCTCTTGAACATTTTCTTTGTAAAATAAGCCTTTACTGCCTCCTGTTCTCTGTTGGTTAGTTTTAGAAAAGTTTTTACCACTCCCTAATACATATGTCAAGAGAAGATATTAATACAAACCTATGAACATCTGTTGGAGCAATTCTAGTATATGTGGAAAAGGAAATTAATCAGAGGAACAAACTCTCCTGAAAGGAAGGAAATTTTGTTTAGGGTCCTGTGGCAGCTTTAATTCAGTTCCATTGTTCCACAGTGGTGGAGGACATGCAGTCCTATTTTTGATGTTTATCATCAGTTGCTCCATGGAAGACTGGGATTGCTGAACTTTAAACTTGGCAGGTAAATGAAGAGGAAACTCTGCAATATGTTGGGGAAAAATTACAATAATGACCTTGAAAATAATATTGCGCATCTGTTCTGTTACTGATTTGTACATTTATTTCAAGACCTTATAATTAATCTCAGCAAATGTATGCAATTAATATCACCTCAGATTATTAACAGAATTCTAACAATATCATTTGTATTGTGTGATTCATTTTTATTTTTTTCTCATTAGGTTTATTTAGTGCTTTTATGTTAATTGGTCAATGTTTTTTTCTTTTTTATACTCATGAATTTAGGTCTATCACAAGGCATGCAATGTTTGAAGGTCCTCCTCACCCCCTTATATTCTTTTAATAACAGGGGCAAAATAATTCTGTTATTTATTTATTAACAATTAGTCCATTTACTGGAAGGAGAGTTTCTTGCCCAAAAATCAGGACAGAGAGAACATGTCGAAAAGTTCCTGTGCTGAGTTTGCAGCTTTCCCTATTTTCCCAGGTCCTGTCACACTGATAGCTCCACTCCCCCTGCATCTTTCGCCAAGCACAGCTAGTAGATAAATGGGATGCGTGACTGCAAGGGTTGACTTGAGAGGCAGAAATATCCAGCAGGGAGCTGGCAAATGGGTGCAGGATGTGGCTTGAAGAGAGTGAAAAGAATAAGTTTAGGGATGAGTAAGGTATTTGCTATATATGTTGTAGGAAACCAGTGCCCTGAAAAATAATAGAATAAGCAGTTTATTTTATAGCCTTACATTCTAAATTTGTGTTGACTACAGATCTAAGAGAGAAAAGTTGAGAGCAAACCTGCTTGTATCACATGTGTACAGATGTGTGATCACATGTATCAGATGTGTGCACAATCTGTAGATCTGTTTGGTGATTTTTTTTTTTTTGAGAATGTGACAAAATTTAATTTCTCTATTCTAAATCATAAAAAGCATTGTTATGATCCAAAGCAAGTTCAACTAATGAGTATTTAATTCTTTTCCTTCCTCTAAGAACTTCCTTCTGTTCTTGTTACTTGAGCAGATTGCTAATATCTATGAGGGAAAGTAATGTTGTCGTAAAAGAAACCAGTAATCATAATTTGGCTTCAAAGGCATGTAGCGAGATCATTAAGTCCAATCCTTTCAACTATGTTAGGATATAAGATACAATAGGACACCATATCCTGATGTATGTATATTAAGCAATACAAACTTGTCATCTACTCTAGGTCTAACATGACCTTTTAGATCAGATTCCCTATAAAGAAAGTTTTGGTTCTTGTTCTTTTTAAGAGGTGATTGCAAGTTTATAGACATCTTTTTATACTTCTAAATACTTTCAGTCTCAGGCCTTTCACTAAAAGGCTAGTTAATGTATGATTGAGTACATATAGGAAAGTAGAGCTGGTGGTTTATAAGTTTGTACAGTACCTTCTAGAGTGAGTTGTCATGACTACTTCCTATAGTAGCTGAGTATTCCATCTCTTAAATACATGTTTGAAAATATATTCAGATGATTGTGCTTGCAAACAAAGAAAAAATATAAGTTGCTGTACAGTTCAAGTTAATATATATTCCTTAGGAATATATATTTCCCTTAGGAAGTACAAAGAAATAAAGGTGGCATTTACAGGCTAAATTAAAAATTTATAAAAAGATTTCTGATTTTACATATCCAACATTAGCTTTATGAATAGAAGTCTTTCATAGCAATACTCATTTAAAGTAGTTAATCTTCCTTTTCCTTCTCTCCCCTAGTTTGTTAGTGCATTATAGCTGGCTGCCTCCTTATTTGTGCCAGCACATCTGCTTGTGGGCTGCCCTGTGAAGAGGATTTTGGAGCTGATCTTGCAGGAAAGATAATGCAGGAAAAGCAGCTTGGGGGTTTTTGTTTGTCTTTGCCTCCCCCTGTTAGCGGTGCTGCCCCCCAGGGAGCTCTCCCAGGCTGAACGAGGAAGCACTGCATGACGATGGAGGCTGGACAGGCAGGATGTCAACGCCTCAATCTGCTCTTTCAGTGGCGGCCTGCCTTGCGAAACCAGGCCCCGTGGCGTCAATAGGCACCCACATTTTCATGATGTGTTTCACTTGCGCAGCAGCGTTTCCGCTCGTGCGTGCCCGGAGGTTATGGCAAGACGAGATTGAACATGGAAGGCCCTGGCTGCACGGGGAGGCTGTGCTGGGATTCCATTCAAAAGCATGGCAGCAATAGAGCTGTGTGTGCGGCACTTCCTCGTGTAGCGTGCTGTCACGTTTGTTTTCATTCAGATGGTGTTTTAGGTACTGCCAAGCTGATAGTGTTCAAACCCAGTGCTCCCACTCGTGTGGTTTTATAGCTCTCCTTTTGGCTAAGGCGGGCATGGAAGCAGCATTCTTTGACAAAGTCAGGGCACTTTTAGCTTAGAATACAAGCTTCTCAAAGCCTAAAAAAGACCTGGTAGAAAGTGAAGACTGACCCTGGAGGAGATGCTTGTGAAAGGCCATATTTTGATATGTTCCTAGTAGAGTTAAATGGATTTTTTTTTTTCCTCTAGCTCTGCCTCTCCCTTTCCTCAAGCAAGTTTGTGGGAGTTTCTGCAGCAGTCCAGAAATTTAGTACTTTGATGGATTCTGCAGAGTTCTAGGAATGACGTTATGTGCATGTTAAGGTGTTATCAGTTCTCATCCATGCTAATAGTGTAACATTTCTGCTGTAACTATCCACTTACAGTGAAAAACTCTTAAGTTTAATGAACAATCCATGATTTTGCAATGTTTCATCAAGTTCTTTAATGAAAAATATCCAGACTTCCTTTTAATTTAAAATATTTGGTCCCCATTTTGAAGTAGGTTTTTGGCAATTTGCAAATTTGACGTCAAGTATAATTTGAGTGTTATAATAGACAGTGGTATATGGAAAGGGCTCTAATGTTTGTTCTGTGTACCACTCTCTTTGTTGTGAAAGTGTTGCTATTCATCTGCTTAAATTTGACCATGGATGGTCACTAAAGATGGTTTTATGATAGTCTTTTCTGTGTGCACTGTCACTAGAATACATCCTAAGTATGTAGAACATTCAGAAGAAATTAAAAGAGCAGGATTTCCAAGAAGAAATGTATTAGGTTTTTTCTGGCTTAAAAAATTACCTATGCTATGAAGTGTTATTCAAAAATATATATTGCTTTAAAATTTTAAAATAACTTTTAAAGGTTTTCAAATTAAAAAACTAATTAGAAATAAGATAATAGGGAATGAAAGTGGATGCACCGAGTAAAATTTTCATGTTAGAGTTAAGAATCATTTTTCTACCAGACAGTGTTTAATTACCTAACCTCTTAGGACCAGAGACCTAAAATAGATTGAGTATTTCTGACAAGCAGAAAACATTAAAATACTTATGTATTTCTGTGCAGTCATTTATTGGTTTATGCTCCTGCTATGCAAAAAGGTATAATGCTCTGCCTGTCATGTTCCAGCCTCTGGTGCATTTTAGCATCTTGGCACCATCAATTAATGTTTTGACATTCTTCCTTCAGTGTTAGGGTTTTACTTTGCACTGTATTTTTATCATGTTATTTTATTCAAAGCTTCTTTATTTAAACTACTTTCCATTTCTATTTTTCTGTGGCATGACACATTCTAGAATTAAACCAATAAGTCCTGGGTTTCTGTTTAACAGAGTACTAAGTCACATATACAGTGAAAGGCTGTGCCAGTGCATGGTGACTGTTGATACACACATTCTGTTAAGAAGAGGAGATGATGGGTATACTATCTGTAGCTCTGTTTGCCTGTTGATCAGCAACGTGAATATTGGTGTTAGTTCAACTCGGATCCACATGTTGTCTTGGATGCTGAGCACATGCTGTCCAGTGCAATTCGCCTTTTTCTAGATGATAATTTCCTATGTGGAACCTGTCCCAAGCTTTTGGTTGACTTTGTTGTCCTCCTTGTGCCTAGATCCAATATAACCTTCCTTAAATTGCAGCATTGCAATTGTATGCAATAGTCAAGAGGCAAGCACAATGATAATTATACAGTAGCATTAAGATGGTTGCTCCTTCTTTATTTTTCTTTTAAAGTTGCCTAAAAATGTGTTTGCTTGTTTTGGTATTTTTGTTAAGCATTAAACTGAAAGTTCTGTGACAATATCTGTTTTAACAAAAATTTTATTTACAGATAATGGCGAATTGAGAAGATATCTGTCTATAGGTGAAGCTAATAGCCATTTGTTTCACGTGCACTGTATGGGATTCTCTGCACTGAATTACCTCTGCCCTTTTATTAGCCAAGCATTCAGTGTCCAGGGGTCCTTTTGCAGCCCCTCAGAGAGCCCTTATTGTCTTTGTGCTGAATAACCTGGCACTGGGAGTTCCCTGAAACAGCCATTTACAGAGTCTAAAAAGCTAGTCTTACTTCTATGTGTTAATGTGGTATTTAGTCAGGCTGCATGGAAGTAACAGTAGTTGTCCCCTCACTGTAGCATTTCCTGCCTCCCACAATCTCCCTGATTTTCCTCAGCAGATCACAGCTGCAGTTGCTGTCTGATCAGGCAGCTGGCAGATAATACAGCTCTTATACAGTACTTCTCCTATTTAGCCTAGTAATTTCAAGCCATAGGAGCTGTATTTAAGCTGAGCAATAACTTTGGCACATAACTCCTTTACCATCACAACCTAGTTAGATTCAAAGGGGCAGAATGACTAAGTATTATAGTGTAGACTGATTGCTTCCCAGCTACCCACCGTGTGCTGTATCTTTTTCCATTATCTTAAATTGAAATTAGGTATCCTCATCCCTTTGTCTCACTTTTAAAGATTTTTTTTTTTTTTTAGCTTACCTGGGGAAACATAGGTTGTATATTTTGTTTTCTGCCCCCTTTTGAAGTGCTCTTCTTTTTCCTGTTTGAGAATTGCGAGTTGCTGATTTATCTTCCCCTGTACTTCAGGGTTTAGAGGTAAGATTTCAGCCCTAGAGGACTTTTGTCCCAAACCATGTGCTGTTCTAGACCTATTGGCTTTTCCACAGTCTTCAGATTACAAATTCTCTTATAACCACTTTAGTTTTTTATGCCAGCAGCCTGATTTGATTTTCGTTCAGATGGAGCCAGTCCCTTCTATCTAGTTACATCTGTTCTTTAGTTAATGGATCTGAACACCCACTCCTTCTATTTTTGCAGCTGCACGCTGAGACTTTGCCTTGCTTGCTCTGTTAATCGCTGTGTGTGTTAGAGCGTTTCAGAGAACAATGTCTGCCACCATGTAGTAATGAACTTCCTACACAGTAGCCTAAACTTCATCTTGATTTCTTTCCTGTCTCTGTGTCACTAGTATCCACACGAATGTTCCTTCTCTCACTAGGGTGCTTTTGGTGCCTGCCAGATGCGGAGGCAGCAGCAAAGTTGCCCTGCTGCCCCAGCTGAGAGTACAAGCTCAGCTGCTTGTGGCCAGTTATCGAATGTTCACCAGTATTTACTTTTTCCCACGCCTTTCTGGCAAAAGTCAGTGTCCCTGAAGGGATATTCTCAGTATGAAAGGGTATTTATCCCCACCCTTTATTTTGAGAACCTACCTTTGGTGTAATATTTTCTCTTCATCTGACCAGTACCTTCAGGGGCATTATTAAACTACTCCAATTTCAAGGTAGAGGCATTAAAATGGCTAAAAAGCTGGAGGAAAATCCTATCACGGAAGTGTGTCATTGATGCATGCCTCTACTTTGGAGTTCCTCTAGTCCAGCCATTTTAGGCTGGTCTGAGACTGAGCTGCTTGGCTCAATACATACACTGCCATTAGGACAGCTAGTCATGAGCCATGCAATAAACTAGACAGCATACATTATTTAAATATTTGCATACCTGTGATTACTTGGAGGCACGGGTAGTAGTCTTTGCTTCTGAGATTGGACTTAATCTACTTGGCTTTTCTTTTCCTTGCTGTTAATGTCTGGATTTAAGGATGCTGCAGTGGCCTTTTCATATTTACAGCTGAATTATTTCAACAGTGCTATTCCCTTTACTTAATGGCTCAATCTCATGGTACAAGCCAAGTGGCTTTTACCATGAAGATAATTTATAAATGGATTGAGCTCTAACTCCATTTAAATTCTTCATCTGCTTGTGTTTCTCATCTTGCATGTCTGCCTAGCACTTTATTCCACTTAAGGTCAGTCTTCTGTTTATTATTGTTTGCTTTAAGTGAAGGTTGAATTCCTAAGCTGTTTACTGTCCTGTAGCTCCTAAAGCCAGGAGCTATGAATAAGCCCCTTGTCACCTGGCTTTTTAATACTCCAATTGGAACTGGCACAGCCTGATATTTTAAAGCTATTTTACCCTATTTTAAATTGTAAGGTAAAAATAATGCTTTGGAATATTTTAGTAATTAGGGATTATACACTAAGCAATTTATATATTTTTTAAAAAATCTTTTGACTTACAGAGCTTTTTTCTTCATCAGCCAATAACTGCCTCTATTTGTAGGACTAGTTATGTCCTAGCTTTGAGTGAATCTGATCAACTTTTCCTTAAGTCATGCATTTTGAGTTCAGGAGAGCCCCAAAGAGCTGATTTCAAAATAATATTCAAGTTCGGCTTAGGCTACCAAATTTGAAAGTAGGCTAAAACTATTTCAAGCAAGAAAATAAGTAGGTACATTTATATTTCCACTGCAGTCAAATTCTCTTTTATTGTTTAATTTTCCTCAGTGTTTCAATTTTGGCAGAATTCAGCCATTCATTGAGGTACATTATTTAGTCGGTAGAAGGCTTCTTAAACATAGTCTTTACTAGTCTTTTCTTTTTTTGTGCTATGAAATATATGTCATCTTTTATGACCTTTTTTTTGTATATTGCAATTTAGGTTCAAGATATTGGAACAGGCTACCAACCCCTTTGGTAACCATTAGCTGGGTTCCTCCTCTTTGGTCCTCTGAAAAGTGCTTATTCTTCCTTTCATTTTGCTTATTCTTCAAAATTCAGTTCCTGAGATTGATATAAATCATAGATAAGTAATGCTTGTTTTGGAGAGATTCTTTCTCATGGTGTATTTCTGCACTGTATTTATTGGTTCTGATTTTTGAGACATGATGCTTTCAAGAGCTGCTCTGGTGATTAATCTGTTTTTAAGATAACAAGCTTTCATCTTACTCCAGAATTTGTATTCTAATGGTTTGGATTGCTTTCTTCTGCTTGCTTCTGCTTACTGTCATATGTGCAAGAGTGAGTGCACATGTGCAAAGACACAGACATAGTTGGAGATGGTTTCGGAACCATATGAACCAATACTTTCCTATGAAAAGTGCTGAAAGATGGTGTTAATCTGTGTCATCTTGTGAACTGTGCATTAAATATATGAAAAATATATTTTCTGAAGTTGATCTTAATCACTGATTTCATGTTTGGCTGAAGAGCCAAAAGTAATTCAAGCAAAATTATGTCCAAGCATTATTGTGTAATATTTCTATTTTGTAAGTAAAGTGCATTTTGGAAATCTAGTTACTAAATAATAGTGTAGGGAAACACATGGTCATGAATTTTGTCTCAAAGACAAAAGTCCTAATTACGGAAGAGCAATTTTAGAATAATGTTGCCACTTTGTTTGCCTGCTCTTGTTACATATGAAAATCTCTGTATGTGTAAACATGCTGCCAAATTCACTTATCTTAAAGATACTCATTCTTGGTGCTGCATTAAATACATGAAGCATATTTTCATGCCTTTTACTAGCATCATTTTAATGCATTGGAATATAAAACCTTATTTTGGATTTTGTTCATGTTCTTTTACTGTCTATGTATAAGGCAGTTTAGAAAATGTTCTTTTTTTGTGGTAGTCCAGAAACTGTTACAGATTGAAAGAAAAGCTTTCCCTTCTGAATTTAATACAGAAGTTTATGTAGTAAATTGTAGCAGCTATAAGGAAATCTTACCGTAAATATCCAAAGAAAACATTTTAAAAATCTGAATAAGCTTTGTAATTTCACTAAGGTTTATATCTATTATATGTGTAGATGAACTCCTGTGCATTAACTTTTATTCCTTTGTCTGTTTGGGGTTTTTCAGGCCCGGCGCAGAGAGGTTTTTATCCAGGAACGATATGGAAGGTTTAATCTCAGTGACCCATTTCTGGCTCTTCAGAGAGACTTTGAGGCAGGTGCTGGTGATAAGGAAAAGAAGCCCATCTGCATGAACCCTCTGTCCATTTTAGAGGCTGTTATGGCTCACTGCAGGAAAATGCAAGAAAGAATGTCAGCTCAGTTGGCTGCTGCTGAAAACAGACAAAAGAAGGTATCCTGCAACCATTTTCCCCCTCTTCCTTGTTCCTTTCACTTTTTGAAAATTTGTTTCTTTGTCTAACTTGATTGTCAATACAAGTGCTAAAATGTTTCATTTTCTGATATATATATATTGAAGAGCTAGTTTTCTGGTGATATTTTGTATGCACATCTCATTCCTTCCATTAATTTAACTCTACCTACAGGAGAAAAATAAATGGCAAGAGTCAATAGGTTATAAAGACAGATAGCTCAATACAAGCTACGAGGGAGTGTTATCGCAGTATTTTCTTCTAATCCACCATTAAAGCCTATATTTGTAGAGGATCTACAGTTAAACAGTCAACCTAAATAGTGAAAAACAAACAAAAAAATTGCTGTCATATGAAGAAACTGATTAATAACTCAGTTAAAATAGTATTATACTCTTCATAATTCTTTAAATAATATACTATTTCTGAATATTTTGGACTTGCTGCAAAGAAAAAAATATATTGGAACAAGTATCTTACACAAATAGCAGTCTGCCATACCAAATATAAAACATTTTCATTTTGATGGTGGAGTGTTGGCATACCCCTCTGAAGTAGCTTTTGGTTTTTTTGGAACTCTACTTTTTGTACAGAAAAGTACATTTTAAATTCTCCTTGCTGCCCTGAAAATGAGTGATCTATTTTAAACACACTGCATGTTTTAACAATTATCTTGATATAATGCATTGTACTGCAGGAGAGCTGCGGGAGGGGCTTCAAAGACGAAAGGGGAGGAACAGTAATATGAGGTCTATTTACTCCAATTTTTGAGGCAGAAAATAATTGCTAGTTTTTGAATCATGCTCAGTGAGTGTAACTTGGATGCAATGTTTTCAGCAGCTATGAAATAGAATTTTGGATACAGTATGTTTAGAAAAGCACAAAAGCAATTAGATTGGAATAAACATCATTTTGCTAGTAATTTCTCTAAGAAAGCTAAATACACTCACAAAATTATTGGCTGTAAATGAGCAAATCTTTTTTTTCCCCTTAGTTCTGTTAATTTTCATGTGAACATTTGCAATCCATTAGACCATAGAAAAACTCATATACCACATCCAAACAAATGAATAATACTGTACTGTATGATAGATAGATATATATATATCATATATATATCATGGTATGCATGGTATCTAGTTCTTAAAACAGTGATTAAGCTGTTAGTTAATATCCTGTATAATGAACTGTTCTACTTACCAAGAACAACTTTTTTTGAAAACATTAATGTTTTTATATGTTATTTAGATATGAGAATTGAGGTTTTGCAGGAGTGGGGGATAGTCCAGAGTTTTAGTTAAAACAGTTTATCTAATGTCAACTCTGGGGGGGAAAAAGCACAATAAATGCACTCCTGCTATTACATCTCTCTTTCTCCTTCAAGTACTTGTCTACATCCACTTACTGTGGATGTTGTTCTACCCAGAACTGATATTGGGGGTGTTTTTGCTTCGTCATTATTTTAGATGCTTCTTGGTCTCCTTTATTACCAAAGTGATTATCTATAGCCTGCATCTACAGAAAATGCACTTGCCTTGTGCTTTTTGCCAGAAGATAATGAGGTTTATTTTTAATCAGAATTTTAAGATATAATTTCATCTTTACTTTGCATTTTGATTCTTATTTTGAGTTATGCATAAGCTCTGTATTTCTGAGTAATTACTTTTTGGGTATGTGGTTACATATTACATTCTTTTCTCTCAACTATTTGCATTAACACTGTATGTAAACCATTCACTGAGTTTTTTACCATCCCTTAGTTCCACATTTTTCTTCCTCATCTCCATCTCTCAAATCTTCCTCTGAAAGAGGTAATGAAGGTGTTTGGGGAGATTTCTATATGGTTGATTCTTAATAACAAAAAAATTAAAATGACAAATGTGACCTAAATACAGAGCCAACTGCACACTTTCTAAGAATGGGGCTTCCCTGTCTAAATGTGTGATGCCTTCATCTTCTTGTTTGGAATTGCCTCACTGTCTCAATTTTAGACCAAGTGATGAAGTCTGTGAAACAGCTGTGTTTATTTCCTCGGGATATTATTGGACTCAAACAGGCTAATATTGAATGCGTTTTCCTGAGGGCTTACTATTCGTTAAAATGGTGATCCTTATAGCATTCTTTGAATAAAGCTATTATTTAATCATAAGGAATAAATCATAACAATGTAAAGGAATGCAGGAAAAAATAAAAGATCCACACAAATGACTGTCAGCCCTAGGTTACCTTATAGCAAATACCTAATCCAGATTCCATCTGCTTTGTGTTAAGTCTTCATCCTTTCCCATTTCTTTGAAACCCCCTTTCCTGGAGCTGCTGACCAATTGATTTTGAGGTTTCCTGAGAACTCCAAGCCAGGTCATCAAAATGACAGTTTTTGATCTGTCAAGTGTTTATGGAGAATATTGAGATGTGTGCTCAAAGAAAGAAATGTTGATTTTCTATGGATGTAATTTAGTCTAAACTTGTACTCTGACCATCACTAGCAGCACATAAGGCCATGCCTCAATTTGCCTAGCTGATCCTCCAGCTGATTCTCCAGAATCAATGATAAAACAGTCTTTATGCATTGCCCTCCTGCAGAATGTTTTACAAATGCCCAGTCTGAATCTCTTAAGCTTAAGTTTATCACTCGTACCCTGTGTTATGAGGCCCCACTAGCCATCTTGAGAAGGATTTGGATCTGTCATCTTTGTTGCGGCCCTTCAAGTAGAATAGACTGCTGTTAGATCACCCCTTAGTCTCTTTTTCATCAAAAGCAAGCAAGCTCGGGTCCCTCAAACCTCCTCTCACACGGCTTGTACTTTCGCTGACCTTTCAAGGATCTCCGTAATCCTTTGCTGGACCTCATAAATTTTCTCACTATCCCTCTATACTCTTTTTTTTTTTTTTTTCAAATCCTTGGATAAATTTCCAGATGTTTACGTTACCGATATGATTCCGTGTATGCATACTATAGCACACTTTACAAAAATCAGGTCATAGCTAGTTTATAACCTCATAAATAATGAAAAGTATCTCCAAACTTGCCAACTAAAGGACAAAATGCAGTATAAATACTCAGATTTGTTTTTCTCCTAGTCAGGATTATAGAGCCAAAACAAAAAAGGAGGTGTGGGAGGAGCAAAGGAGACAACATACAATGGGAAATTGATGCTCTTCTTGTCTATTTGAAATTAAATACAGAACTGCTAGTATTAGGGATTCTTGATTTATATGCTTATAAATAAGACACTATAACAAAATGGTAAGACAGTTATACCAGGTATATTCTTTTGTTAAAATCTACTTGTAATTATTAAAAGTAGTACCGTGTCACTAGAGTTACTTTACAAAAGGAGACCCTCATCTGAAAGTAAAATGGAGCAAAATGGTCTGTTGCGATTTATGATATCTAATGGGAGCAGTAAAGTACAAAGACATTTGATTAAAGCATTTTCAATATAATATTACTGCATTTTCAAGCATTCAAAATTAGGTATGATTCCCACAATTCATGCCTTTTTTGTTTGGCTCGGTTACGTGCTGGATGTGTTTGAAAACGAAAGCTGATTCTGTGAAATGAGAAAGAGATAAGAAAATACGACATAAAAATCCATGATTTTTCTACTTGCAAAGAGTTGTGAAAGGAATCATTCCTGAACATAATTATAATAGTGTACTAATTAAATTTGCAAATGTACGGTCATTAACATAACTGGAGAGGTATGGTGCTGTATTGGTCATTTTGCAAAGACTGACAATTCATTTTTTTTTTTTATACTTTTAAGAATATTCTTATCACTATTTGTAATAAAGAGTGAACTTGGCTATATGAACTGAATTGCTCAGGGTGTGTTGGGTTACCTTGGGATGTTGTTGTAAAACAACATGATGAAGCCTCTGTACTGCTGAAACAGTTTAGCACCTGATATTTGAAGATCTTTTAGTATTGCCAGAAGCAGTGATGACATTTACAATGCAGATATGCCTTGCTGTAGTGATGTCTTCCTTTTAACTTGCTGACTTTCACGATAATGGTGTAATTTCAGATGGAAATTTTACTATCATCGTGATATGCTTCATGATAATGTTGCCATCGCTCATGTATGTTTCTGTTTCTGCATTAGCTTTATGAAAACAGAAGAGAAATGCATAGTAATATAATTAGAAATGCTAGGAGGTTGAAACTTGTATCCCTGCAAAATCCTGCAGTTCTGCAGGACATTTTGCTTGTTCTCTCCATGAAAGACTCTCTTCCTTCCCTCCCTTTTTCAGTATTTTCTTGTGTTTGAATTGTACTTACCCCATGGGAAAAAAAGTTATCATGGGCGTAATAAGCTGTAACAGGTGGGATTTGTTTCTCTTCTAACTGCAGATTATCTCCCTCTTGTATTTGCCTCTTGATGGAATGAATTGCATTTCTATTGTGTGGTATAATTGGAGAGTAGCTAAAGTATTATTTAAAAATGGCATTTGTATTACATGCAATTTAGTGTAAAATGAATTGTAGATACATCTACAGTGACATGGAAAAAATATTTGCAAGCCTGAGAAGTTTGTCTTCTGTTGGAGAAGACAGGGAATAGCTTCTGTTACAGCGTGCTATTAGATTGTAATGTAACAAAGACATTTTAAACACTAACTTAGAGAAGAAATATTCCACATCCCATTGCCAATCCCCTAAGCTATCTTGTTCTTTATAGTGTGCAGCAAATATATACACTACACTGCATTGTGTTAAACTCTGCAATTAGTATCATTTTACCATCTGTAAGTCTTCCTCCTACTATAAAATGCTATGAGTGCTTCACCGAATGCACTGCATTTACTGAAGTGACTGCATTTATTCCAAGTAAGCCCTTACCTACAAAGGCCCTTATAAAGGGCTGTGTGCTCATTGCCACAGCCCTCTTCAGAGGGGATTTTTCTGTTGGGAAATTTTCTTGCATCATAGAAGTAAGAAAGTTTCCTATTGCAATTAAAATTAAATCCTCATCTTTGTGAGCACTTTTTATAGATATCTGAAAATATTTTTTTCAGAATAGTAATAATACCAACTTAGAAAATACACTGTAGAAAATATAGTTATTAATTGCTTTTCCTTTATCAGTCTCTACATAAATTTTAAGCTGAGCTGATAAGGAAAAAGATAAGAACTGTACAGAAGCAGGAATGCTCAGCAATTTTTTTAGATACTAGCTGTAGCACAATGCCATGAGTAGATTTGCAGATTTCTCAATACAAGATGTGAAATCATAAAGATATTTAATGTCAATAAATAAATATACAATAAATGTGTGATGCAGAACTTCTTACATCTGTCATTCTAATGGGTTATACAGGAAACTGCAGTGTCAGTATAGAAAGGGAAGAGGAGGAAGAAAGATGCTGATTTTTTTCCATTGTTGATATTTGATTTGTGTAAGAGTTTTGGGAAAAGAAACTTTCAACAAATATTAGCACAATATGTAGGACACTTATTAGGTGTATGGTGGATGATATATTTCTGCCTTCATCTCCGATAGCCTGAGGAATACCAGAATGTCAAGATAATTTCATGCTCAAGGTAATTTCTTGCACGTGCCAAATGCCTTTGCTGAGAAGAGGACTCTGCACGATGTCTTGTATACAGGCTTGGTGAGGTGCCTATTCAGTCATGCAGTGTTTGCCTAGTTTCTGGATAATACGCAGTTCCACTCTCAGAACCCAAGACCCACTGATCATTTTGGGGAGTCTCTGTGTTGTCACTGGGGAAAAGCAGAAATTTTACTTAGAGTCTGTGAATTGCTCTTCAGAGTTGCCTGTTTCTTTCTCTTGCTTTTATAGGCTCACAGGCAGTTACCATAAGATAAAATGAATCACTTCCCTGAGTCAGAAAGGTCCCTTTTAGGCATGCTCTCAAAGGTTAAAACAGCAAGGTCATGTTCATACTATGTTATTTAGAAAGTTTCCTTTTTATTAAAGAAAATTTATATGTATGCTTTCTTACAGTTGGAGGTGGAAAAATCTCAGTTACAGAGTCTTGAGCTGGAGCACAAAAAGCTCTCTGCTCGTCTTGAAGAAGAACGTGGCAAGAATAAACACATAGTATTGATGCTAGTGAAAGAATGCAAGCAGTTGTCTGGCCGAATTGTAGAGGAAGCCCAGAAACTGGAAGAAGTCATGTCAAAATTTGAGGAGGAAAAGAAAAAGGCTAGTGAATTGGAAGAGTCTCTTGCAGCTGAGAAACAACGGAGTACACAAATGGAAGCTCAAATGGAGAAGCAGCTGTCCGAGTTTGACACAGAGAGAGAGCAGTTGCGTGCCAAACTTCACAGAGAGGAAGCCCACACCAGTGACCTCAGGGAAGAGAGAGATAAAATGATAAAAATGATCGAGCAGTTAAAGAAGGAAAATGAGAGTAAAGCTAATCTTTCTCTTCCTTGTAAAAATAAAGATCAGAGTTTGGTGTCTGTTTCTGTTGAAACAGAGGAGCTGAGTTCAAGAACTGTTGCCTGCCAAACAGATCCTATAGCGATGGAGAGTAGCACTGAAAATGTTAAGAAATTGCCTTTGACTGTGTCTGTAAAGCCTTCTGCAGTGACTCCGCCATTGTCTGGCAGTACAAAAACAAGCGGGTGCGCTAACGCAGCGCTTGTGAAACCTGCCGTTGACAGGCAGTCTTCGTCCGGGGAACTTGTCCCTCCCACGACGCCCGTTCAAACTCAGAGCCCAACCACAATTGAGGAAAATGGACCGAGTACAGGCTTATCACCTGATCTACCCAGTAGCACTACTCCTTTGTCAAATAGTGCTTCCCCTTGCACTCCTTCAACACCGACTACCGCAACTCAGAACTACCCCCTAACTTCATCTGTGCACAGCTTGCATTCACCATCTGCCACCACCACTGTGCATCCAGGCCTAAATCCGCGCATCCAAGCAGCTAGATTTAGATTTCAAACAAATGCTAATGATCAAGACCAAAATGGAAACACAACCCAGAGCCCTCCTTCGAGGGATGTGTCCCCTACGAGTCGTGACAACCTCGTTGCCAAGCAGGTGGCTCGGAATACGGTTACCCAAGTCCTTTCCCGATTTACGAGTCCTCAGAGCAGCGCTCCTGTGCGACCGGGGATGTCTCATTCGATGGAGGTGGGCACGTACCCGCCTGTTGGCCGCACGGGTTTAAAGGCTCCCAGTGCATCAAGAATTGACAGAGGCAATCCTCCACCTATTCCTCCTAAAAAACCGGGGCTGTCGCAGACTCCTTCACCGCCACACCCACAGCTTAAAGTTTTAATGGATAGTAGCCGATCCCCAAATACAAGTGCAAAAACTGACAACAAAACTGCGACCTCGCCTCTTTCAAGTTCACCGCAAGGAATCAGGGTAATAAATGAGGAAATTATTTCTAAGTCCTCACCTCAGCTGCCACCAAAACCTGCTATAGATTTATCTGTGGCACCTGCAGGCTGTGCCATACCAGCCATAGCCACGTCTCAGGTGGGTGCCTGGCCTTCCCACTTCCCTGGACTGAACCAACCTGCATGTTCAGAAAATTCCTTTGTCATTCCCACCACCATTGCCTGTAGCTCCTCCATAAACCCTGTTAGTGCCTCATCCTGTAGACCATGTGATTCAGACAGCCTCCTGGTAACAGCATCAGGTAAAGGGATTGATATGCTACAAACTTTCTCCCTCTAAAAATATTTTGCTTTTCCTATGTATCTCTCCATTGCTTTTTTTTATTGCTTTATCTATTTATTGTTTTCTCTTAAAATAATTTACTTTCAGAAAAGCTGAAGTTTCCCTTTATGTATTTCTGCATTTCAGGGGTATGGGAATTCTTTTGCATAGTTTAGTAATGTTGTGAATTTTTTGTTCTTCCTGAAGTAAGCCTCCAAATTGAACTACTGGGTGTTTGTTAGTTTGTTATGAAATCAAAATCACCAGTGTTCAGAGCAAATTGTCTTAAGTTTACGCTGTATTACAGAAACTCCTTTTTTTTTGATTATTATTTTTGGACTTTAAAATGCTTTATCAGCCTGAACCTTTTTTTTTTTCCCCCCAAATTCCTTCTACTGCTATTCTTCTATAGAATACAGTGTTTAATGATTTTTGATGCTTTCTAAATCTTTTATGAAATAGTTCATAGTATGCTGTATAGGCAGCTGTATTCTGCTCTTGTAGCATTAAATGACTGGAGATGGAAAAACATCCCTGCTTGGATAACAATGAAGTTTCAAATATATCATTTTGTACCTAGAGAAATATGTATTTTTCTGTAGTTTAATGATGATAGTTTGGAGTCTTTATTAACACTTTTCTGTCGCATCTCATAGATAAGAATTCTTCAGCTGATGTCAGCAAATTTTTGATATTAGAGAGAGATGAAATCTAGACCCTGTGTTGACAGTCCAGGAAGTGGGGAGTGAGTGCGTATGTCTGCTGTTCATTTTGCATTGCAGAGACTCATTCTTACCAGCTGTGCTTAACCTGAAACCTTTATGTCATATCAACTTCAGGGTATCTTCTAAATTACTAAAGGCCCTGCTCTATCTTTAGATACTGTTGGATGCCAGAATGGAATTATTATATCCAAAAGGATTTAGAATTCTTCTAACATACAACAAGTTATTAGGAAAATCAGCTGCCAAGTGAATACACACAGGTAAATACATTTTATAGTCATTACAGGCAAGAGGCTGGCATGCACAGCTGCCATCAGCTTGAATTAGGCAGTATATATTAGTTATGTTAACTAGATGATTTTTGATAATCATTAAGGCAGGTTTTCCATTATTCTTTTTTTAAAAATAAAGAGATTGTAAGTCTTAAAAGGTTTAGGTCCTATCAGTATACCTTCACACATATGCTCTCACAGTTTAAGTTGGTGCTTCTACGTATAACCTTCCTTTAACAGCACAGTTAGCCTTTTAAATAGGACTCTTCCACCAAACAAGAAGTTTTTGTTTGCTGTGAAATTCATTACAGTTCTCAGAGACAAACTACAAAACCAGCATTTTTGTCAAAAGCTGCCTTTTTTTTTTTTTTTTTAAGCTAGTGCTGGTTTACATGCTCAAACTGACATTTTTAATTCAGAATTTCTCTCCATTTACTTGATATTGAAAGGGTTAGAAACGGTTTGGATCATCTGAACTCCTTATAATCCTTACTGTGAACACTTGGCACTGCTGTGTTTTTTAAGCAGCGCAGCTTTCTTGAAGTTTTGCAAATGGAAAACATATCTCATGAACTGAAGTATGCAAAGAAAGAAAGCTTAAACTCTACTGGGTGGTCTGCTGGTTTATTTTTTAGTACAGAGATGTTATTTTAATATTCCCCCATTATTGTCCTATATCCTTGGGCAGAAAGAAGAAACTTTAATGCTTTAATGCTTTACCTGCATTATTCTGATAACATTCAGGAATTTCTTTGTCTTTAGCCTGAACTTTTACTTATATTTGCTATAATTCTTTAAGTATTTTTGTATTTAATTGTTCATGGGAACTTAATCTATTTTATTCAAATGTTCTTATGAACTGCACTAGATGAATTTTGAGTAGCAGATGTTATGTAAGCATGTAAGTGCATTCCTATTTATATTTTATGCTTAGAAAATAATAAAAAATTATTTTCTAAATGTAGATTTTTATCTTAGAGAAGACCAGCTAAACCAAGTAACAGGTTTTTTAACATAATATAGCCAAAATGCCTGAACTTCTGTCACTTATTCATGGTTTTGCCTTTTCTTTTTTGAACATGACCTTTCTTGAGGTAAAAACTAACATATTATAAATACTACTGAAATCTCCATCATGTATCTGGAGTTTCATGCCTTGTAGCCACAAATTCAGTTCGTTTTATTAGTATTCTAGTTGGTTTTAATCTGATTTTTTTTTTCCGTAGAGCATTTTCAATGAGTATTTCAATGCCTTTTTTCATTAAGATTTCACCATGCTTTGTTTCATTTATATTTAATTGTATGGTAAGTAGTGAGCTTCAATCAGAATTTGTTATTACTTTCCAAAAACAGTGCACAGCAAATTAGCACATTAAAACCACATTGAAAGAATCATTAATTTTTCTGATTTTTGGATTCTCAGAGGATTCTCTTCTCTGACTGTGGAGTTGGAAGAGTTGGTAGTGGCCTAATCACTAATGTGTGCCTTTTATTAATTTCAAATAAGTTTGATAGTTAGGTCAGAGTGCTTTACATTTTGATAGCATCATACCCTATGGGGCGTATTTTGGCTCCGGAAGGAGCAAGTATTGTAAGAAAATTTAAAATGAGAGTGCAAGTTGTTTCAGTCATGCATTCTGTTAAAATAAGGAGATGGTACCTTCTTTTAGACATAAGGCATAGTACTGTGTATTGCTCTTTTCATTCCTGGTAAGAAAAGGCACCAGCTTTTGTCGTTAATGTTGAACAGACTGCATGTAAAGAAATTACAATGGACATTTATGGTCCGATTCAGAATCTGTGACAGTGTTTTCATTAACTGCAGCAGTCTTTGAACTGGTGCCAACGTGCTTCTGCTCTGTTTAGATTCCTACATTTCAATGCCTGTAAGAGTTCAAAATGGAAATGATTCTGAGCAGTTGGATTTTCATACCCCTGGGACTTCTGCTTTCACTTTCTTCTTGGTTTTGCGCTTTTTATGTCACTCTTCAATGAAGTGTTTCTTTTTTTTTTTTTTTTTTTTNTTTTTTTGGTTCACTTTTGTAATGATTGATTTATCCTTTCTGTACAATTGGCTTAGAAGAGAAAAGTGGGATTGCAAGGGGCTGATCTGGGCTCTGAAATTAACCATCTCACATTCTGAAGCTGATGCCAGAAGCTGTTTTCATCTGTCCCTCTGCCCTTCATCACTGCATGTCCTACAAGCTTTCACAGAGGCTTCACATTTTCTAACTTTTCGCATCTGATATCATGTACTTTATTGGTATTTGCTAATGCGACTACATATTTTCTGTGGATGAATACAGCTTTATTATGTTGCTTTATATTGATAGCAGTAGCTAAATGTGCATTTATATTATTATCTGGTTTCTATTTCTTATTCCGTAGAAGGATTTCATTCAGTCATAATCTAATACAATGAATCTCATCAGCAGATTGCAAAGATTCATTTTCCTCTCTGAGTGTAATGAGAATTAAAAAAACACGAAAACACGTACCACAATAAATATCCCCCTTTCTTTCTTTTTGATTTCATTTTCATGTCTCTACTAATGATACTTTAAAAAAAACCAAAAAAACAAAAACATTATTTTCAATGAAAACCAATAAATGCTATTTCACAGAGTCACAGAATGGTTGAGGTTGGAAGAGACCTCTAGAGGTCATCTAGTCCAACCCCCTGCTCCAGCAGGGACACCTCAAGCTCGTGGCACAGGGTGGCATCCAGGCGGGTTTGGAAGATCTCCAGAGAAGGAGACTCCACAACCTCTCTGGGCAGCCTGTTCCAGGGCTCTGTCACCCTCACAGCAAGGAAGTCCCTCCTCACATGGAGATGGAACTACCTGGATTTTAGTTTGTATCCATTACCCCTTGTTTTGTTGCTGGCCACCACCAAGAAGAGTTTGACCCCCTCCTCCCTTCATTCTCCCCTCAGATATTTGTACATATTGATCAGATATCTTCTCCAGAATAAACCGGCGCAGTTAGATTAATTCCTGGAATAGAGCAGTGAGCTTGAACACAGGTTAGCCTTTAGAGTATAAACTTAAGTAGTGATAAGACAGTAAAATAAATGCACATCAAGTACAATTTAAAAAAGAGCAATAACTGCAGCACAGTAATTTCAAAGAATAATTAAGTGTTGGAAAAAGAAATGCACTTTAATAATGGAAATGAGAAACAGTTACTCTTAAGTCAGGCCCTTTGGGACTTTATATGAGCTACCTCTTCTCAAATACTTGAAAAATATATAGAATATTTTTCACTATTCAGAGGATGCAGTTTAATTTGTGTATTCTTTAGTTTCTTACAAGCTTCTTAGGCAGAAACATTTTCAAAATTCTCTGACAAAAGTACTGAAAAGCAAGTATTAGTAAATGTATTATTTCATAACAGAATGAAATATGGACAAATTTCAGAAGGTGACTTCAGAAATGAAGTTATATAAAGATAGTTGGAGTGAGTTACAGTTTTTTCTTCAATTTAAAATTAAATTTAGAAGCTAATTTCATAGCTATAGTGATGACTATTGTCTAAGTATCTATCCACATAAGCAGACTATAAGGTGACGTATTTATTTTCTTATATGTAACTATATGTAATATACTGTTGTGTAAATCTTCACCTTGATTAAAATTTGTCCAGATAAGGTGAGGTTCACAAGAACATTATTTCTGAAGAATTCAATGGGGAACCTCCATGTTTAATTCTTTGTTTCCAAAATGCTGAGCTTGGCTCATCCTAGCTTGGTAGAATCTCTGCCATGTGCTTTTCTAAATTTCTATTGAAATTTAGATAGCACTTGACTAGCTTGATGGAACTGGAAGTAATTGCTGTGCTTCAGTGTTGGGTGTTGTGGAATCACTGTAAAAGCTGGGTAAACTTGCTGGGTAAACTGTCAGATTTCAGCCTCTTTTAAGGGTCTATATGTGCCCATACAAAGAGAGGGTCTTTTTTTTCCTATTTTCTCTTGTAGTCCTTGGTCAAAGAAGAATGCACAAAATCTTCTATGCAGTATGCAGCAAACTTCCTATTCTTAACAAACTCCCTACTAAAGCTCCTAAGTAATGTTATAATGGAACATTTAACCAATATAATTCCTAAGCTTTCAAAGCTTTGAGATGAATATTGTCTTTTAACTGGGTGACTTGAAAGCTTCACTAGTGGTTCTTGTATAACCAGTTATTCATTCACACTGCATCATTTTATAAAATATAATTTAAGTATTGCTAAATAAAATGAACGTTACTTAAGACACAGCTCAACAATAAGTACATTTATTTCTGTGAATTAGTTTTACATTTTTCTGCAGAAGGCACTTAAAAAATTACTAAGGGTTCTCTATCCCATTTGTGTATATAAAACTGGGTGAGATATAAATAGTGAAGTTTGGGTTAAGACTGTGAAGAAGGATAAAATTTCATATGAAAATAAATATACTTTTAAATACTTCTAAAAACATTCCCAGCAAATCAATAATTAAATTAAAACTTTGATGTATATAGTATGTTGAGCAGAGCTGTTGATTTTTAATAGTATAAGTTTTCTGAGACTTCCAGCTGCTACTACAGGTCATAAGGAATTTTGTATTGACCTGTTAATAATGAAATTCCATTTGTTTGCATTAGCACTTGTTACTCCTATGTGCAGATTTTATTCTTCAAATAGCTTTCAGGTGTATAGACAAAGCAACACCACAAAACCTATTTTAAACTAACCAACCCTGCCATTTTGAAGGTCCCGTTTTACTTTTAAAAGACTGCAGAAAGTGCGGAGCCTAATTTATTTGTGTGCCTTCCTCCTAACTTCTGTTGCTTTAACTCACAGGCTGGTCTTCCTCCCTAACCCCTTTGTTAACAAGTGGTGGTCCTGTCCCCCTGGGTGGCAGGCCCACCCTTCTTCACCAAGCTGCTGCCCAGGGAAATGTCACTTTATTATCAATGCTGCTTAATGAAGAAGGACTGGATATTAATTACTCTTGTGAAGATGGCTATTCTGCCTTGTATTCTGCTGCTATGAATGGACATACAGGTAAGTGATTCCCAGTTTTGTTGTTACAGTATTCACATGAAGTAGTGAAAGCTTATTTCATGTTTTAAATAATATTAAATTAGGTTTATTGCATTTTCTTTTAATAATATGTATTTGAAACTGAGATATGTATTTTTATAACAAAAGCACACATATTGCAATGCTTTCGAAGATAAAATTTTAGAAGACCAAAGCATATTCTCTTGTAGTAAAATCCAGCAGAAATTCCTGCTCTAATTCTCCACTGGCTTCCTGTAGCAAACCACCAAATATCATTTTCTCTGGCAGTCTTGAGATCTTTTCTAGCAAAGGCAAAAGCTTGAAAGAAAGAACCTCAGTGTGCTCTATGGGTGGGAAAGAACAAGTCAGCAGCAGTGTTGTGAGCTTTTGTAGCAGCGGTGGAAATGATGAAAATGATTTCAGAGTAGTGTGTAACTTGGGAAATGACGTGAACTGTCCTTATTTTTGAACCACATGGCACAGCCTTAGTTTGGTCTCCAAGCTCTTCTGAGGAAGTGAACTTTTTTTCCTCTTTCCTCTCTTTACTCCCCCACTGTCTTAATCCTCAGATTTGAGGGCGTAGTAACTCTCATCCATTGTCAGACTTCGTATTTCATGGATTCATTTAGAAAATTAGGCAAACTGCTATTTTACTATTTTTTTTCATTGATAGGAACTCTGAGCAGTGATTTTCAGATTGTTACAGATTTTTTAACAGCAAGCAAAACATTTAACCATAGTTTTTTATTACTACTTATGTAGAAGCCTCCTAGAGATACTTATCTAAAACAACATCATTCTGCTGTTTTGGATGTGGAAGTCTGCTACTGATGTCAATACCAATGGCAATAATTTCATTAATTTTAGTAAACTCAAAATTTTATTTCATAAGGAGAAATGAAACATGATGCCTTGGAAGTTGTTCTTTTTAAGAGTACTTTGTGGTTTTGTTTAGCAATGTAACTCTTAGGGACATAGTTAGAAGTCCTTGATTCTCTTGTTAGGTTGGTAAACATAGACTGCTTCTTATTTCTCAAATGAAGTAGGATAAATTTAGGTTCTTACATCCATAATAAGGTAGTTTTTGTATTTCTTTCTGACATATTCAGGGTTAATTTCACTACCAGACATCAGGAAAAGAGGATTCTTCCCTGTGTTGAATGGTGTATTTTGTCTTTGCTTGTGATGTGCCATGGTTTAGTTCCTAGTAACATCTGGGCCTTTTCATCTGACAGATTCTGTGTGGCTGCCCAGAACTTTAAAATACCGGAAAAGTCCTTTATCTGTTTTTTTTTTTTCTCCTTCTTCTGATAGTTAATAGTTTTGCAACTTTTTTTTGTCTCAAGCATTCTGGACCTTAATTTGTTATACAGTCTGAGAAGCTTTTTCCTTCTCCCTCCTTCCCTACCCTATTAAAGAATGAATGTATTGTAGATTCTTCTAGACTTGAGTGATTTAAGTCCGTTTATCATCAGTGGTGTTTGTGGGAGACTGAACTTGGCCCACTTCTGTTCTCATCTTGTATTCCTGTATGTTTCCAAGCAAATGCTCTGATTTTCAATTACAGTTACTAAGCAGCTCTTACTTGACAGCAAAGGCAATTTGGTTGCTTGTTTTATTGTCAGAATTCCAAATAAGAGAGGCACTTGAGAGACATAGGAAAACAGTCATACTAATAAACACACACATTTGCATCCTGTAATTGTTTGGTATCTCATACTTCTACAGATAAAGAATATTTTAGCATTATCTTAGCTTTACCTGTCTATTTATAGCAGACAGTATATGAAAAATACTTAGTTTTACAAGCAAAATTACATGGCATTGCCAGCAACTAAATGGATTATAAAAACTCTATATTTAAGAATTGTACATTCTGACATCCTTTAGATGATACATTATATGAAAAATGAGATTAGCCTGAACAATTAGATTTATAGTATTTTTTTTGAAGACTGGAAGTTTTTTTCTGTTTAATGTGTAATCCTTTGGTACTTGCAGTTAATTTCAAAATTAAGTGGTTTTGAGAAGGAAAAGAATCATTTAACTATACTGTAAATTTCTGTTTCTTTAACTGTACTTTTAACTGTAATTTTTCATAGCATTGAGTATATTCAATGGTAGGTTACTGTGTTTTGACATTTCTGGTTTTTTTACCTCTTCTTTCCTTCTGTGGATGACTTTAATATGTAAGCTTATGCCAGGGGGTGATAGCAACATAATTTCATTTATTTATATCATTTATTTATATCATTTTCTATCAGGACTAAATGGCTAAATATATTTGTAAATTTTAGGGACTCCCCTTGTTTCCTATAAATCCCATAAATCAACTAACCAGATTTTCTGATTACACGTGGGAAAGAGCTGGATAAAAGAGCAGCTCTGCCCTCCCTGAGAGCCAGCACAGTGAGTAGCTCCCTGCACACACAAGCGTTCAGAGAGCCTGGGGTGGGCGCAGAGTCAGTGTTCTCCACCCACACTCCATGAAATACACAATGCTAGATTTGCAGGTTAATAGGGAAAGGCAGAGTGCTCTGTAACCCGTGCTGTAGCAGCAGCTGTTCCGTGCTCAAAGCCCAGCCTATAGAGAAAAATGACTGTTGCACAAGAAAAGCGAACACCCGGGACATTCTTTCCTAGTGAGTTTTGGTTGCAAGGCTATAACCTTCCTGTTCATAAATGGTTGCACTTTGAGAGCTGCAGCTGATGGGCTTTTCTATCACGCAAAACTCATAGCAGTGTCTTTGTTTCTTGCACACACACTGTAGCCTATTCTGTAGGTCTGAGAGGGAGAACTTCCCCATAAAAATATTCGCTAAATGCTTCCTTTGTGCTTGACTCGCCCCTGGGAAACTGTTGACTTTATGTTTTAACCACTAGATTGGGGTAGCTGAACAGATTTTATTGTCAGGCCTTGTTGATTTGATCCATTAACAAAGCAGGAACTACCTCAAACTATTATGCATTAAAAGGGTTTCCCACTTCATAGTATATACATTAGTTCATTGAGCACCAGCTCAATGTGTGTATTTATGTTGCTGGTAATCCTGACCAGTCGCTGCCATGCAAGAGGCAGCTGAGAGAATGAGATAATAAAAGTCCCTGAAACCGAGATGATACAACTTTGTATTTTGAGTTATGTGCTAATTATATGTATTTATGGTGTAATCAGTTCTCTTCTATCCTGAGTATTTGGAAACTGTGGCTATGGTTGATAGAAAAGCCTGGAATGATGTGGAAAGTAAAAAGCTTCATGTAGCTCCATGCTTCTGCACTCAGAAACACGGTGCAGAAACCTGGAGCTACCTGGAGTCAGCTCTGCAGAGCCCCCAGATGTGGGCACTGTTTGAGCTAACCACCAGCACTGGTGGCGAGTATTCAAGTCTCCAGGTGTTTGTGCCAATAAACATCCACGTTTTCCTTTTGCTTTAACCAAAGCCTTTAATTCGGTGACAACCTAAGTGCCCTTCTTTTGCCTGTCCTTCTGCCCAGTGCCCACTGTGGTCTGTGGCAGACATCGGGGAATGGGAGTTTGTAGCATTTACCCAAATCACACTTTTCTCAAGGTCAGCTCTAAACCCACCCCAAGGATGCAGGCGGCCTGGCCATTAGTGATCTTCTGCCGGATGCCTCAGGACGGGTCTCACAGGGTCACGAGCTCTCATGCTGTGCATTATGAAAACAACTGTTGTGTCTTCATAGGTACAAACCTATCCCTGAGAACAGAACAGGTCACGACAATGCTTTTCATCAGAAGCAGTATTTTCCTGTAGATGAGCTGTTCCCTGCATGATCTGTCAGTCACTAATTGCAAGTTAATTGCACCGTGCTAGAAAGGGAGTCATTCTGTGCATCCTCTGTTGCTTTTGCATGGCTAGCAAATGTTTTGGGAAGAAATCAAATACTAGGCTAGGCAAATACCTAAAATTGTTTGAAGAAAATTTATTCTTTGTCATTCAAAAAGCTTTAAAGGATTTCAGGATGTCAGGTAGAAATCTTTATTTTTAAATTGTTTACTTTACAACTGGAATTGACAGTGGGAAAAAAAAGACACAATTGATATCATTCTTAGTATGGTGTTCTGCTACAAAAAGATTGAAAATATAATTTGATTTTAATTGCTGTTGTCTTGCAAGTAGAAATGGTCAATAAAGTTGTTAAAAGAAAGGAAGAGATGAAGTCTGGGTAGCTTATCCTTACAAACAACTTGGTTATTTATTAAAGAATTCTAATTTAAAATATCAGTTTTAAAATTTCACATTTTAATGTTAAATTACTTAGCTCTACAACATCTGCAATATGATTTGTAAGATTTTTAATGGGAGCAGTGTGATAGTCAGATTTCTGAATAATTTCAAATGCATGTTTCTGAGATCTAGAAATGAGCTTCACTGACAAAGCTGGACACCAGAATTCTGGCCAGTGTTGGAAAAGAAAACACTGAACTTGCTCAGAGAGTTGGTTAGGGGTTTATAATTGGAGTCTAGCTGAACTTATTTTTAGAGTAATAATTTTAATACTACATAAGGTAGTGTTAAGAAGACATTGTTACTTTGGTCTAGAAGCAGGCAGAGCATTTTTTTCAAAGTTATTTGGGTTAAATGATATCCCAATTTGTTGTTGATGAGGAGCAATCTAATTACTATGCAATTAATTATCTTAATTTAGCTGTAGAATGGTGGAATTTGGCTGATTTTATTTTTAGCATGTTATTTTGGAAACATTTTGAACATGAATGGTTTGGGTTTTTTCTCTGCAGTTCGTAGGCCTAGTTGTCACATTAGTTCTTGCAACCCCCTGCATGGGTCCCAAAGCAGGAGCAGCAGGCTCCTCTACGAGCTGCGTATGGGTCGTGGGCATTGCCCTGTGGCTGCTAGTGGGACTGTCATTGCACACGGCTGGATAATTCAAATTCCCAGCTTTGGAAATACATAAATTAGTCAGTAAGGGGGGTGCCATCAACGGAGACATATATGGATCCCTGCAGGGACTCAGGCTCCTTTTCCAAAAGGGGTGGTGTCCCCAGGGATTCATTCTTCGCTTATCTGCCAGCCTGGAGTTTGCAATATACCCAATGGTATGTGGTGTCTGTGGTCAAAAAGATGGGCTACTGTTACTCCAAAACGATCTCTCTTGAGCAACTTTTAAACTTTGTGTAGTTTTAAGCACTCATTTTTGTTTTATCAGTCTATATTTATTCTCATTTTATAGATTGTGTGAGATTGCTGCTGACTGCAGAAGCACAAGTTGATGCTGCTGATAAAAATGGCTTTACACCCTTGTGTTCAGCAGTTGCTCAGGGACATGTCAAGTAAGTAGTATTAAGATTTTGCCAGATTTTACTGTTATTATATAGTTATTATATAGTTATTATATAGTTATTATATAGTTATAATAATATAGCTATTATTATATAGTGTTGCATACTATGAATTTTGATAAATGCATTTGTCATATATCAAAAGCAACTACTGAATTTCATGTTTATAAGCAATTCGGGTGGCTTCTGTTTGTTTTGTTCAAAATTGCAGCTGTTGAGTTTTGTTGAACACGTGTACTGTTTGTAGCTGCAGTGTGGCACTGGTCTCCATGGCAGGTTTGTCTTCAAATCGTGTCTTCAGACAACTTAGAGATTAACTTAGAGACAACTTAGAGATTAACTTAGAGATAAGAAAGAAATACTTTTTGCATTTTTTTTTTTTAAAGTATGGGAAACTATGATTTATCATACAGAGATACATGTGCATTAATCTGAGCATTCTAATGTACAATAAAGAATCTCTCTTTAAGGGAAGGGGCTGAAAGCTAACACTTTCCTTTTTGCAGCTTTACTGTAGATCATGGAATCATAGAAAATGGAACTGGAAGTTCAAATGAACTTCTAGATGACATTTTTACAGTTACCCAAAACAAAGCTATTTCATAGACTTCAAAAGTATTAAACAGTCTGACTAGAAATCTTAATTAAAAGCTTTAGGTTTCTTTTATGTATCTTTATTTTTGCTTCTCTCTCAAATTTCATTATTTTGCTGTTGCACTTCACTGTTTCTAAGGATTTCTGAGGCATTAAGATCTAAGGGTCTCTATGAGTGATACTATATAGTGATAGGCTTTCACCCAGTAAAGTTTGTTCCCATCCTCTCATGATCTTCCACGAGCGTTTAAGGACCATCTTGCCACTTATAAGACTTCAAGCTTATCAACTCGGGTACTCCTTTTACTGTTTGAACCAGAGGCAGCAGATTTCAGAAGATGCTTTGAGTACTGATATATATATCTCTAGTTAAATGTTTCAATATTTTACATAAAATCAGTAAAATTTAGATGTGATTTAACAAGTTATACAGAAATAGTCTCCATATTCTCTCACTAACATAAATATAACTTGCGGGGAGGGGAACTGTTTATTTAAATGGGGAGATATTTCTTTCTCTGACTTACCCTCCCAACACTTTGCTATATATAATCTGCTTTCCTATGATAGTGCAGACTTTAATTCTTTTCCCTTAGAGTTACTTACGTAATATGATATCCCTAAGTAATTTTCTTACTTTCATTTTTTTATGTACTAAATGTGAACTGCATTTTAAAGGTAAGTGCAGAATACAAACAGGGTTATAAAAAAGTATCACGGACTGCAAATGCATCAGTAATGCTCTAGGCGCCTTGATTCATTGATCACTTCAAATGTGGGGCTCAGAAAAGTTCTGTTACGGGCAAAATTTGGGCAGTATGCATTTTGGTTTGTCTGGTTGCACAGTCTGTGTTACAGAAGGCTGTATTTCTTGAGTAATAAGAGTTTGGCACTAATGGCAGTAATGAACTGCACAGTATTTGTCTGTGATAGGTTTGCCAAGTCCCCTGTGACAGGTCTCTGTTAACCTTCCCCCTGAACTGTGACAGTGCTGTTGTTCCAGCCATAGTTACAGAGTGAGAAAACCACCCTGATTGTTGCTTGGCATTGTTCAGTAATCTCACCACTTCAGAAAGTGCTATTAGAAGAAACTTTGAAAATTATTTCACCCATGGCCCAAGTCAGCCCAACCTGGCCTGACTTTGGGATGGAAAGTCAGTGTGGTAATTCCAGAATCGTTCGGTCCCTGGAGAGCTCTTACAGGACATTCAATAAAGCCTTTTTGAAGCTTTTATCTACAGAGCAGGGATTAGAGAGGCTTCTTCAGATTCTTATTAGATTGGCGAGATTTTCAGAACATATAAAAATGTTACAATAAAATGGCTGGGGAACAGTACAGCATGACAAAATAGATTTTTGTCATAGGTATCTAGATATCTAATAGACATAGCAAACTTGAAACTCAATCAGCTGTTTTGGGGAAGTGTTGTCTACTGTAGGCACTCAAATTATTATTTTCTTGTTTTACACATTTCTAAAACTAATCATTTTATCTCAAACTTGATTGACTTTCTGACTAAAAAAAAACCAAAATGAGTTTGTTTGTTTTTTTTTAATTTTCCTTAAGGTTTTTATTTTCCATAAGTAGGTTTTTTTTCTGCCTTTTTTTGGAAGTACTTTGCCATCCCTTTCCCCCAGTGTGGTCCCCTAGTGAGTAATTATGAAGCACTGCACAGTTATGTCAGGCAGTTTTTTTGTTAATATCCTTCCATTTTCAATGGACCAATAAAAGCAGAACCAGAAAGATTCTTGCTTTGAAGTGTAGTTCTGAACTGAGAAGGGAATAGATCTGAATTAAGAGTTTTCTTAAGTCTTGAGAGGGAAGGTAAAAGGAAGCAAAGCTGGAATAAGAATCAGGGAGAAAAATTTGACCTACTGCTTCTGAAGAAGTGCAGGACCTTGGATCCAGGTGTTGGTCCCCGATGGGTCACCAGCTCTCTTCAAACTTTGGCCTGTTCTCTTCTACCCTCCTTACTTCAGTAACTGCAACCAACACATTCCAGACCATCCTCTAGTGACAACTTCTGTTCAAGCACCTGACAGACGTAGTGCCATAGCTGTTATGTTTCCTTCCCTGTGTGATTGTCCTTCTGGCTGGTACCTAAGAGGCCAGGTAGGGATTTTTTCTTTAGCAGCTGTCATGAGCCGGATGAAATTAAAAGTTCTAAATTCACAGCTTTTAAATTCATCAATAGCAGTTTAAGGTTTATGTTTCAATTAACCTAATTATACAATTATATATGTATGAAATAGATAAAATCACAGGTAGATCTGTAAAATTCATACAATATAAAAACATAAATATTTAAATGTTGTAAATAGTAAAGAGCTTTGAATGTCAAATAGAGGGTAATTTTATTACCTTATCACTTCCTTCAGGTGTGCAGAATTATTAATTATGTATCAGGCTGATGTTAACCATGCTGCTGAAAGAGGAGAGACGCCTTTGTACTTGGCCTGTAAAAATGGAAATAATGATTGTATTAAGCTGTTGTTGGAAGGTGGAGCAGATCGAACAATAAAAACCAGTGTAAGTTAAAATACTTTGTAAAGATAAAGTACTTGTTTAAAGTACCTTGTTTTTAAAGTACCTCTATAACTATGAAAACCTAGGATATATTTAATGTATTTAAAGTTTTGTTTAAAGCTGTGACACGACAGTTTGAAATTAGTGTTTTGTTCTCGCATCATACCTTCTTTACAGTTTTTCAAATTATGCATTTTCTCTAAAATCTCCTAAATTGTTACTATCCTCTTATTTTACGTATTTCAGATTAGCCTGTGGTTGACTGCATGTCTTCTGTCAGCACCGTGCATGAGAAATAGAACTCCTCTCTAAGGTGCAGACAGGAATTTTGCTTCCACCTTTTCTGTAAGGCTGCATCGTTGTCATCCCAGGGGCAGGGCAGAAATTTCTCCAAAATTTGCCAGCCCATATAGTAATGTGGCAAGAATAAATAGTGCATGCAGGAGAAGGGAAAAGAAGGGGAGACTGTCTCCAAATTAAAAATTATATTCATGCCTCCTGAAAATCATTTCTGAAGAATTTGAATTAAACATGACAATAAATGTCCCGTGTAGGCAATCCAGAAACAGAGCACAAAGATAATAACTTCACAATACATTCTTTTCCTCTATTATTGTGCTGATTTTTTTTTTCTGTATTCCCTAATGCTGTTTTTTTTAGAAAGCAAATATATTTACCTTGAAAAGAGAGAAAGTTATGATGTCAAGAACATGGAAAGATCTGACTGATAAATAGTTGTGCCCCACGAAGCCACTTATTGATTATTAGAATCATGGTAATTGTCTTTTAACAGTGTGTAAAGCTCTTAGATCACTTAGTTTCCTCTACAAATTTTAAAGTCTACTGTGTCCTTGGTGAAAAATGTAAAATTAGCGTGCTTCATTTCTTTCCTTTCCTCCTCTTATTTCGCTTCTTCCACCGTTCTCCACCATAAAAGCAACTGTTTTCCCAAAGAATTATTATGTGACTGTTGCCTATCTTTTTAATTTCCAAAGTATTCCATACAGCTGCACTGGTGAGATACTCTTTGTGAACGCTTTCCTGCGTGTTTGGTGGGAGTGTGCTCTCTGCTTTTGTTTCCCTAGGATGGCTGGACACCAATTCATGCAGCAGTTGATTCTGGTAATGTTGACAGTCTCAAGCTCCTTATGTACTATGGACAGCCAAGCAATGGGACCTCTTTCAATGGTGCAGAGCCTAATTTAGACTACTTTGATTTGGAGAACAGAGATGGCTACAACGGTAAAGTGAAGCCTGTTATTTCTGCGGATCTCATCAACCATGCTGACAAAGAGGGCTGGACTGCTGCCCATATAGCAGCATCAAAAGGCTTTAAGGTCAGTCTATATGAAGCACTAGTAACCTGAAGGGATTTAGGAAAGATAAATCCTACATTTTTTTTTCTCTTTTTAACCATTAAGAACTAAAATGAGGTGTCGAGGCTAAGTGCCCCTATTTTGTGGTCCTAGTTATATTAACAGAGACAGAGAGGTACTTCCAATGGATCATTTACCCCAGAAGCTAGGTATCAAGTGTGCACTGAATGAATTATCCTCTGTAAATGACCATTTCCTTGGGGTGGTGCTTATAAAGAGGAAAAAAAATGAGTACCTGAGATTCAGGTTTTCAAAGTAAAATTGAGTGAATTCCACCCTGAATGCCTATTCATTGGTTTTTCTCTACTTATTATAGATAGTAGGTGGATGTAGTAGGTGGATCTCTACTGATAATTGCAGAAAATTTAACTATAAATAATTTTCTCTGACAGAAGGAGGAGAAGGAATATAGTAGTTAGATATTTGTGAGTGAGATACATCATTTAATTTCCTGTTTGGGCAGGCTTTTTAGTAAACCTTTTAAGTTTTTTTTTTTTTTTTTTTTATCACTCTCTGTAAATATCATGAGGAAAGACCTGACAGGGCTTACTGATTATATACAGGAAGATATTTCCAGACATAGAATATTATTTGAAGGGTTTGATAGCAGAAGCTTTCCATTTCTAACGTGGATTGTTGAAAGGACAGTCTGCCAGCCAGGTTTTACTGTGAGATCTTACTGCTGCATACAGAGAAAAAAATGGGAGGACACTAAACGGAGATGAATGTCAATTTTAGGAAAATATAGCCCAAGATTTTGGAAAGTGGCTATTGATTAAACAGCTAATTCAATATCTATTGTTATGTTTGCTTTTTTCAGATAAACTTGCGATGATAAATTTATAATAGCGGAAATTTTAAGAACTGATTTATTACATTCTGTTTTACCAGGGACCAGCCACTATTTACTCATCATTTTGCATTAGGAACCACGCCAGTATTCTCTTGCCAGTGTCTATTAGGCAGGTACAGGCACTTATTACAGATAGCCTTCATTCAGCTCACTTTAGATGGGAGTTAAGGTATTTGTAACCGCTTGCAGAATCCTAAATGCTTTGGAACATGTAGCTTCCTGCTGCAGTACTATAGTTCTCCATGGCTTTGAAGCAGGGTTGTATTTATTGTCCAAGAAGAGTTTGCTTAGGTGTTGTCTGTGAAGGCACAGAGACTCGTCCTCCTCACATTTGCCTTTCATTAATAACTCTCATTTTTGAGTTTCTGAGCTTGTTTCAAGTCATCGGCTTAATAAAGTCTGTACTGAGGATTGAGGGCAGGGCAGCTCTGAGATGGTGGCTGGCAGTCAGATTTCTTGTTTTGAAGTTGTGATTGTTTGAAGTTGTTGTTGATTGATTAAATGTATTTATTGAGTCGAGGGAGATATCTGGGATATTAAGAAGCTGGCAGGGGAAAAAAAAAAGTGGAATCGCTGTCCTGAAGTACTTCTAGCACTTGGTTCTCCAGTCATCTATCTGTGCTTTCTGTGGCATGTCACTCCTGGCAGCTGCTTATAACCAGTGCTGTCATTTGTGGCATAATCTTCCAAGATTGATAGATGTCATTCCTTACAGATAATTTGTGCCATGATCACATCTTGGCTGCTTTTCCATGGGCCTACATGGAAGCTTATTCTGCTGAGGAAATGGGAACACATTCTTTTATCCTTTCTCTATTCCTTTTTCCTTTCAGTCTCACAGTTCAGCGTCCTCCCTTTTGCTGTCTTTTGTATTGTACCCTTTGACAGTTTTAATTTACTACTTGACAAAAAAAAAGTTGTTTTATTTTCCTGGCAGTGTTATTGAGTTGACTTTTGAAAAGTTCTGACAAGTGCTGAAGCCTCTTTATGATAAAAATTATGTCTCTTGAAAATAGCTTGAAAATTACTGTTATGTTTGTGAAATTTGTCAAGTTCTCTAATACTCTGACATAAGTCTTTGTTAGAACAGATACAAAATAGGTAACAGCAGCCAAACTTCAAGAAGCCACTGATCTGAATCAGGATTTTAATAACTGCTTCTCTGTGTTCTTCTGCTAAGATTAACCCCAAAGGTTAATAATACAGTATTAACTATTATTGTTTGTAGTGGTGATTTTCTTGAATGTCTGAGAATGATGATGCTGTCATGTAGGACACAAATCCTTGTTGTTTGGATGAACATGAACAATCAGCAATTAATCAGTCTTCTAATTGCAAGTGAATCAACATTTGAAATGTAGTTTTGTGAGGGGCTGATTTGCTAGTCTGGGAGGAACTGTGTAATTTTTTTTTCATTATACTGAGGTTTTTTTTCATTCTTACCCTATTACCAATCCAAACTGGCATTAATTTTATGGAATCTCCTAAAGATTTGTGCTCTGAATGTAGTATAAATCCATTGTTATTTCGCTGTTTTGTTACTACTGTTGCAGAAATTCAGATTTACCTGCCAAAGCAGCAGCATGTAAAGTGATTTTTAGAGGGATCATTGTTTTGTAATGTAGCACTCACAGGTCAAGCATAATGGAAACTCCTCCTTTTACTAATGCGTGGTGAATTCTTAAGTGAAACTGGTTGTATAGATTGCATTTGGAATATTTTCATTAATTTATCTTAATTAAGCTTTAAAACTGCCTTTTTAGTCTTGCTGGAACATTGAAGCAAAGATTTTCAAAACAATGTTTAGCTGGATTTGTTAACTAATGGCAGATGTTAAGAATTGCTCATTGCATTTCATCAGCACTTGACGTTTCAAAACTGGCTGCCTGTGTTCCATTTTTTCAAAATCTTGGATTGAGAATTTCAAATCTACTGTAAAATATTTTTACCTTTTGTTTTCACTCTGTGAGAAACAGAACTTGAATACGTGTAATAGGAACTCTGTGAGCTGACCAATGAGTGGGTCAGAATTTCAGTTAGGAGGCTAAATGTGTATTGGTAGAAATGTCTGTTTAATGCAACAGACAGACAGGCAGATAATATAGTTCTTACCTTTGCAGAACTGTCTAGAAATCCTTTGTAGCCACGGCGGACTAGAGGCTGAAAGAAAAGATAAGTGTAATCGAACACTGCATGATGTTGCTACTGATGATTGCAAACATCTCCTAGAAAACTTAAGTAAGTAATACTTGCTGTTGTCACTGTATAAAAATGTTCTCAATAAGGAGCTTGTGGGACACATGAGAAATACTTAAAAGGTAGTTGACATTTTTGTCACTAGTAAATAAGTTTTGTTTGTTATTATAATTTCACATTTTGCACATTTTTGGAAGCCATTAAATGACTTACTTATGTTTTTAAATCATTTGAAAGGTGGTATGTATTGTACACATCTGCAAACATCCACAGTATTTTTTGAAAGCTATTATTCTCTTATATCTTCATTCTTGCAGAAAAATCACTAGATGCATAAATCTGTGTTTCTTCAGACTTAGAAAATCGTATCTGAACCAGACATGTCCAAACCTGCTTTAAGCAGTTTTATTTGTCGCTTGTTTTTTGTTGAAGGGGCTGTTTGTTCTATTTATCAAAATCAATCTTAGAGAAAAAGTCAAACTGTTTCATTTTTTCCAGCATCAGTAACTTCTGCCAGAAGACCAGTCTTCTGCCAGAATTTGTCTTCTTCCTCCTTCTCTGTAAGTTTGGCGTAAGGAATACCTCAGTATTTCCAAGTAGGATGTCAAAATTGAATAGAGCTGACTGGCCTGTTTCCAGGTCTTGACAGTGCATTTTGGGGGTTAGAAATTTGTCTGGGCACTAGCAAGTTCTACATTTCCTATTCCTATACATAGGCAGAACTGTTGTCTTTGTGGAATTATGAATGATATCAGAAAAGCTTCATTGCCTTGTGTCCGATGAAAATGTGACTGCTGAGTTCAAAAAGCAGAACTAAGATAATGTTGGAACCTTCCAGAATAAGCTGATGGTATACTTATCTTGTATTTCATAAATAATATCTGAAATGTATTGTCCTTGGAGTAAAGTTAGCCATTTTCATATTTCAATCAGTCATATAAATGATCCATACAGATTTCAATATGCTTCTGTGGAATTGCATTCCATTTTTCAAAGAGCAAGCTGTAAAATAATTTAATTAATTTTCTAGTATGTGTATGCAGATTTCCTATTTCATCTTTTAACATGTTCTCAGTTTATTCTACAGCAAATTGAATGTACACTTCCAAGAGAATTTTGTGATTTAGCTTGTTATTTAAAAATATTTCTTTAGGCTTATTGCTTTCTCCATTTGCATACTGGAGCTAAAAGCTTCCCTCCTTATTGATGTTTAAAAATATGCATAACTGTAATAAACTGAACTCTAAGAAAATATCTTACCACAATCTCTTTTAATTTATGAGAAAATAGTTTTTAAGGAGGAAATCTATTTAAGTTTTGTCTTGCTTCTTACTATTTAATAAATAAATAATTTTTAAATGTAATAGCTTGTACTCGATTGTATGGTGTTGACACTGCTATGCGATAATGTTGACTCTTCTATAATAGGAATTTTGTAATTGCTTTCCCTCACAATATTAAGTCTTATTGGCCTTTAATAGGGTTTCTATTGAATTTGCAGTTTTCCTTAATTTTACTTTTGTATTTTTTAACAGATGCCCTTAACTTACCTGTAAGGATTTCAGTCAGTGGCACTGAACCACCCCATTGTGGTACAGAGGAATTCGATATAGAAAACACAATATGTGCTTTAAATATACGCAAGCAGACATCATGGGATGATTTTTCAAAAGCAGTGTGTCAGGCAGTGACAAACCATTTTCAAGCAATCACTTCTGATGGATGGAGGAGCCTAGAAGATGTGTCATTTAATAGTGCTGCAGAATCCAGCATTGGCCTGAGTGCAAGCAGTATATTATCTGTCAAACTAGGTATCTATCTATATTGGCTTACTAAAGAAGGACAAAACTCATCAGCGTTTTCATGAATTTGTGAAAACTTATTCCACAGTTTTAAGTATATTTTAAGCTACTTGTGACATTTGCTTGATCTGTTATGTCATGACTTCATTCATTTAATAAATCATTTTTATACTCTAAGTTACTTATTCTTTAAGTACTACTTATTGTAAAGGTACTCCTTTACAAAAATAGTAAGTATATAAAAAAAGATTTGAGGCTTCTGGATCTTTTAAACCTTTCAGTAAGAAAGATACTACCTATGAAACATAGCCTGCATGTCAGCATTATTTAGCTTCAGCTGTGTAGGTGGTTTAATGGATTATGCATTTTAATTTCATCTCCAGGCTGGAGGTCCTAGTTAATTTGTCCTTTACTCAGTTTAGCACTCCAGAGAAGAGATCTATATTACTTGGGGAACAAGACCAGTAAAACAACAAATTAAATCTGTACAGTCAATCTTGACTGAGTTTCCTAAGTGCAGGTGTAGCAGACCAACTCCAGGTTTGTGTAGTTTCACTTACTAAAGTAAAGCAGAAATGTCTTTAAAAAGAATCTAAATAATGAGAAAGTTGCCTGAAATTGGGAGCTGCTAGCAGTTATATACAGTACAATTTTGTGTGCTTCATCTTCAGACAAAAAACCCAAACGCTATTCTTGTTTGACTAGGCATATTTTCTTGTTTTACCTAAATTGTAATATGAATATCTTACACTTAAATGTTCTTTACTACCCAGCATATTTAACTTCAGTCTTTATCTAGAAGAAAATATCAATATTATCAGTCTTACGATTTAGTACGTAGGATTGATTTATTTGTCAAATTGGCATATACATGCAAACTTTGCAGCAAACTAAATAGACTTTGAGTATGGAACACTTTATCTATAGACACAGTTAATATCTTATTTATTTTAAACAGGAAACATTTCATGGTCAACAGGCCAGATTTTTTCCCAACCACCATGGGACTTTTTGAAGAGGAACAGAGCTGAGCATATCACAGTGTTTTTGTCAGGTAATTTTCAATTTGTAATTTTCAGTTTTGAACAATAAAACATTTCATTAAATATATAGTTTGAGAATTATTTGCTACTTTCTTTGTTCCTGGGTTCCTGAGTGGTGTTTGGGCTTCATAGGCATATATGATTAATAAAATTATTTAAATTTAAAAAGTCGTACAAAATTTAGAAAATATATTGACATACAAAACCTAATACTCTTTTTAATTATATAATAATATCTGTTTTACTTGTGCCATAGATCTGGGATACAGCCATATGGTTAGATCTAGATCACAGATCTATGCTTATAGCCATAAATCTGGGTTGCTAGATGAATGCCTTTAATTTCTTTGCCATTTGGATATGCATTGCCTTTATTTTTAGGAGATTACTGTAGATACGGTATGAAAAGCATCTGTCTATAATAAATGCATATAAATATGAAGATTTTTTTAAAAAGTCATTTGATTATCTCTTTACAAAGGACCTCAAGAAGGCTGTCTAAATAGTGTGACATATGCATCTATGATCCATCTTCAGACACTTCAGAATTATCTCCGCCTTGTAAGTGCTTAGTTAGCTTCTCTCCCCATGCTGTACATATGTGAAAACATTTTTTAATAGAGCTGATTAAAAATGTTGATCATCTACTCTATGAAAGAATGTCAAGATTAAAAAAAATAAAAGAGATGAAAGATATTATTTTAACATGAAGATCCCTCCCATCCTTCCCCCAGTAAATTTAGTCACACAAGGCATTTCTCCTTTAAATAGTTGCCATCCGATTAACTGAGCTGCTTAGCAAAATATATTAGAAGCTCTCAGATACCTTATTTCTTTCCAAAATTATCTCAGTTTTTGATGGAAACGTAAGATAGAATAAGTCATTAATATAAGCAGTTCAGACCTGATTTTTGTGGTCAGCTTTATATATAAATCTGTGACTCTTGGAAGTTATTTAACATCTGAAAATGGAAATAAAATTGGGTAACATGATTTAATTAAGCTTTCATTCCTTATTTGTTTTAACATAGATAGTCAAGTGAGAACTACTTTAAAATTTGCATAAATTATGCTCTATCCTTTGATAGTATTTTATGCAATTAGAATAATAGCTATGTGCTGTAGGTTCCTGGTATATTCAACATTGTGCTGCTGCACAGTGATTTGACTGTACTCTGTGACGGCTTATTCATATGCATTGAATTTTTATAGCTGAAGTAATTTTACAGCTAAGATAGTGCAATCCATTTTTATTCTACACTATTGGTAACATACTTAAGTTGAAAGCTAAGCTGAAAATAATGTTAAACCCGGAGCAGTGACTTACACTATTCTCTTTGTTTTTAAGGTCATTCTGATTTATATAGTCTAATTCCAAATTCAGAAAATATACATCTGTGACTCTTCAACACATCCCTGATAGCTGATTTTTTCAAGTTTTAATGATTGTTATAATGAAATAATTTTTTGTGTAGCTTTATAAATTGAGATCTTAATGAAAATAGCTGTAGTATACAAAAACTGCCTATTTTGATTATAATATATAAGATTAACAGTAGTAAGACTTATCAACTTTGACCTCCATGAGATGCTCTTTGTCACATCTGGATAAAAAATACCCAATCTATGAACTTTCAAGCATAATTCATTGTCTTTCCATAGGTTGAACAATACCGTAATGTTATCTTCCATGGTCCAGAAGGAAGTTTGCAAGACTACATAGCACATCAGATAGCGATCTGCATGAAGGTATTATTAACACAGTGTAAATGTGTTGTGCATGTAAATGTAATGCACAATGTAAATGTAATGTACAAGTACAGTAGTTTGAAAATTGGAGTATGTACCTTTTCAGTAAATCTCCTAATTTTCCACACAGCAAAAACAAGTGGCTGCAGGATCTTCATGTGAAATAGTTAAAGTTGAAGTGGATGCTAGTTTCTCCAAGGAGCAGCTTGCAGAATTGTTCATCAGTAGTGGTAAGCTTATTTCAGCAGGACTAATTTTTGTAACTTGTAGACCTATTTGTAATGGTACAAACAAAAGAAATATTTAAAAGTTTTACACACAGTGTGGCATGTTTTAGCAGAACCTATCATTTTTCAGGTGCTTAACGAATAATGATAAGACTCTAAGCTGAAATAGAAGTAAATGTGATAATTCTTTAGGGAGTTCTCCATATAGCTGATGCCATTTCATATAAAACAACTAGTTCATAATACATTTTCTTCTGTCTCATTCCTTGTTCCTTTTGTTTGTGAGCCTTCAAATGATTGCAGAAGTTCAGATCTACTGATTCAGAAAGCAAAGTCTATTGTTACTTCATTGTAACTGTTCTAATGGAAAAAAAAAAACTTTTGAAAAAGTAAGTTATAATTATGACCTCTTTGGGAATCTAAGGAGCAGTAAAAAAGCATATGAGAGGTGGACCCCTTGTTTTCAATATTTATTTTTTCTGCACCAGGAGAGTGTCCTCTACTTCTCTAAATGGCTTTGTCAGACCAAGAGGATATTGTTTAGGACTTGGCAAACAAATACTCATCCTTTCTGTTACTCAGCTATATTTAATTAGTGAAACATAACCGTAATACTGCACATAAATAAATAACATTCCTCAGCTACTGTTGCTGTAGATACAGTTGCTGCAAAAATGAGAAAGCCTCCAATCCCAGGTGGTCTTCAGTGAACTGGAGGAATTCAATAAGCCGGAACTTTAGGGAATTTTCAGTTGGAAAAATCCTCAGTGCACAGCTTCAGAAAAGACTTCATATTATTTTTTCTTTTTGCCTTCTGTGACCTTGCATGCAATCTCATGTTCCTCTCAAAGGACCTTCTTTGCTTTTCAGCTCCTCTCTGCTTCCAGAAAAGCCTCTCTTGGCTTTGCCTTCTGTCTCAGTAGAATTGAGAGATCTGAAGCCTTTTACTTGATCACCGAGAGTTGTAGCACCAGCGTCTCCAGTTCAGTCAAAACCTAAAAATATTCAAAGATAGCTAAGTCTGAAAAAGGAAATTAAAAGTTTTGGAATGCGATGAAATATATGTAATTTTAATACATATTAGGTTCAGGAGATAGTACTTGTAATTGTCTCTCAAGCTAGCTCTAGTTATTTGGGTCACCCTTAAAGAAGGAAGTTCAGAAGAGAGTGCAGTAGCAAACTACTTGAAAGACTGTTGTGAAGCGGTGCTTTTGTGAGACTGCCAGTCCTGAATGGAAATTTGTTATGAAAATGGAATATTCAGAGTCCATTTATCACTGAGTGGTGTAAAGAGTTCATGTTAAACATTTAAGAGTATTAATACTTTAAGAGTGTTACAGAATACTTTAAGAGTGTTACAGAAAATAAGAAATGTGAACAGAAATACTTTTAATCTGCTAGCTTTTCTGCTGCGTTTATTTTCAGCATGTGTTTTCAGCCTTTGTATATGTGAAGACCAATAGGCATTTCATTTTTTTAATAACAGCTTATGCTTCTTGTTTTCTTAATATGCAAAATAATATTTTTTCACTTGTTTGATTTTATGTTTCTAGTTTTAGATGCATTTTGTGATCTGTCTCCTTCTGTGAAAATATTAAGCAAAAAAAGTGTTTCATTCTGAAGCAGTGGAAAAATCTATTTACTTGACTAAAAATGCATTTTCCTAAAGAGACATTAATGTGGTGTTGTTGTTGTTGTTTTTTAATGTATTTCAGCCTGTCTGATCCCTGTTAAACAGCCTCCAGTAAGCAAGAGAACCATTGTGGTTTTAGAAAATCTGGAGAGAGCTTCTTTATCTGAATTACTAGGAGATTTTCTGGCACCTCTTGAGAATCGTAGTTCAGAAAATCCTTGCACTATTCAAAGAGGTATTTAAAGAATTTGGGATAAAGAAATGTTTTACTACATACAAACTGTATTATAATACATACCAAGTGGAGAAGATAAAGGAGAAAAATGTCATTAATTAAACTTCTCTGAAACCTAGTTGTTTTCAGTCAAGTATAGCATAATTTATTGATAATTATTTAGGGTTATTCATTTATTTATAATTTTTTCCTTCTAATTATGTCAATAGCTCTTGCCTTTATGTAAGATCACACAGAAACTCTGGGTATTTAAGTAAAATGTTTTATGGTTCATTTTTAGCAAATGGAGTTTCTGATGCCTTTTACTTTCATGAGAACTGCTTCTTATTGGGGACAATTGCAAAGTGTCATCTTCATGGCACTGACCTGCTGGTTCAGCAGCATTTCCGTTGGGTCCAGCTTCGGTGGGATGGGGAACCAATGCGTGGCTTACTTCAGAGGTTTTTAAGAAGAAAAGTTATTAACAAGGTAAGCCTTTGTGGATGATTAAGCTGTTCATGAAAACTATTCTTTGTCCAGAAAAAAAAAAATGAGAATACTAACTTTGTAAAAAAATAATGTGGACAAAAGCAGAATTGTGGAATTTTAATAATTTTTTTGGAAGAAGGTAATTCCGTTGTGATAGCAGCTATTGCAGACAGGCAGTGTTGGACATTGGGAGCTGTTCTTTAATCAGAACAGCTGCAAAGGAAGATAATCTTGGCAACAGTATTTTGGCCAGGCTTAAAAAAAGGAAATTGTTTGAAGAGAAGGAAGAACTGTTGGGAGTAAAGAGGCCTTGTCAGGAACAACAGACCTATTGTCAGCTCTAAGTGTAGAGCTGTACACGTGTCTTGGTTGCCCTTGAGGATGTCACCTCTTGGGTCCCTGTATTTCTTCCCTATAAAAATTTACTGACTCAAAGAGATTGTAAAGATGAAGTCTGTGGTACCTGAACATTTCAGTCATTATTATGAGGAATAATATTCCTAGAAAATTTGTATTTATATTCAGCATTCCTGTTGTTGCTTTGGAAGAATATAATGAAAAATATTATCAGTAGAACAGTAACAGAGCACTCTCAAAAAAAGAAAAGCAACCACATTACTCGAGTTGCTTTTCTTTTTCCCAGATGCATAGCTATTTGTCTTTCAGTGTTTCTTTTCCCTCTGTGAAATGCTGTTTACTTTTCTCCACGAGCTATAAATATTTAGTAAGCAGAAATCATAATGAGTGTTTGTATGGTTTAGAGTATGAATGACTTCCACAGGCTTGGCAAGGGATGGGAGTAGCAATTGTGGATAGGCCAGGAGAGGGGATAGTAGTTCAGGGTCCCGTTTCTTGCAGCTACACCGCAATGCTGGAAGGAGATACAGGCCAGACGAGAGTGCAACAAAAGCCTGCAGCAGAATTGCCTTCTATCCTCTTGAGGAGGAAGGTTGCATTCTCCAGCCTCATCTGCAGAGTATCTAAAGTGCGATCTAAGCTTGTTTATTAAAGGCCAGGGACACCTTGCTCCTAGATCACACAACATCAGAGAGAAGGCCCGTCTGCAGCTGAACACGGGCAATGTGCACACGGTTGGAGCAGCAGTGGCAGCTTGACTTGATCAAAGGACAAGGTTGGATCAAACTTACTTTGCGAAACTGCTGTGGCTACCTGAACGTGCAGGACTGTTAACTGCTGTCCCTTTCAGGTTGTTTAATTTAGACTAAAAAGAGTCCTCAGTCTCATAGACTAGATCTTGAGAATTAAGTAGACTTCTACCTCAGACTGAAGCAAGCAGGGTTTGGGTAATCATCTCATTGTGGTTTTTTCTCTCTAAAACTCATAGTGGCTATTTGGAGAAAATGCCATGTATCTCTTCCTTTATCTTCCCTAGTTAAGCAATGAATACAAGTGTCTGGGATGTTAGTACATTTTACATTTTTTTTTTTTATGCATGCATGTGCTATATGTAATCTCCTATGCCAGTTGGTGTGGGTCTGAAAATAGTAGATTCTAATGCTAAAAATAGAAGATTAATCTCATGCAAAGTAAAACTGCATTTATCATTTGAACAATCAGTTATTTTAAAGATCCTTGCTTGTGTATTCTAATACCTTGTTTGTCCTTTCCTTTCCTTACCTTTCAAATTCTTTTCAAATTAAAATCACTTTCTCTTATTTTAGAAATTTATTTAGAATTTTTATATTTAGGAAGACAGTTTAAATCATTTTCTATAGTAAAATTAAACTGTTTGCTTGTAGATTTTGTGTTAGCAGTTCGAGAAACTCATACTTCAGTGCTGGCAAATACTGTTGCTAGTGCATATTTTAATGCCTCCTTTAATTCCAACTGTTCAGAGGATAATCCTAGGATTAGATTGAAGATTTTAATTTAGATTTGGATGAGATAGAAGATCTTTTTGGTCAAATAATTTTACTTTAACCAGGCATACCAAAAAAATTTAAATCTTGGAGGACAGCATCTTTCTGTTGTTTCTACCAAATATAAAATCAATTCAGGAATCTTCTGAGAATGTGCCTAAATTGAATATTCCTGTTCAATGTGCTTAGGATATGCGAGTTGCCTTTGCAATTCTAGTCTTAAACGGCACAGAAAAGAAATAGTGCTGCCAAATGTGTCTCAGTTCCCACAAGCAAATAGAAATATTCTAGTTAGAAATGTTAGAAATTCAGTTAGATTATTTTAACTGTTGTCAATGGCAATTTATACACAGAAAGTTTGTTCCACAGTGGTTTTGTCCATTGTTTTAAAGGTTCAGAAAGTTTAAAAAATTTTAGTTCTAGTCTATAGAGAAACAAACCTGCATCTCCTAACATGGAAAAAGAGTTACACTTAACAGGATCCCTAAATGAAGAATATAGATCACTGTGCAAAATACTTGAAATATTTATTGATAAGGAGGTATCTTTTATGTGCATCTAGGGAAATACTATTTAATACAACAAGAGTTCTGTATCCTTGACAAAAAGGTTTGATTTAGTTTTGTTTGTTCCTGATTTTCATAATATTAGTATGCTGGTGGTCAGGGGTAACAACATTTCTTGGTGTTGCAAGCGTTCTTGGGGGATGTCTCAGACCTGGTCAATCATCTTTTCTTCCTCTGCAGTTCAGAGGCAAGGTGCCTCCTCCGTGCGATCCTGTGTGCAAGGTCATCGACTGGATTCTGGACGTTTGGCACCAGCTGAACTCCTGCTTGTCACGTCTAGGAGCACCTGAAGCACTTATGGGGCCAAAACACTTCTTCTCTTGTCCAGTGGTGCCTGGTCATGGCCAAGTGACAGTGAAGTAAGATTTCTGTTTCCTATCTGACACCGCTAAGTGACAAATAGACTGTACTTCCCCTCAAACCCATCCATTTGTCCCCTGTTATTTTCTGACATGGGAGCTCCAGGGTATTACTTGTACTACAAAGGCACTTATACTGCAATTCTGTGCAATCCCTTAGGGATTTTGTTCTGTGTACGAGGCAACAGACTGAACTAAAATTCAGAATTCTGAGCTGGAAGAGTTGGTAAAGATTCCTTTTAAAGTCACACGTAAGAGAAATGTGGAGAATTGAATGCTTTTTCACCCATCATTTTTAAACATACACACAGTTTCACACGTCAGTTAGCTTCATAAATAAGGCAGTTGTATATGTTTCATCTTCTGTGTATCAACGGACCAACAAAGCAGTTTAGTTAAGTCAAATGGACATTTTTGCCTTTTTTTTCTTTTTTGGATAAATTTGTGCAAAGCTAAAACACAGCTGTATAGCCTATAATTTCTTATAGAGCTATAGATCTTTTTTGATATAAGCCCTGTCTCAGTCTTAGTATCTCACAAGGGGTATAAAGAGGACAAAAAAAACCCCCAGAATTCAGTCTAAAACATGATCTTGCTATGTATTATGCTATCTGTTATAGCTGCAAGCTCAGCTTCACTGCTGAAACTCCTAACCTTTATCCTTTGAGAACCATAAGCTGTAACAAATAGCATTTATTTATTTCCTAAGATTTTCTTCACTCCTGCACTAAAACAGTCTAATACTTATAATCTGTGAGAAAAACAAAAATCCCTCAAGAGCCTTGTCTCATTGAATCAAATTTTTGTAATCGGACCCAGTCTCTAAGCCAGACAATCTGGAAAACCCTCAGCCAGCATCCTGGACGCACAGCTCACCATAGATCAAGTAAACAAAAGGAGAGCAAGGCAGCTGTACGGATAGAAAGCTCTTTTAAGCTCGAGAAGTTCAGAAATGGGAGAATACTGGGAAGCTGTGATCATAACTGAATGGCTGCCTTTTCCCACCATAGCAGCAAATGGCCTGTGACTGAACATCTGCTCTCATGGACACCTCTCCGTGCTATCATGGGAACCTCGCTGTACATTGGCAAAGGTCAATGTTCACTTCTTCGTGAGGACGCGTCTTTCTGGGATATCCTTACACTTATGCTTAAAATAGAAAGGATGTTTCATAGTCCTTATTTAAAGGAAGAAAAGCACCAGCTGATAAGTAGTTTTTCAAATTAATCTGAAAAAAGTAGGCCAAATAATGAATATTTGAAAAAAAAAAAAAAAAAGAGAGAGAACTGCTTTAATAAAATCACTTCCACTCTATAACAGGGTACAGTAAGTAGTCCAAAGTATTTATGCTTCTTGAAAGTACAAAGTCTGCTACCCTAAATATAAAAATTGTGGGTTCAGTAGTTTGTCCTGAAGCCAAAAGATTTATTTAACTATTTATTTTGGCTCTAGGTGGATGTCCAAGTTGTGGAATGCTGTGATAGCTCCCAGAGTTCAAGAAGCAATACTCTCCAGAGCCTCTGTGAAAAGACCGTCTGTACCAGGACAAACAATAACCAAAAAAAGTCCTAGCCAAGGCCAGCAAGCTGTTGTTAAAGCTGCTCTCAGCATCTTGTTAAATAAGGCTGTTCTACATGGCTGTCCTCTTCCCAGAACAGGTAACAGGAACAGAACAGGCTGAAGGAAGAAGTTGTACATTGTAATTTAAGTGGCACTTAAACTGTTTAATGCCTTAAAAAAATGACAAGAAGAAAACATAATAAATAAAAAACAAGCAAACAAAAAACTTCTGGGAAAAATTTTAGTTGTGATGATGGAAGAAATATAGTTAAAACTATTTGTTGTTGCTAATCTGAATAGTTGTATGAGCAGTCAAATAAGCAGCACTTGCAACAGCGAGATCTTTTTAACACTGTTTTATTCTTGTTTCAGAACTAGATAATTATATAGCAGATTTCAAAGGAGGAAATTTCCCTTTATCCATGGTTTCAAACTACAAAAATTGCAATAAGAAAAGAGGTGAGAATGCTTCTTGGAGAAAAGTGAGCACAAGTCCTCGCAAAAAATCGGGCCACTTATCCTCCCAGTCATGGAATAAGCAGGAGACAAATACTGAAGGTAACGCTTTCTGTTTGAATTCTGAAAAAAGGAGTGTTCTCATTCCAAAAAAGAATAGGAGGGAGGAGGGTTAAGCTGCATAGATGTTAATCTAAATTATTTTCATGTCATGAATTAAAAATTCTAAATAAACCAGCATTCATTTTTATGTTTGCTGGTAAAATTATTCACATTTGTTATAATTATTTCTTTGTGACTGAGGCAGTTAATTAATTCCTTCTTTGTTTGTACTAATGCCTTTCCTGTTTCATAATGGAGTGGGCTGTGGCTGAGGTGATGAGGAACTCAACAGTGGTTTTACCTCGTTTGACCTGGAACAGTGCTCTGTCATTCTCCCTCCCGCTCCTGGGGGAAAGGAAGCTTCATTTTTGTAGAGTTTCCCTCCTCCATCCCTCACTTCTGCACTTTACTTACAGGACACACAGAAAAGTATTCTTTTTACATGTACTTTTTCTTCATTTCACAATTATGCTGGCTAAAATAAATGCATCTGAGCATCCTTACACATTATACAGCCGTTGTTCTGTCATTTTAGGTAAGTTAAAGACAACAATTCTGAACTCCTGGAATGGAAGGAAGATCTTTGAGTTTTAAAATGAAGATTATTTGTTTTTATTTTGCAAAAGATACATGTAAAAAATTTCGTGCATCCAAAGATGCTGCAAAGTTTTTAATAGGCTGCCATGTAGTTTTAAATATGTTGCTTGATGAGAAAAGTTAATATGATTGGGTTTGTGCATGTCCATGAATGTGGCAGTAGTAACTGGCACTTTTGAAATATCCACTCAGCATCATAAGCCATCAGCAGTTAAGTACTTGATAGGTGCAGCAGGGTACAGTAACGTTTGGAAATCTGCAGCAGGAATGAACATTCTTTAGCACAGAATTCTTCATATAGTTATAAAACTTGAGAATGCCATGCCCACCAAGTGCATCCAGCCAGCACGCTTCTAGGAGACAGAATCAAACGGCTGATTTTGCTTTCATAAAATGTTTAGGGAGATGGGAGAGTTAAGAGGCGTTAGAGAGATTTTGTGTTTGTTTGTTTGTTTGCTTGTTTTCACTGTTTTAAGGACAGTAGGATTCCAGCTTCAGTTACATCATATAAAGATAACACTGATGTCTGGTACTTTTTAATGTTAAATAGAGCTATTCATTTCCTCGGCTCTCTCTGAGAGGGCAGAGTGCTTTTTCTGCTTGCAGCACTAATGTCCCGGTTTTGCTAGTTCTCCATTTGAATTCTGAACAAATCTAATGCTGCTTGAGCTCCTTGAGAACTGAAGAGGAACATAACCTGAAGTAGCATGATTGCTACTGTATCTTGTACTCAGAGATGCTCTTGTCCTTCAGATAATATCAGGGGGTACCCAGATACCCTACTCCCAAAGTTATTTAGGGATAAAGTAATAAAAAACAGGATGGTGAATTTGATTTTAAGAGCATTTAAGACCTTTTCACTTGTGACTAGCAGAATGAAATGTTTTTTCTCATAACAAGTATGAGTAGCTTACCTGTTTTTTCCTGTCTTGTTGACAATAATTTCAGTTTGAGAGAACCAGCAGGTGTGATTCAAGTGCCATGCTCGGAAGCTCACGCTGCTTTCCACAGCAGCTCGTGTGCAGTTTCCACCTGGCCCTAAAGCTAACCTGAACCGGTTCAAGGGATGTATGAGCATACTGATGCAATAGTCCTGCAAATGTGAATAGGTTTCCCATGTTCATCACAGATTTTAGGGCAAAGAATTTGGCACACACAGTAATACACTAAAAAGTCAGTGTTTCTTTTGTGCAGGTGTAAAAGCTAAGACGATGCTACAACCAAACTGTAAAAAAAGAACTGTCTCCTCCAAGTAAGTTTTAATCTCTTTTATTTTTAACACTTAGCAAATTGTACTGTAAATCAGAACATTATCTTGAGTGGATGGAAGGTTTTGTATTTCCTGATGTTTTGGCTCCATATCTCCTCAGATAATATAATTTTAGAATGTGTTTTAGTAGTTCTAACCTTGCAGCAATGCCTGGTCTTTATGTATCAGAACAGCCTATGACTTGAGAGTATTACGTAAAACTTTTATTTTGACATGAAAAGCCAATCTTATGGGTTTTTTTGTTTTGTGGTTTTTTTGTTTGTTTGTTTTGTTCTGTTTTTTTCCTGGTTTGAAAAAAAAGAAACTCTTCTGGTCCTGTTAGCTTACTGAATAGCAATTCAAATATATGCTCTTAGTCTAAATGAAACGGAGCTTCTCTGAGAAGTTTGTGAATTAGCCAGAGGGAAGGACATTTGAGACTTCACTTCCAATCTGAAACTTGGATTCCACCATCCTCACCGCATACCTAAAAAAGCATGCTGTTTGTTTATTTTCAAACTGAAGTGGTTGGGATGAAGTCCAGAAAGAAGAGGAGAGTAAAATTAATTTCTCCATTTAAAAAACAAGAGAGATGGCTTTGAATATGTAGTGAGCAAGGGCTCCAGTGTTAGCATTTTAGAGACACTAAGTACGATACAAAATATGGTATAGCAAGTATTACTGACAATAAATTAGATGTTTCTGCCTTTGCTTGAGGTGGAAAAACTCATTTTGAAAGAATTAGCTCTTTTCCAGAAGTACATAATGTTTGTTTTTTAATTCTCTATCATAGCCTGATTTTAATTGTTTGCTCTCTTGGTTTGGTTTGGTTTTCCTAGATCTTCAGACAATGATCAATTAAAAACATTAAATCTGGAGCAAAGGCTGTCCCTGGGTTCTGATGATGAAGCAGATCTAGTGCAAGAACTTCAAAGTATGTGTTCCAGCAAATCCGAGCCTGATATAAGCAAGGTAAACCCAAGGTGTTTAATAATTTAGATCATTAGGATATACAGCTGTTTGGCACATATTTTAAATACATTTTTAATTTTTAAATGCTAAATGGAAAAAAAAAGTTATTTGGAAATAAGCCAAAGTCAATAAGTAATAAATTATGGATTTTAGGGTAGGTGTGCTGGTTCATTATGTTATATCAAATTGCACCTTCAATGGCTTGTTTTATATAGATCTAGCAGAGGAGACTCAAATTTATGCATCATAGATATTAGAGCAAATAACTTTCTCTGAATTATTGTTCTTCACATTATTTTCATATTATCACTTTTCCACTGGGAAACTGTTTTGTAGTCTTAAAAAAAAAAGTTCTTCCCAATATTCACTGCATATTTGCCTTGTTTCATGTAATCCCGTTAGTCACCACAGAAGCTTAAAGCTGCCTGTGTAGGGAATACCGAGTTTTGCTGTCCTCAGCAAGAAACAATGCATGGGCAGCACTGGCATGTTGGGGTTTTTTTCTCCCCTCCCCTCCCCTCCCCTCCCCTCCCCTCCCCAGTGGCAGAAGCAGGTCCTACAGCTGCGGTAGGGAAAGGAGGCTACCAGGAGTGGCTACCAGGAGTCACTCATGTGAGACAAAGATCTAAGCTGGAGGGGGATTTGGGTGGCTACATGAGATCTATTGAGCAGAAGGTGAAGGCTGGGATCCCTCATTTCTTCCACAACACAGAGCATCCAGACATTCCTATTTATTCTTTGCCTTCCCTCTTCGTGGCCCGGCTGAAGCAGCTGGCTGCGACGGCAGGCCGTGCTCGCCCCGGAGCAGGCGCCCGTGTCCTCCCACACACGGCCCACGCCAGCAGTCTTCTCCAGCCCTGGGCTACTCTCTCCTCAGGCTGTGCATTAGGTGCTCCCGGACCTCCCTGGACAACAGTTCTTTAAGTTTTGCTTTATGTATTCTTCGAAGTGAGCCAAGTTTTAATTAAAGAAGAAATGGGATGCTTGGGAAGAATTTTTTTTAAAAAAAAAAAAACCTTTCACCTAAATCCTTAAGTGTTTTTTCTTTCAGCCCTTGCAGACCATGATTCACATGCACAAAAGCTGACCAGCTAACGCCTAGCCAGTTAGCAGGGATTTACCAGATCTCTCCTTGAGAGAATGGGATGTGTTTAACGAAATGGTAACCAACCTAAATTTGTTTTCATGACCTGTAATATGTAATGCTGGGCTGCTGACAATTCAAGGAAACATGGGTTAGATAAGGAAGAGAATAGATGTCACTGTCTTTTGTTCAGTTTCCTCATCACGGGTGGAACCATACATGGCTGGAATTTCTGCTGCCAATTCCCTAACTGCCCAGCAGAGGCTTCTCTACAGTGCTGTTGTGTGTTATGCTTTCTGTGACCTAATTTCAAGCTGGCATCAAAATAGGCACTTTCTCTATTTTGCCCCTTCTCTGTGTGTTCCTATTGCCTCTAGTATGTTTGCAATTTTAGAGCTAATTGGGTCAGCTTTTCTCAGCATAAAACACGTAGTTCTCAGAGGCATCAGAAAGCTGATCAGACAAGATCTGCTGTTGCCTGGTCACTAGAGTTGATGGAAATGAGGAGGAAAGAAACATACGGTAGGAGAACAGGATCACTCCTTTTGGTGACATCCCTCGAGGCAGATGGTATTCAATGTGAAACTGCCCTTAAACTCCACTGAATGTATTGGCCTGGAAATGCCAGTAATCAATGCTAAATTTATCTCTTTCTCTCCTACTTCCTCAAGAGTAAATATATATTGATCTTCAGGTATTTGTACATTGCATGGAGCAGAAATTATATGTCAGTCAAGCCAAGACTCCAAAACTTGGTGAGTTGAAATTAGTTTCTGCTGTGAGTGATAAAAAAAATCACTATTTTCTCATTTTAGATTGCAGATTCTAAGGATGAGCTATTGATGTTCAATAGCTCCCAGAACAATCCTGTATATTCCGCAAGTGATACCAACTCGAGTAAAACAACGTCACAAAAGGTAGGTGAACGACTGTCAAGTTAGGGCCAGAGAATATGCCTAAAATTCCTCTAAAATCTGAACTCCTGAACGGATCCAAAAGAATGAATGCTGCAGTGCCTCATTTACTGTAAGAATAAATCATTATTACAAAGAGTAAATGATTATTATGAAGGGTATAATTCTTAGGAAACTTATTGGACATACCATGCCAAGTTTTGTTCCGTGTGCCTCAATGGAAACTAAAGATTTAATAAACAACGGATACATTCGCTTCACAGTTTTTGTTTACAGAAAACCATCTCCCCAGGCTAGCTATTGTTAACAGTCCTTCGACAATAAAAGATATTTGCATGATATTTTTACAGAGATTAAAGCTCTAAAATGCCCATTTCCAATTTTTTTAACAATTAAAACTATTTAATGTTTGCAAAAATGTAGAGCATTTTAAAAAAAATTCTTAATGTGAAATTGCTTATGGTTTATTTTTGTACCATCTTTTGTCATGATTAATCATATATATACGATTTCAAGCCACAATTTTCGTAAGAGTTTTTATATAAGTAGAACTGAGGTGCTCTGGCTCTGACAGAACGCTCTCTCACCAGTACAAATTTTGAGAAGATCTGGCATTACCAGAATTTGAAAAGGAAAGGATTTCCTCTTTAAAAGGGAGATGATGCCCACTTTCTTTTATAACTCATGTAAAAATTGCTTTCTCCCTCCTTTCCTCGTTTTCCCTTTTCTGTCTTGCTCGTGTGGAGTTTTGAACAAGGAGAGGGCCGTGTTCAAAGCCAGCTCGGAGCCCGTCGTGCAGGTTCTCTCGGGAGGCCCTGAGAGCGTCAGCATCCCTGAAGGACAACCCAGACTTCCTATCTGATTGTGATAAATTGTTTTCTGGAGGTAGTCTCCCTTTCCTTAACTAAGAAGAAACCTGGAAAATAGTTTGATTGAGCACATAAGCATTGAAGAACTAATGATGGATGAGAGGACTTATTGTCCTTACTGTATCTTTTCATATTCAGATATTTAAAAAGGTAGATTATTTTCCCCAATTTGTAATTTTACCTAAAGTCCACAAAGCAATCTGCACTGAATGGAAACAATTTTAACCGTACAATTTTAGCCTTTCAACCTCGAGTAAGGCTTGCTTATCTTGCTCCGAACTTATTTACTAGAGAAATGCTCAAAGGTGTTTCTCTAAACACATTAATTTCAAACATTGCAAATCAGAGCTTCACACAGAAGTAACGCCTGTATAATTTGGTAAGACCTGTCCATTACCACTCTAATTTTTTTCCTACGTATTTTTTTTCCTCCTTTAAAATCCATCTTGCGTAGTAAGAAATATTGGCTAAAATGCAACCCAAGGTTCTGTGAGAGGGGAAAGAGGTCTAACAGACTGGCATTTTTTTTTTCTAGATTTAGTCATTACTTATGCAAAGAAAGTTTTATGCACAGACAGAAAAAACACAACAAATTTATCAAAAATATAGAAGGGATTCTGAGTTTAGCAATATAAGTCAAGATTTAGAGGCAATCATGTGGTAAGTCTGTATGGCTGCAAAATGTGCTCTCTCAGGGAGAGTTTGGTATTAGAAAAGCATTTTTCTCCAGAAGTGAACAGAATTACATAGATAAAAGAAACAGACTTAACAACATATGACCAGACATCTTATCATGAGTAATGGGAGAAATAATTTTAAACACTGTATTGACTGGCTGGGAAAAAAAGGAAAAAAAGAAAAAAAAGTTTTCAAGCATGTGAAGATGAAGGGAGAACAAGGATGAGAGATTAAAATAAATAAAGTGTTGACATGCGACCCAAAGGAATAGGTGGAATTAAGGATGATAACAAATAGACAATAATAAATAGTTGGGTTTCATGCCACCAATCTGTAGATTAGAAGCAGTAGCCGATGATGAAAACAAACATTATTTTGATAGAGCTTCCCAGAGAGTGGTGTAGGTTCAGCTGATACTGAAAGCTGAGGTCCTAATTCTCCCAGCCTCGCTTTGCTACATGTGCAGAGGGGCGTCTCTTGTGAGAGGCACCTATCAGCCACCGCTATAACGCAGTCTGTCTCCTTGCCCATAAAGAAACAAAGGATGACAATAGATCTGAGTCTGGTACATCAGGTGCTAAATTTGGGTGCATCTGAATTCGGGTGGGGTGAATATGGACGAGTTCTTAATAATGTAGCTCATGAGCATACACAACTTGAGAGGCTGAAACCATATTTATACCACAGAAAATCTATAATATATATGAAAGTGTCATTAAACCATAGGAAACTATAAATGAAAAGCATTCTGTGGAAGGAGAGTGGGTTTTTTTCAGGTCTAACTGCAGTAATCGTTTATTCAGATAAAATCCATTCTTTCATTCATAGGATGGAACCCGTCCTCTGAGCAGCAGTCGAAGTGTGGAAAGCAGCAACAGCAGATCAAAGACAGAGCTGGGTGTTCCAAGGGTTAAATCGTTTCTTCCTGTGCCCAGAAGCAAAGCCAGCCAGCCTTCTCAGCACACGAGGAAAAAGCAGCAGCAGTAATACAAGGCAGATAGAGGCAGATGACACAGAGAGAGAGACTTGGAACGTGCACCAAAAAGAGCAAGCAGAAAAATCTCGTGAATAAATCTGCCAGCCCTACAATTTTCTCAGTGTTCACATAATCACTATTGCAAAGAATCAAGTACTCAAATATGTAAATAGTTTTTAAAAATAAACTGTTTCCCTGTAATGTAAAGTGTGTACAGGACCACAGCTTTATTTGTGTGTATATATATATATATATATATTAAAAAAAGCTGGAAATTATATTGATTTAAAGTGCAGAAATGGGCAGTTTTGCCACCTTCATAATTTTTTTATTATGAAAATGAGTCTTGTTTAAATGATATTCTGGACTATTACCACAGAATTTTGTTTGTGTATATACTGTACATAAATATATTCTATTAAGTTCATGTGTCAAAGAGCATTCAGATGAGTTGCACAGTATGTACAGTAATGGCTTAAAGCTAATGTACATGCATTTTACAGACATGTTTTTATCTTCACTTAATGAAAAATTAATGGAATGTGGCAATAACTAAAATGATTGGAAATGCAGATCAATTACTTCCAGCTACAAGCCATATTAATACTTTGATTTCCCCATCATCTGCCTGCTGAATTGTGATTCTGTTTCTCCCAAGCTTCTCTTCATCTAAAATGTTGTGAATTTGCATTATACCTCTTACCTTTTAGAACAGGAAAGAGATTGAGGAATTAAAATGCAATAAAGCAGCTATTTTTTCTCAGACTCATATTCTTTGATATAATTGAAGAAAATGTGGTCATTTAATAACTTTTTCATGTACATCATAACACTTTTAGATGTTTTCATTAACATTTTTAAAGTATCCAGGAAATAATAGCATTTTACAGGAAGAGATTTTACTGAAAAGATTAGAGCACAAGCTTAACTACATTATTATTCAGAGATAATGTAGCAGCAATAACAGGAGTTACTATGTAATTATCATTTTTATCATGGATTTAAGATGTAATTGCTGTGAAATTATATTTGGGTCGCAGGCTTTTTTCCCCCCACACCCTGCAAAGGTAGATCATTTCCCCGTGAGGAAGTCTCCGTATGGAGGGAGCATTTCCCCAGGGTCTCCCAACAGCAGCCAGCTCCATGTTGGTGAATTGTGACGGGTGGGCACGCTCACTGCCCACCTGATACCGCAGCTGATGGAGCAGCACGGGGAGCTCTCCTAAGGTCCAACTGGGATGTCCCCTGAGGAGCTACCAGGAGATGGCTTTGAGAGGGGAGGGCAGTGTGGGCACTACCATGGCCATGCTGCACTCTCCAAAGCTCTGTTTTTCTCAATTCTGGAAGGGAAAGGTTTATATAAGTGTATTCCTGATGTGTAAAGCAGTCATCCCAAATTCATGTCAATAAAATTTTTGTACCTGCATATTGTCTGTCTTCCTGTCTTTTAGTTTGTACGTTTGTGTTATCTGTTTAGATTTAACATATTGGGAGTTTTTTTTTTTTTAAATCATTCCCCTTATGGTGTATTAGTACCATGTCTTTCCGTAGTTACTGTTTAAAACTTCAGTTTCTTATTAGGTGAGAGTGGTTTAATATAACTGAATTTGGGTGGCAGTGGATTTTTCCCTTTATCTCCTGATCTCATGCTTAATTCTGGTGCAGAAACGGGGTGTGCTTCCTTCCACAACAGCTTCTTAGCAGTGTGAAACAGCGTAGGTCCGAGAAATAGAATCATAGAATGCTGAAGGTTGGAAGGGACCTCTAGAGGTCATCTAGTCCAACCCCCCTGCACACGCAGGGTCACCTAGAGCATGTGGCACAGGGTGATGTCCAGGCGGGTTTTGAAGATCTCCAGAGAAGGAGACTCCACCACCTCTCTGGGCAGCCTGTTCCAGTGCTCTGTCACCGTCACTGTTAAGAAGTTCTTATCATTACCTCTGTGGATATGTATATTAAATGAAGTAACACAGTTGCTCTTTTGCTGCCCCTGATGCTTCTCAGCAGCGAGCACCGTCCATCGTGACGCGGTGCGACGGCAGCTTGTGTGAGAAGCGCTCAGGTTATTGCCTGGGGAGGGATTGAAACTGGAAAGGTTCCTCGTAGTGATCACACAAGATGCAACATCAGGACTTGTGATCTGTTTCAAATCAAAATTTTTCAAAAGGTGTAAGGAAAATCCTGATGAGGCCCTCAGCTCAATTTGTTAGGCATTGAGGATGCACTGTGGGAATGTCAGGCCTCATTTAGAGCAAGAATGAGCAGTGTGCTTCTGTGCGGGAAGATCTTAGGCACAGTGTCCTCACGCATGGTTTAGGTATATTTTAGGACTCAGTATATTGTCTGTGGGAATCAGAAATCTTCTGTGCTGTACTTTGAAAATTCTGCAGAGGACTGAATAACTAACTCATCTGCTCATTGCCTGAAAGAAAATCCTCTGCTGCTCAGGTTAGCTTTGCCTTTCAGTCTTGCCATTGTCCCCCTGTTTCAGCCTGCTCTCCTAATCGCTCTCCATGTGCATCCCTTACCTGGGAGACGTCTCGCTCCTCTCCACAGTCACTTGTTTTGTCCTCGTTCAGCTCAGCACGATCTGTGAGCTTCGCACATCCTCAATCCCAGCATTTGGCAGGTCTCCTAATTGAATCTGTCTCCTGTAGCGGCTGCCAAGCTCTCTCGTTAGGCCACGGCACCTCCAGTCCACAAAGGGCAAGAACCGCGTAACCGTAGCAGAGCCTGGCCGCGAGGGCGCCGGCCTCTCCGCTGCTGCAGCGTTTAGACGGGGGCCGTGCGGAGGCAGCGCAAGGCTCTGCTGCGCACTGACAGCTTGGCTAAATCTCCTGCTGCTCTTCTGGGGACGCTGTGAGCAGCACTGCTCATGCGTTACATGTTGCAGTATTAACTACTCTCATTTTGGGGTTGTAAAGGGCATTTTTTTTCCCCATTTCTTCTTCTCTCTTAGGGATAGATGCTTAAAAATTATGTGCTATCTGTGGGCAAACACATTGCTTCTCCGTGATACAGCCTGCCTATAGTTCTGAATGGACCTCTAAAAATAAAGGCCAATTCCGAATTAACCCTGATGTGCAGAAATGTTTTGGAAGGCACCGTTTCCACGACTGCTGCACTGAAACGCAACAGCTTAAACCCGCTCCTCTGGCAGCGCAGAAACGGAGGGGAGGCCCCCAGAGAGAGGGAGGGAGGGAGGGAAGTGGGGAAAAGCAGCCTCTCCTGTTGGGCAGCCCTGCCTGGGGAAACAGGCCGTGCCCAGGGGAAACAGGAGAGGTGAAAGCTGGAGACTGCAAACAGAGAGTTCCTGAATAAACCACTAGAGCCAACGACGTCACCAGTGAAGAAAAATAGGGGGTTTTTTTGGTTTTGTTTTGTTTTTGGTAATATCAAGCTTGTTTAAGCCCAGTTAGATAATAATTCCTGCACCGTTTTCATTAGTTGCTTGCTAATGATGATTATCCAGCTCCACTGTGCTCAATTCCATTCTGTTTAGGCTAATCCTGCTTGGCCATTTCTGTCCCAAGAGGTTTCTGGTGCTATGTCAGCAGTTTCGCCCCCTTTTCTTTTCCCTCAGTTCTGACGGAGAGCTGCAGATTCTCTGCAAGACAATTTCACTCGTTTTACTTTTTGGCTTCTTCCCAGTGGGCTGTAAATCATCATACATAGCACTAGACCTGGAGTGGACGTGTTCTTTCTTGGATCGCCCTCCTGCTCAACTCGAAGCAGTACAGGGGTATGTTTTAAATAAAAAAATGCTTGTCGAGGCCTTGGTTGTTTTTTTTTTTTTTTTTTTTTGCTTTATCAAATGTAGGTCTAGCACGTTTTAAAAAAAATCTGCTTTAAGTAACACCCAGCCTGTGTTTATGAAGGTCACTGGTGCTTGTTCTTTTCTTTCAATACACTTAAGCTTTGTGATCCTTTCTTTTTCCCCCCCAAGTGCTCCATTTTCCACCAGATCAGAGTGAGCAACTCCCCAGCCTGGCTCCAACAAACCGCCCTGGGAGCCGCTGCGTGTTCACAGGTAACAAGGACAAGGACGAGTGCTCGCGAACGTGCCGTGCTCCTCTTGACCTCTGCTGCCAAGCAGATGGTCTCCTCCTCCTCCTCATTACGGAGGCTGCTACCAGCGTACCTACTGTTCCCATCTGAGCTCAAAGTAGTTTAAGCAGTATTTCTAGATTAAAGAAAAAAAAATAGGCCATCCTCCTTTATTTTCAAAGGAAGGTGAAATTCAGCAGCATCTTGCTTGGGGTCTTTGGGACAGCACTTGGTGGCAGCCAGCAGCTCTTAGAAGGGCAGTGGCCCAACGCTGCCCAGAAGGGAGCGCTGGGCACCGAGTGCTGCGAGGGGTGGTATTGGCAGCTGTGTCAGCAGCTCCAGGCTCCCACTGTCGTCCCTCCGTGCACCTGCTGCTTTTACCTTGTTCCCATCTTAGGCTGTCCCTTTGCTGTCTCCGTCCCACCACACACTCCAAAGTAGCTCCGCTTAGGAACAACCAACCCCACGCACGTCACTGTTTGGACACACTTTGAAGCACAGGCGGGTCTTGATGGTGCTGCAGTTCTCCTGCTCCTTCCCCGCTCATCCTGCTCGTCCAGCCGGGATGTTCTGCAGCAGCTCCGGGATGTCCCCCGCGCTGCGCAGCGCCCTGAGCCAGGAGGGGCTGCTACGCGGGGGTTTCCTGAGCCTCGCTCCCCATAGCGGCTCAGGGAAGAGGGGGGCGCGATGTGAACCCGTCGGGGTGGGGAAGGCGGGGGGGCAGTGACGGTGCCTGGAGGTGCTCCGCGCTCCTGCTCCGCGCAATGGCCGAGCCCCGCTGGCGGCGGCGGCGCTACCCGCGCGCCGGGCGCCCCGCGGCACCCCCCGCCGCGCGGCGCCTCCGCCCCGCAGCGCCCCCTGGCGCCGGCGCCCCGGGCGGCCGCGGCCTCGCGCTGGGCGCGTGGGGCACGAGGGACCCAGGGCAAACACAGGCAGACAAAGCACAATCCAAACACAAACGGGGCTTTTTGTACAAATATATTTTGCTCTTCATAGTGCATAATCACTCTTAAAATACATCATTTTCCTCATGAATGTTTGCAACAATATTAAAATAAATAAAATATCCTAGAGAAAATTCAGTTTCATCATAAAACTGCAAAACAGAGGAGTATAAAATGATTTCATTATTAAAGTCTACTTCAGAGAGGCTTCTTCCTTCCTTCCTTTTTTTTTTTTTTGGGCCAGAATTAAAAGCATTTGAAGGTACCAGACCTAGAGATGCGGAACACTGGGGCCGCCCCGCTCGGGGCCCTCTCCCTCCCCACGCGGTGGGAGCGGGTGCAGGGTCTCCCCGGCCCCAAGAGGAAACGCCGCCTCTCCCCCAGCTGTGGAGACGTGGCGGATACCGGCGGGCTTGCAGGCCCCGATCCTCCCTTCCTTCATCACCACCCGCACACATGGAGCGGCTGTTAAGACAGGGCGCTTGGCCTTTTCGGCTCAGCTGAAATTATAGCTGCTCCGTGGAAAAACCACAAAGAGGAGGAAGTATTCTGTGCATGTTGCTGATGTTTTCCCGTAATCTGTCTGCAGGAAGTAAAACTAAAGAAGCATTTTACATTTTGATTTTAGTATCTTCCACCCGGTTTGATTATTTTTCTGACATTTCTCCCACTGGCCGGATTTCTCACCCCAGCAAAAACCTTACCAAAAGTTACCTGAAATGATCGTGTTGGACTAAGCAGATTCCTACTTCTGCTTGCCACCTAGTTTGTACCAAATTAAAGCAGCTTTTAAAAGGAAGCCTGGCTTTACCATTAATAGTGGTAAATCTTCAAAGATATATAATAACTTGCACATAAATAACCATGGAAGGGAAGCAATTCTGAGGTGCACACGTTGTGAGCTGCAGCGAACACCTTCCGCAAGGTTCAGTTTGTGCCTGGCTCCAGCATGTTCCCAAGTGCCGGTCACACCACGGGGCGCTGCGGACAGTTCGGTCCAGAGGACAGTCCATGTGTCACAGCCTGGTTTCCTGCACCTCCTCCTCCGTCTCCTCCTGCAGGGCAGTGATTTTGGGCCTCGGCTTGCGTTTGCTGGAGGTCCTGCGGTGCAGCGGCAGTAGCTTAAGGCGGTCGGCGTGGCTCATGGCTTGTCTGAAGGAGCTCTTCTCGTTCAACAGCTTCTGAATCGATTCGTACGGCCTCACCTTATTGTCTTCGATGACCTGAACAAACATTCGCTCCATTAGGTGGGGACGGGTAATGCTGACAGAATTCAGCTAATACACGGCAAATAGAGGAGGGGAGAGCGCAGAGATCTTCACAGTCACATAATAGGAAAAGCACATTTCACAGTTAGAAACTTCTAAATACGACCAGAGCAGCAGGTGCCAAAATATCGGCATGGGGAGAAGGTGCCTATCACTCAAGCGACAAAACGCAGCTGCGTTTACTTGGTTTACTTTGTGGCCTGTGTTTTAACGCTCACTACCGTACCAATAGACGTAATAATAGAGCAAACACTGCCGTGATAACAGAGCAGCTCTCTTAGGGCGGGCGAAGGAAGTGTTAATCACTGCAACGGGGATCTCCAGCAGGAAGAGGCAGCCAGCCGCCAGCGAGGTGCCAGGCGCCTTTGCCCTCCCTTGCCCAGCGAGGAAGAGCTGCCGCTGCCGTGTTTGGAAGAGACGGCCCGCGCGCCCTGCGGAGCCGTGCCAGGCTCCGGCCGCGAGGAAGAGACGGGCGCCAAACGCTGCTCCGCCGGCGGCCCCGCCGTGCCAGCCCTGCCGCGCGGGCACCGCGCTCGCGGGGAGGGCTTTTAGCAGCCGCGGCCGCTGCGGGCGGGAGGCCCGGCACGCACATATGCTGCGCAGCCGCCCTGCCAAGGGCTGTCGGGCCGGCACATGGACGCGCCGCCCCATGTAGCCCGCCCCAGCTTCACACTACATGCAGGAAAGCTTTCCACCACGCTGACAAAATGCTGAGCCTCAGCTTTAAGAACAATTGCATGTCTTCGCAGTTTGCCTTTATTAACAATTCTCATGTCACAAAAGAAATACCCCAGGCCCTCCGTGTCTTGTCACTTTGATTAAACTGGCACGGAATATTCAAGTGACATCTTACAAAAGAGCAAAACTTCTGCCCATCAGCTATTTCCGAAGGGATCCCCACTTCCCCAGGTGGCCTCCTGTCCATCAAGAACAAGTACCAATGCTTCTGTCCTTGTAGTAGTAAATATGGTGCTATCCTGGGATATTTTCTGGAGTTCTTGTGCCAATCAGAAAAAAAGACAAAGTTACCCCTATCAAGAGTTAGCTGATCTAGACATCTAAACTGCCCCTCGCATTAAAAGAGCAACTCCTGCTCTTCAAGATGTGGTCCGGTGCATCTGAAGGGAGATGTCTATGACTGCTTGCATGAAAGAGCTCATCGGGGCCTGTTGCCCCTGTGCAGGCAGGGAGTGCAGGTGACTGGGCTGCTCGTCTGGATAAATCACCCCGAGGTGGTCTAGGAGCTGACCGGGATGTCACTGCCCCAGCCTTTGCAGGCTGTGCCTGCCCGTTCATCAAAAGCAGTGAAATAACCTCGCACTGGCAGACAGGAGCCACTCACCAAAAACCGCTGGCACTCCAGCATGGCCTCCAGGCGGTGCTCGGACAGGATGACCGTGCAGTCCGCGAACGCGTGCTTCAGCGTCTTCCTGATCACCTGGGACGTTCTGGAAGGCAAGTCATTGTGGGCATGCTGTCTGCAATGCTCGTGCTCACACAGCTCAAAAGGTTCATTATGGTTTTTAATACTCTGACTACACGCTGTGAAGCTTACATGCGTACATACCCACACATCACAGCATCATTGCATGGCTCTGCAGTGTCTCATCATGCTGCAGTTTCCTCTGTGAAGGTGCTTTTAATAAATAAGGCTGTAACTAATCTGATCCTCCATGCAGAGTTTCTAAGATGCATCTCTTAGTAAATAGGTTACACAACACTGTCACTCTTTTGACATAATTTACATGCTTGCTTTTTGGCTGGCAATAAGACCACTCAAATACTGCCAAATGGAAGAGTTATACTTTGGATTTGAGCTGCTCCCTGTTGAGCATCTCATGTAATTCCATCTCTCCAAGAGTCAGATCCTTGAGGAAACTAAAAAGTACAGATTTCGCAGTAAAATGTTTGGATGAGTAACTCTATGATTAATATCACTGATACAAGATTTGTCTAAGTGTGGATCTGTGAATTAGCATCACTTAATAAACTGTATTTCATCCTGATTCCTGTGCCACGTGCTCTGGGTGACCCTGTGTGTGCAGGGGGGTTGGACTGGACGACCTCTAGAGGTCCCTTCCAACCTTAAGCATTCTATGATTCTATGACTTAAACTATATGAAAAGGATTTGGTTGTCCATGGAAATATCTTCTCCACATCCAATAAATATAAGAGGTCAGGACATATTTGACATAGTGGAAAATCAGAATTGCAATACAATAACCTAAACAAATGCCCTAAAAGACAACAACAGACAAATATACTGTCTTCTTAACCGGTCTTTGCTGTGCCTAATCCTTGCCACAGTATTTTTTTTTTCTTACCAAAGAAAGAATACTTTCTGGGCACTGACGGTAGCCCATGCACATCAGGCTTTTGTGAGCAAAACGACCTGTGAAGACCTTTGATAAAATATTTCCCTTTGAGCTGTTTTTAAACTCTTTTTTTCTCTTGGTAATTGTGACTGAAGGCTCGATGCTAAAATGCCAACAAGTTTTTTTGTAATCTGCCATTTCCAGAATACACATTCAGCAATCCACACAAACTGTGACTGTCTAGGTTATCCAAATTATTACACCCTTTTGGTCACAGATACTGTTGAAGATTCTGCTTTACCACTGCAGTTCTAGTAGGTAGATCACTCTCTGACGGATCACTATCTCCCAGTATCTCTTCTGACTTATTTACAGCTCTGCTCACTTATTTAGCAAGCTGTAAGAAGAAATAGATTTTTAGAAATTAAGATTTTAGAAATTTAGATTTAGAAAATATTTTTAGAAAATAGTCCACAGCTTTCATTTTTTCTTCAAAGAATAAAAGATTAAAATCTTTTAAAAAATTAGATTATATACAAATCATGCTGTGAGATTCCATCTCTCTAATCTTCAGTGTTTGCTGCATACCTGAAGACAGATGGAATATTTTTGAGAGAAAGCTGCTTTCAGTGAGTAATCACCGCCACAGAAGTAAATCTGCTACTTAAGTCTCAGGTGTTTCTTCCACCTCTAACATGCACTTGCTATTGCCAATTGCTTGAGATTATTTCAACCCAGTGAAACATCATATCACATTCATTTGCACTTTGCATATGTGTATAAATATATAAACACACACATATATCCATAGGAATATATGTATAGATGATATAAACTGAATGAATTTACAAAGGCTTTCTTTTTAAACCTCATCTACCTGACTCAGCAAGCACTTAGCCAAGCATGATAGTTTCGTTCTGGTGTCCAGAAGTTTCAACGACATGAAGTGAGTCTGTTTTTACAGCTCACTTACAAAGGCCCATTTTGCCACTACAGTATCACTTTCTTGCACCCTTTGGCAATGACTACTGAATTCACTTGCTATGATCATCGTAGCGTGAACGTAAGCTTTGCGGGACAGAGTCCCCACTCTCTCTCTAAAGTTTATACAGTGCCCATCATCCTGGGGTAATAGCAGTTATGTTACATTTTAATGGTAATGTAATAGAAAGGAATAATGAGTCATAAACAGGCACTCCGTGGAGATCCCATATAAAATCCTATTGAGTTTGGACTTGGGTTATGGCCTTACTAGAGTGCAATCCGGAGCTTACCGGCCTGTATCCAGCAGGAACAGGTTTGGCCGTTTAGTATTTCGTTTATGACAAGCTGACTTGTGACATAGAGCGTACACCTGCACAGAGAAGCAGGACTCTGCGGCCTGCCCAGGCACTGAATCTGCCTGTGCATGATCACAAGAGGAGAACTACAACTGGACCAGTCTTTTCCCTGGACTGGCTCAGCAGGAATGGCCAGGGCAACAGCACCTGTCTGTGCAGCTCTGTTCCTCTCCACATCAGCCTGTTCCTCTCACATCACTCTGTCAGTGAGGCTGCACCAGCGCAGACAGCTTATTGCCCATAGCTCAATTGCTGCTCCCCTGGAAGCAGGCTCCAACACCTTGCTTCTCACTAAGGATGTCCTAAGGAGGTAGAGGTACATTTTATGCACACCCTTTAATCAAAGGTCTGTTCCTGACACTGAAATCAGGCTAAATGAAGGACCAGAAAAATGACAAAAAGTCTCTTTAGGTGGTGCTGCTGTACTGATTTTCTTATTTCCTACAGAAAGATAGAACAAATAAGTGAAGAAAACATACACGGGGTCCAGGTGAGCACTTGGTTCATCGAGCAGCAAAATCTTAGCTTTACTGAGAACTGATCGGGCAAGGCACATCAGCTGTTTGTGCCCATGACTGAGGACGCAGCCTCCATCCACCAGAACGAAATCAAGCTGTCCCGGGAATTGCTCAATTACAGACTTCAGCCCAACCTGCAGGAAAGAAGCAAAGGGAAATCTGTGAGATAGTTACTGCTGGCAGCGGGTCTGACAACCTTCAACTTCCTTGCCATTTGTTTCTGACAATGAATAGAAAATCAAAATGGGTAAAAGTAAAAATTTCTCCTATAAACTTAACACAAGCCAGTAGCAGGAAAAGCAGCAAGATATTTAATTATACAATAGCCTGGCATTTATTATGGGAAGTTAATACTTCGTTTGTCACTTACAATGAATTTTGGCATTTTGACCAAAACATTCTGAGCTGGCAGCCTAAAGAAAATAATATATCTGAAACTCTCAATCCAGCAGTGAATCCCTAAGTGATGTGGGTCATTGGTAACATTAAGAGGTTCTGAAAGGAAACCAAGCTTCTTTGGTTACCAGATGGGTAAAAGGAATCATCCAAAATTCATATGCCACATTGGAACAACACAGAAAATGACCCACGTCACCGCAGCAGTTGTCTCCATGACTCTATGACTCCACAACCATTTCTACCTGCTGTTTTTGTTGCCTCAGATGTTCCAACCAGCGGCATCACAGGCCTCTCTAGCACAAATGTCACAGTGCTCTGAGAGGTGCCTGTGAGAGGAGTCTGCTTTGCTCAGTTCCAGAAACTGCAATCCAGCACCTGGGAGGTTTTTTGCTTCTTGCTGTGCTGCTTTTGCTCTCATGGGGAAGTGAATTTTGCACACCTCAGAGCAAGGCTTTGCCTTTTCTTCATGTCGAAACTATGTTCCTTGGCATTCCTTGGCAGCTCAATTTACAGAGAAATGTTTGTAAAATATGAGAACTAGAAAATGTGATTTGCCTTGCTCCAAAATATATTATAAAAAAGTAACACAATCCCAATGGTTTATGAAAATCCCTCCCTGGATTTTTGAATTACTACATGTTATTTGCAATTGATTTTCATCCTGGAGGAAAAAAATTGCTAATACCTTCCTTTTTACATGGAAACCATATTGAATTGTGCTGTCTGGGGACAGATTTCACATTTTTGAAGAGTTCAGACTCCCACTTGTAAGCAAATTAAAGTCACTCTTCTGTTCCTTACTACTCTTTTAAACAAATTTGTGCCCTGTCATAAAATTTTGCTAGCAATAGCAGAAAACGATGCTTTCTTCTTAAAACCATGCACAGGGTATCTGTATACCTCTAAGGTACACTTAGCCCCCATGGCTGACCGTGGGAATCAAATTTATCCTCGAAAGCAGGTACAAGTCTGAAGGTGCTGAAACGCTGGGGTGACACTGGAGTGGAATGCCTGACACTTGTTCACACCTTGTAATCTGCAGCCGATTTCAAGGAAAGTGAAGAAGGGACGCTCGTCTCTAAGCCCTCAGCAGCTAAGTGTGAATTGGGGGCAAGGTGAAAGGAGCCTTCGCTGTGCGCCGGCTCCAGCCTTACACTGGCTTGTTGTCTCTAATGAGACAGATTTCAAGCACATTAACTTTGTAAACAATCAAATCACTCCTACTATATAAAGTATTACAGCACTTTTTCTTTCCTATTTGTTTTGCACTCTCTTATTAAATGGGTGACTATGCATTGCAGTTTTCTAAGAGATTTGCCAAACTCCTCAATAATAAACACTCCAAGGTGTTTTTCCTCGCTGTTATGAATAAGGTTTAGCTCCTTAACATCCTAGGCTTGATTCACACCCCGAGGGAAAATAGTCAACCCAAAAGAAAAAATAAAACTTGGCTTTCTTTCAGCACTGGGAAGGCTAATCTGCATTCAGGTTTCTCACGGGTCTCTGCAAGTCAGAGAAGCACGGCACTGAGCAGCATGCTACGGTCGCTGCCAGACCCTGCCGAAAAAGCTGCTATCACAGCATTTAACTAAAAGTGCCATAGTGCTTTTATTTTACAGTAAACTGCTCGCAGAGATCGTCTACTTTCCTCTCTTCAAAGCACAGGAAAGAGATTGTACAAGCTCTGGAGAAAGGGCAGAGATGGAGTTAACCTCCTGGATGTGAAACAATACATTCCGTATTTAGAATTCCGTATTTTATGATACTTGAGACTTGCTATGAACAAGGAAAATGGCACAAATTGTCTGTCCAGCCTGTATTAATTAGGTCATCTGTATTTTGGAAAGAAACATCTGCTTTCTCCGGTATAGCATTTTCCTTCCCTTAGATTTCTTCACCTTTTCTTCTGATGTTGTTTACACCTCTGCAATCCATTAAACACTACCGGAGCCAATAGGTGGCATCTTACAACCATAATGCATAGATTTCATCTCACACCAGAACAGACTGTAGAAACCTGGCTCCAAATCTTGAGGAATTTGAAAACAAAACATTGCTAAAACCCCAATGTAAAATTAGAGCAAAAAGACCCCATCTGGTTTATAAGATTTAATGTGCCGTGGTGCCTATTATTCCATCAAAGAGGTATCTGCTTCTAACACCGGTTGTACGTAAGCCTAATAGATACAGTGTCAAGGAGCTCCTTTCCAGCTGGCTATAGCTTAGTCTGAATTACACCACAATAGCTGTAAAACACTTTGATGAGAGATTTTTTTCTAACCTGAATATGCATGTTTCCAATTGCAATAACATCAGCCTTCTTTCCAACACAGGCTAGAAACACATTTTGCATTTTATTTTTCTGGCATCCTATTAGTCAGCTCTACACATTCTGATTGAAAAATGCCTTACAGCGATTTCAAATACATGACAAAGCATTAGAATGACAAAAGATTACAGGAGCTTTTTCTGTATCAACTTCCTCCACTTCTTTCTTTTAAGAGTCATCCAGCAGAGCCAAATATATAAAACCTCACCTTCGCTAAATCACTGCACAAAGAACTCCAGCGGTGCCATATGAAAGTTTATCGGCGATCTTTGCTAACTTTGACACGAGAACTTTTTATTAGGTAATAAGGAAACGTGGTTTATAGCACAGCATTGTCCTTTCTCAGCATTTTATTTCTAAGGTTCTATATAAATCTAACAGAAGACTGCCATTTGACCTACCCTGTGCTCTGCTATCAGTACTTGACAAGAGGAATACAAATAACATCAAACATTTTTACCTCCTCTGCAACTTTCCATATTTCTTCATCGTTCCACTGTCCATAAGGATCCAAGTTCTTCCGAAAAGACCCAGAAAATATAAACACTTTCTATGAGAAAAAAGAAAACAAAACATATAGACTGATAGACTGCTACTCATTAAGCATTTTGTAAATGCTGCAAATTGTAAAGCACACAGGGAAAAGAATACCCCTCTGCAATAGCAGACAGAGCTTAATGCATTTAAAAAAAAAAAATCTGGAAAACACTGTTCAAAAAAAGTGATAAAAAAAAAAGATGTAAAGATGTTAAGCTTTTGGAAGTTTTGTCACTAAAACTTGGCCAAAATTACCTGAAAAACATAAAAAAACCCATTTCAGCAGTCTGTAGAACAGAACGATTTGCTGCATTTCAGTTTTGCAGTGAGCTTTTAAAAATTGTTTTTGATTCTTTACTAAGTTAAATACATTCAAATGAAAAACCATTAGGCCAAAATTTGCATTTCCAAAATTGTGATTTTGATAAAAAGAACTTCTGAATATTTGCCCATATTCCAGGCACTATCAAATTTTCTTTTAAGTGATTTTTTTTCTAATTCATTATAATACGATAGACATGAGAATAATTTCAGCATTTTCCCACCCTATCTCCAAAGATGGTCTCTCTCTATTCTATGTCACTGCAATGTGACATAGCATGAACTGATTCATGAGTTTAGCAGCTGTAATTCATTTACATAAGAGGCTTCCATGATGCCACTCTCTGGGCTCCTTCTTTGCTCCATCTTTCTGCCAAATAAGATGAAAAGGATGCACTTTTTTCCACATGGAAAGTGCACCCTTCTCCCACTAAAAATTGCCATTGAGATGTGCTTTTTGCACCTATTTAGGCAAGACAGATTTAAAGAAGCATTGATTAGGAACATATTTCGTAGCCTGCAAAGCCGTGACTCAGACAAAATTAAATATTTGTTTAATCTCTTTTTACAGGGGGTGGGTGTGTCAGATTCTGGTGGAAATGAGGTTCTAAAAGTGACACTGGGATTGCACAACATTTGTATGAGAAGAAACTAATATGTCGTCTTCCATGCTGCTTAGTACACCTGCTAATTATAGCAGAGAGAACTTGCTCTTAAAGAATGTAAGTACCTTATTGAGAAATATTACCATTTGCATGGTCTTTCCTTGTACATACAGAACAAATACTAAGTTGTGAGGAAATATCTGAGACAATTATTTTCTTCTCTTTTGTCTCTTTTGCCTCCCTAAAGAACATAGTTTTTTAGAGAAAACAAAGCTTGAAATCACAATGATTTACAGCCGCTTAATATCTTGCACATATTAAACTGAAGTCTTAGTAGTTAGATGCTAATGAAAACAGCAGGGAACTAGCTGTACTAGCAGAATGAGTTAATAAGAGAATATACTTAATAATACTTTCCCATAGTTTGGTGAGTCTATAACAACTTCCTTCTGACTTAACCTGGGAACTTTCAGGAACTAATCTGGGCGTTCTTTCATCAGATTCCAAGGCAATGTATACACACATTTATATGATTATGATCATTATAAGTTTAAAGATGGCAGACAAATATAACGCATTTTAGTCTGCCATCTTTAAAATTATAATAAATCATAATCATCATCATAAAATAATTAAATACAATTATTTTAATTTAATTTGCCTAATTAGGAGAAGTAAACCATTGCCAATATCTCATTTGGTCTAAGAGAGAAGATCAGAGGAGGAAAAAAAAACCAAGCAATGTGCTACTGGGCAGTGTCTAGAGCCACTTACACGATATAGAGACTTTCACTGCACTGCAAGCAACAGAGCAAGAAAGCTGCAGCGGAGGCAGCAGCACCTGCAGCCTGCAGTGGTTGAACTACCACTGCAGATGGAGGTGGTATTTTTAGTAGATACTATTATTACTTTCCTGCAATAATAATTTTTATTTATGCAATAAATAAAATTTTATTTATAATTTTTATTTATGCAATATAGTGCATCCTCATGTGTTCCTTTGGTTAGTTTAAATGAGTGTGACAACATTTGCAACAGGATTAGATTCTAACAAGCCGTGGGTGCGGTAAAAAATAATGCTGCAGCAGAAAGCGTCAGCCTGGGTCTTGTTCATACTTCGTGCCCCATACATTTAACTAATAAAATAGGTATTTTCATTTCTCAGTGGTAAAGAACAGTTAACTGAACAAACCAGTTTTAAAGAAGATAGAGTTGAATAACATTCCTGATGCAGTGCAGCAGGGAGCGAAATAAAGAAAACGACATTCTTCAGAAACTGCTGTTATTCCTAAGAATGGTGCTTTCAAGAAGCGGGGCACTAAAAGCAGGGCATTTCCCAAAGTATGCTTTTTTTAATAAGGTAAATACTTCATTGTCCTGACTTGTGGTGCCTTTCTGCCCATCTGAACACCTCCGGTACTTCAGAAACCACAGAGGACTTACTTGAGTAAATATCGTGTTAGTCACATAGGCAGTTTAGAGCCCACATACAAAGGAACGGGAAAAAGCAGAAATTTCTGTGTTATAAGTTTAGAGTGAGAGAAAAAAAAAAAGCGAAGCTTGCGGATTCTTGTGTTGCTTATGGAAGAAGTAGAAATGAGGAACAAGGGGGAAGGGGAACTGGATGGCTGTGGAGACTGGCTGTAAATGTGGAACCATTTCCTTCTTGGTCACTTGTTCAAATTTGCCTAGGATGGGTAACAGAGGGGATCATACAACAAAAAGGTTCTCAGACCTGGCATCCAACTACATATGTATATGAGCAACGTAATGTTTGTTCTGTATGCACAAGGAAAGACCACGCAAATAGTAATATTGCTCAATAAGGTATTTACATTCTTTAAGAGCAAGTTCTCCCTACTATATGTTATAATTATCTTCTTCTCACTCCAGATATTGTAAGTCAGCCTCTATAATGGGAACTAATCCCCTTCTGTGGCTAAGGCCTGTACATATTGGTTACCATGTTTGTTTAATGCCCCCAGCAAGTGGAGATCAGCTCTGGATGTGTCTGAAGTGGTAAGGGGAGGCACCCGGACAGACCTAAGCACATGTAGGCAGAAGAGTAAAGGAACTAGTTTACAATGAGAAGACCCTGGCTTGGAGCAGTGGCTGCTGCATTTAAAGACAACCTCTGCAGTTCCTCAGACAGACCCGTGGGGCAGGTCAGCTTGCTCTGCTTTTCTGCAAACCCTTCCTTGTTCAGACAGTCCCCAGGGCAGGAGAGAAAACGCAGCATCAGCAGAATTATGACACCAGCTACCCACAACACAAAGGGAGGTTAGATGAACAGCAATATGACCTCTGTGTTGCCTTCTCTTCATAGATGTGATAGCAACACAGCAACAAGAATGAAAATTGAAGAGCTGCCTGCATGCTTTATTTTTAGCTGACGAGTTAGAGGTTCTGTTTTAATGAGTATCTTCAATGGACATTATCAAAGGCACTACATTGATTAACATTACATGATAACATTAACATTATATACTTTTAATAATATGAGCATAGAAGCAATAAGGGCTTTTGCTAATCTTTTGGGACCAGGTCTGTAAGGATCAAATTTTTCTGACAGTCCCAAAAGAAAAAAATCTCTTTCAAAGAGCTCTCTGGTAATTACAAGTGCTGGTGCTCCTAGCAAGTCTTAAGCCATTATGCAAGAAACTATCTACTGCCCTAACTGAGCTTGTGAGCTTTTATTGATCTCCACAGGTGCTCTGCACAGGGGTTTGGGGCAGCAAACAGTGTCAGGTATGGTATGACAGTGACTCATCTTGATGCCCTGCAGGAATCCAGCCTCTGCAGGACCCTCTCTGTGTACTGGGTTCTGAGCTTTCCAGCAGGCTGCATTTTACAGAAGCACTGTGGAATGCTGCATAACAGACATTCCCGTGACCTAGGAAAGTAAACAGCCCCGGAGAAAATCCTGCTTGCTATAGATAGACAGACAGGCAGATAGGCATAATGAACAAAATGAAGTGGCTACTGGAAAATTAAAACTACAGAGATAAAAGTTGAGAAATTCCACTGTTTTGTGGCATTTCCACAAGCTGTATTTATCTTACTCTCTGTGGTAAGCTTGCTTTTTAAATCTATAAGGAGCACTTACACGTAGAAAATGCTGTGAGATCTGTCAGGCTAAGTAAGTGTCTGGTGTCTACACACTACCATGCTTGATGTACTCAAGAAAATATCTGAAGTCACCCCCTTCCTTTATTGTGACTTTGCAGTAATGCATCTACCACACCTTACAGGTCTCTCTTTCCTCCCCATTTATTTTAGTGAGGAGGAACATCTACTCAACATATATCTTCATTTCCACATCTATTTGCATTTTAAAGCCAGATTTCTGAAAGTTTAACTGCATTACATTTTTCAGGATATAATCTGCGTGACCAGTAAGCAAAAGAGCTTCAGTGTGAGCACCCAGGAAATGTAGTGCTTGCTGAGGCAGCATTGAAACGGACTGAACGAAAAAAAAGAAGAAAAATAGAAAGAGTGATGGGCTGTGGTTATGCTTCAGAACCCCTGATAATTGTCATGCTCCTGCTTCATGTTAGAATTACAAACACCCCAACTCCAGCCAGGGTTGTGTTTAAGGAACTTCCTTGTGGGTGCTACGGGAAACTTGTTTTGTGTAATTTACCAATTCCTGTAAGGCTACTGTAATGCACGCAAAGCTGGATTTGATATACTGAATGAAAGAGAATTTAGCCATGGCTCTGGCTCAGTATGATCCCAGTATTGTCTGCATAAAGCGGATTACAGCATGTGCTGGCATTTGTGCACGGGCAAATATTTTTCCCACTTAGAAAAAACATTTTATTTTTTCTTTTAAATTGAAATATTTAAGGATAAAGGAGAGAAAGACTGGAAAGTTTTCAGGAGGAAGCAGATTGGTCTCAAAAGAACTCCCTCCATTTTCTTTGGTTACCTAAAGCTCTCTCAAGATTGTGAATACGTGTTGTTATAGGCCAGCCTCCCAGTAAAGTAAAAACAACCTTTTTTTCCCCCCATTCTGAAGCTGTAGGTGAACAGCAGAGAACAAAAGGCTGTCTTTGTTCTGCCAGGGAAGGCTGGGTAGTATATGTAATTTCTCTTCCCTGAGGGGAAAGTGCTGGTGAAAACTTCATTCTGAATGTGGGAACTGTTGAGGCATAATGTGCAGTTCTTTGGCAAGGGTTTAGGACAGAAGCTGCAAATGCAAACTGAAGCATGCAAACAGCCTGGCAACTGCAGTGACTTCAAGAGAATAGAGGGCTGAGATTTATTTATTTATTTATTTATTTAGGCATTGAGCCACATATCATGGGCTTCCAAAATGAACTAAAGGTGTACTTTCAACAACAGATAGCCAAGACATCTCATCAGCAGACAGGTAGGTTACTCTGTTCGAGTAATAAACATCTCTCACATTTTCCTGTTGGCTGCAGGACAAAGTTTTCTATATACCCTTAGTGATTTTATAGCAAGTATTCAGCTGATAGGATTACTAATCGTATTTTTTCAACTGTGACATGGAGGCTACTTCTTGCAAGGAATGTGTGTTTTCACTATCATCTTGTCTGAGCCATGTGGTAGATCTTTGCAACACTAGAAGGTACCTAATTGAGAATGCCTCCTATATTTACCTATATAGTACTTATGCTGAATACTATATAGTACCATGTAGTACTCCTGAGTACTCCTGGTACTACATAGTACTCAGCACTATATACTCAACTTATGCGTCTAACATCTATTGAAACTCATAAAGCAAACAACCATAGGGATCACAAGGTAGAGGAATAACTGGAATAAACTACCATCAATTTTACTCCAGCATGTTGGTTCCTTGGCTTCTTGCCAGTGTGGAAATACAACCTTTGAGCTGCCCATTTTCATGCTATTGGACCAATAGCTTGATCCTCCAGCAGCACAAAAGCAGATTTCTTCGCTGAAAACTAAGTTCTCTCCTTAACACCTGCCCAAAGAGGGAGAAAGCAGAAACGCTTCTGTGCAAACCCATCACAGAGGAAGAGAGGGCTTAAAGCAAAGGGAATGGAGTCATAAGGGAGCAAGTCCCAAAACAAACCTGAGAGAGATTTAAGCGGTACTATGGGAGAGACAAGGAAGCCCCTTCTCTATTAGAAAAAGACTGGCTGCATAATTATACCTGGAAAAATTCCTAATGGAGACATAGCTTACATTGGCAAAAGCATCCTTCAACAAACAGTATAACATACCTGTTCCTCAAAAATCTTTGCCAATACAGATGCAGCTGTATTTGCAATTTGTTGCACAGCTACCTTGATCTGAAGGAATGATTTTTTTCATGCTTCTAATCAACAGAATTATGTTGACAGAATGATCCAGAAATAATAAACAAATTAAATTCTACAGGAATAGACAAACACAGGAGTTGTAGACAGGAGAGAAAAGGTGACAGATCAGCTATAAAAGGGCAGTTCACCCAGCAAGCCTTGGATCAGTAGACAGAGTATGATCAAATCAACTAGACTGTCAGCAGAGCTCAGACAGGGAATGAACCCAGTGAAGTCACTAGTGCAATCGCGGCTCCCCTTTCTTGAGGGTATAACTTGGCAGTAAAGATAGGGGCTGCTCTAGCAAGGTCAACATGCTGAAAAATTCCTGCCTCTAAAGGAATTTCGTAGCACAGTTGCAGAGCTGCAGAGAAAGAAGAAAGTTGCAGCCTCTGCATACTTTAAGTAAATGTTATTCACGCAACTGAGGGGTGTTATCTTTGAAATGAATCCTATCACAAGATCATAAAAAGAAAAATCAAGTTTCTAGTCCTATTTGATTTTGCGAAATCAAAGTTATTCTTCTTCCAGCAAGCTCATTTCAGCATCATTTTTAACATCTATAAAACACAATAAAATGCCATCAGGAACAGCTCAGTCAGAGCTAAATCCCACCTCCATTACACTGACATGGTTCAGAAGCCTTTATTTTAGTGGCTTCACTAGATTACTCTGGTTTGTTGTAAATTCTGCTGATATACAGATGAATTTTGCCTACATACAGGGTGGAGGGTGAAAATGAACACCTGTATTCTACTGTGATAGTTAAGGAGAAGAAAACCACTATCTTGAAAATTGAAAACTTGACAGCACTTTTTTTCAGGCAAATTAGCCTACTGCCCAAGAGTCTTTAAATTTTTTAAAGCAGATTGCTCAGTGAAGAACAGTGCTGTACCACACCTGTGCTAACTGCGCCTCACTACTTTTCTGAGACATGGACTGTTCAGGAATAAACCTATATGCAGAGAAAGTGGCTCACATCTTCCTAATGATGGGTTTGGGTCAAAGGGAATAACATAGCAAGCATTTGACCGCTGACAGTGCTAGCTAAATAGTTGGCCAACTGACCTGTCCTCAGTTGGTGACTGAGGATTAAACTGCATTTATCAGCCTCTGGGACCCGTGACCACCCTTCAAAAAGGGGAAAGAGTAGCACAGATTGCATGTCTGTGGTGTCTGTCTGCTGCCAGCACAGCATCTTGTCAGTAAAATTGTAGCCTACTATACTTAATTCTTCTGCTCCATTCACAGGATTTCTAAAGAGGTGAATGTAGTTATGAAAGTTTGCATATGGATAGTAACTGCAAAGTACTAAGTGTACAGCTTTCCAAGAAGGATATTGGACTATATGACATGTTATTCTTGTCTCAGTGTTATTGGAAAGGAATCATAGCTTTCAATGACAAAGACAAAAAACATGTCATTAAAAATTATGCAGTTCATTACATAAGTTTTCATTCTTCCTGTTAGAATTCGCAATCATTTTTAAGTGCTACTGCATGCAGTTTATAATGTTAATTTTTGGAACAGATAATCTACTGTTATAACTGATGTAGGAGATTCTTTCCTTGGTTGTGGCATTAACAGGGGACTCAGGAAGCCCCACGTTCAGTTATTTGCTCCTCCTCAGATTGCATTTCTTGCTGTGGTCATCAGGGTGCCTGTACATATGTGAATATCTGCTTTTTTTCTTTTTTTAATCTGTCTCATTTTTCTCCTCTAAATAGTGTTATTCCTTGTTGATCAGGATTTCTGGAAGCATAAACATGAACTGCTCCTGTAGACAGGCACCATGACAGGATAATGAGAGGGACAAATAAAAAAAGTGAGGCTTTCAGGTTGCTGATCAGCAAATAAAAATAAATAAATAAATAAATTAAGAGAAAAACAGCAGTTCAGTTACTAGCCTACCAAGAATCAGCAGTATGTAGAATTTAGCTGCTAAGATGCAATTTAAGGCTTGAGGAAACAGTAGGTTAGAACACCACTGAATGCTTGTGTAGAAGCCTATAAATACTTTCGCTTGAATGTGCTGTACCTCTCCATTTGTAGAAAAGCTCTTTTATATGAAAGTGGCAGATAAAGTCTCAAAAGATAGAGTTCAGGGCAAACCATCAGATCTATCCATTTCACTCCTTTTTCATCAAATCTTTGCCTTTTATTTCTGCTTCTCAGCTTTAAACAACTAACTTTAAGCTTATCATTATCTCGGTGGATATGTATATTAAATGAAGTAACACAGTTGCTCTTTTGCTGCCCCTGAAATATTCTCCTTACCTGAGGGATTACTCCAAAAGCCTTTCTCCACTGCTGCACACTGACTGTGCTCCATGAGACTCCATCAATCTGGATATCCCCTTCTGTGTTCAGCAGTCTTAAAAAGGCAGAGAGCAAAGTGCTTTTCCCTGAACCAGTTCTTCCTAAAAGGCCCACCTGCAATACAGATTAATAAAAGTAAACACTTATTACTGATCACATGTTAACGACAAACCAAGCAATGATAAGGCCCATAGCAGGGGCTAAATAAATATTCAATCAGACTCTTCTTTGTTTCGTTAGTGCAAATTCTAAGAATTAGCTAATTTTTTAAAAAAATCTTTTACTCTATGTTTTGTTTAAAAAAAGACAGAAATTTGTTCATATATTATTTTGTAGTGATTAGTTTTGCTCCCTGAAAGAAAAGTACTTTAATTAGAGCTTTGAGCTACTCAGTTTTCCTATGATTGAAGATAGAAGGCCTAACTCTGATCAGACCGTGAACTTTTACTGGATAACCTGGGCCTGGCACAACGGCCAGCAGTGCAAACCCACCTAGCTAGCACTGCTGAATTGCAAATTCTGCTCTTCTTTACCTGAAAGGAGAAAAGAAACGTAATTTGCCTTTTTAAAAATGTTGTGTTTCCCTTGTGTCACTGTACCTAATATTTGAGCAGGCCACACCTGTCAGTAACCACTGACAAACACTGAGTTACACTGATGCTTTATTTTCAGCAGCACAGTTTTACAGCACAGTATGCTGTTCCCTTCCTGTCCTATCAGCTGTTTTTGTCAGAATGACGGTATAAACATGAAAGTAACACAAGTGATTCTCCCTGTCACGCTCTGTAACACTTCCTCGTTTAACACTTGCTGCCTTATGGGGAGAGACAATTCTCTTTACTTAAACAGGCCTAATTCTGCAAACATTTCCCATGAGTACAGGGCTCATCACTGAAATTGGATCAAATTTCTAAATCATAATCACTGTAAAGAGAATCTTTGTTCTAATTGCTCTGTCACTCTCTCTGTACAGCACAAAAGTATCTTTCATTTGAATTGCACCATGGCTTCAGCAGATTTTCCAGGAACTACCTGCACCAGGTTGCACGGCACCATGCTGTCACACTTCAGGAATCACAGGTACCTCTCTTCCAAAGGCAGAGCAATTTCAGGATGGTGCTACTGGATGTAGTACCCCTGCTTTCCAATTTTGCTGCCCTCAAACTTAGTAGATGAAGCAGTCAGCTCATATAAACCAATATAGATCCATTAAATCTGACAGAGACTAGTGCTATTCAGAGCAAGAAATGTGTCATGGCAAGGGAAGAGAATTGAATACTGAACCTGTATTCTGATCTATGACAGAAAGTAAAAATTGCCTTCCTCTTCTTCATCTATAAGGCTTCAGCTCGGCAGATCATGCAAGTCTTTCATTCCACCCACTGAGGATGATACTTCAGCATGAAGCCATGTCTAACTGCTATCCTGAAAATAAGCTTTTTCCTGAATGTGACCCTAAACATGCATAAATATTAATTAAAGGTTTGTAAATCTTTTAAAGAATAGAACTTTTGATTACGAGTTATATAATAACTCAGTGTAGTATGCAGCACTCCTCAAACAGTTGAGAGAGAACCCCTATTCCTCTGACCGCTGGCGCTACTGATGCATTACCCTTGGCATGCTGCTCAGTATTATACTCTTTTGTGCCCTGCTGCACCTGGGTCAGTCTGCCCCTAGAATCTGTGTTCACTAGCAAACTTCCCTCTCCACGGGAGAGGAAGGCAGCCAACTGCATGTGCAGCAATAGGACTTGCAGAACTGCTGCACATGTATATTTTATCAGTATATTCTGCTACTAACAGCCAGACAAAGTCCTTAGCATGCTTAGTTATCTGAGAAATCTTGAAACTAGCTACAACTGTCTTTTTTTGATAGTAGCTGTAATAGTTAGTAGTCTTACACGTGAGTTCTTATTAAAATGAGACATTTCTATTCCTTGGCTGATTTAGATATTTACTTTGTTTTGTGGCCATTTCATATTTCCATTTGGAAAAAGCTTATCAAATTCAGCCTACTCTTTAATCTATGGATAGGTTTATAATGACATTTTTAGACAAACTTAATGGTAGTCAGATCAAATACAAAAAAACAGTGTCTCACCCTCTGCCCTGAACTTATTGAAAAGGAAACATTTTCTAATATAGCAGCTCCTCCTTCGATATATTTGGCCGTAAGGTCCGTCACAGTCATTTGGCCTCCGGAGGGCCAGCTCTTCTTGTCTTTCGCATGTTTGTTTTCAATTATAAGGGCACCTGAAAGCTGGTCATCCTTCTGTGGCTTCATGTTTTTCGTCTCTTCTGTTGGCATGTCAATGAATTTAAATATTCGGCTGACAGACCGCATCTAAGAATAAAACAAACAGTGTTCTAATTGCACCCAATATTTAGCTATCAAAACAAACAATATAAAATTATTCCTAATTATTATCCAGGAACAGAAAGTCTCTTTTCTAAGTTATTCTGTGATATAATTTTCAAAGCTAGGCTATTTTTGTGTGTGTGTAAAACTGTTAATTTTTTTTTTGTAGTACTAACCTTGACCAAATATTTTTAATGATTCCACTTGCTTCTCTTTTTAAAGGGACACAATAGGGGTTTTTTTATCTTTTCTAACGTGCTTTGAAAATACAAAATAACTGCCTGTGTAAAAACAGAGTTTCATCACAAAAAAACCAATCTTGGAGTCCTGCTCCTCTAGGGGACTGTTCAACATGAAAATGAATTTCCTTGAGTAATGCTTAAATTTCCAGTGATCAACAGAATGCATAGAATTTTGAAGCTGCAAAACCTTAGCAGCTTTTCCTCAAGTATGGAGAAAAATTCACTAGCCTTTAACATTTGAGTATTTATGAAATGTTCTTCATTGCTTTGTACCAAGAAGTTTCATCATAATAAATTTTATATTTGTAATTATATATATTAGTTGAAGTAATCAAATGTTGTCATTCAGGGACTTTAGACAGAAACTGAAATGCACTAGTGGTAATCTCAATGATTTATCAAAATGGTATGGGACTAGATCATGATCTTCTGGGTCAGTCACATCATATAATCTTTTTTTCATTATTGGATGAAACATAAGTTAGTAAATCGCTCCTGACAAAATGAATTAATCTTCTTCACCTGGAATTTGCTGTTCAGGTGAGTAGAAAACATTTTGGGGGGGGTCTATGTACCAGTTTGTTCTTGTTCCTTTATTAGTTTAAAAATTTAAGCAATTCTTTTCCTTGCTGCTTTCTCCATTCACTCACAGAGGGTCATCTTAGTTTTAATCAGCCTTTGTTCCTCAGGACTAAAGAAAATCCAAATTTAAGTCTTAATGTAAGTAAGTTCTCACTCCTCCAAACATGCCTGTTTGGATTAATCTTTGTTATTTGATATATACAGAATTCTGAATGAAGTTTTGCAGGGATGTTGTACAAATGCAGTGATATTTTCCTAACTCTTTTAAGATTATCTTAATTAACACTCCTATATTCATGTATTTTTTTCTTTCCTGTCCCATCTTGTATTTATCCTGTGACCAAGCAGTGATCACCAAAGTTTTACTGTACTGTGGTGCTTTCTAATTGAGGGTATCCTAACTTACACCAGAAGTTATTCTTAGTGATTCCTAAACTTGATTATTGAATTCTGCTTCATATTTATTATTTGAGATCATCTAATGCTTTTCATTTCCGAGTGTCCTTTAGGCTGACATTGCCCTTCAGCTTTGTGTCTTTGGCAGACTTCTTCAACCCATTTTTTTCCTTTGTTGAGAGCATTATCACAGCTTCAGAAATGTAGGTCTTTAAGCTTTGTCAAAAGCAGTGAATTTTTGTACAAGAAAGGAGCCCCTACAATTGCCTGGGAGATACCACCTTTACATACTGGCTAATACCTTCTAGAAAGCCATCTGGCCATGCTTCCTAAAGGGTGATTTCATCTCTATTTCCCAGGTACCCCGTACAGATTGATCAGTCGCATCACATATGCAGACTTTTTAGACAGCTTAATACTTTAAATCAATTCAGAATGATGTTTTCCTGGCTCTGTAATTTGCATTATGATTTTGATCTAGGCAGAATGCTGCAAAAATGTCAGTTACACTTTACAAAGATATCCATTCTTCCTTTTGCAGGAAGAAATCTTCTGTCACTCATAATGACAAGTATAGTGTAAGTGACAGCAAGTTTTTTGCCTATTATTCACATCAATTTACCTGCTATATTCACATTTTCCAGTTAATGCTTTAGGAATAAAGACATATTTACTACTTGCAGCTAAAAATGGCTAGGTCATAATTTTAGACTTGGCTAATTGTATTTTCCTAAGATTATAATAACATTACCAATTCTTTATTTTATTTCCTCATTTAATATCCCCTAAACTCTTCTTAATGTTGAATAAGAATTGTAATATAATTATGCAATATATATTTCCAGAAGTTGAAGAACTAATTCTTTTACAACTAATCTAATACAATTAATCTCATTAGGTCGCATGCTTTTCTGCTGGAAAGACAGCACCTTCTCCAGACCAGCCTCACATAATATTGAGTGGCAATACTGCAAAAAAGCATTTCTTCAAAAACATACTGTGATTGAGAAATGCTACAATAGATTGGTCCTATGTCTTATGTTGAAAAAACAACAACAAAAAAACCCTTCACAGATAGTCACTGTGAAAACATGAAATTCAGAAAAACTCTATACTGAATTTTCAAATCTATTGCTGTTACATTTTGGAAGCACTTATGGGATATATACTCTTCTACCAAACTGCAGAAATGTAAAATTTAGTTCATGTGAAACTTATAGAGAAATATCTGCTCTTCTCCATGCTGTTTTGCAAGCAAAAAAAGGAAGTATTCTTCCAGATTTTTATTGATTCTGTTCCCTTCCAGATGACCAACTCCTCTTTACAAGAATTATTATTCTGATGCAGATTTTCTTCTTAACTATTTTGAGTAGTTAAAATCTGGACATTAAGTATTTTCAGGTTTTCTGCTGACAGTAGTAAAAATATATTAAGATAATTTCCTAGTTAAAAATATTAGTTGAATAGGTTAAAGAATAAATAGCAAGGAAAAGGAAAAGCATGAAGACCAACTGTCAACAGCACCATTATTTTTTTTGGTCCTCTCACCACATATATGACTTTAATCCTTCAGCATCACTGATGTGTCGGGTGGGGCACTATGAGGTTTTGCAAGTGTGTTTTTAATCTCTCTTATGGGAATTCTTTTTATATCTCCTTACATAAGTAATCTTGGCAAGGCTGTGAAAGCGTGGCAATTTCTTGTTCCCTGATGAAAGGAATTGTCCTTCCCAGTTTAAGCACTGCTACTGCAGGATGCACATCAGTGAAGGAGGAGATTATAAAGCATTAAAACAGTCCACTGGGACTACTGCAATGCTTATCTGTGAGGGCAGCATTTACTGGAAAACTTATTTTCTCCTTCCTTATGGAAGTAAAGAATTAAAAATATTGCAAACTGTCTGGTGGAATAAGACTGAAAATCAGCTAAAGGAGTAATAGCATAAATGATCAAAGTGAGAAGATAAATCTAGTTTAACCGGTAGATTTAAATAAAACAATGGATAGCTGTCAGAGTGGCCACATATGTTAAAAAAAAATCAGAGCAGATAAAGTATCAACACTGTAGAGAACGAAATGCCAGAACCATTATGGGATATTTAAAAACACAATGAAAGCTTTTCAGTTAAAATAAAGTTCTACAGAATTTGTTTGAGAGGAAAGAATATTCATGTTTTGTAAACTAAAATCCTACCTGGAAATTCTCAGATTGCTTCAGTGAGTATCATGGAACTTTCATGAGGAGATAGGAATAAATCAAATTTGACACCTGCAATTTTTTCTGGTACACACTTTCCTTCTTTACATGATCTTGTTTCCTTATTCTCCTCCCTCCCCATCTTTTTTTTACACTTATTTCACTAATGCCTCTACCTTACATATCTTATAAAACAGCTAAGCGTGAGCTTAATGTAATGTAGTAATGTAATGTAATGTAACCTCTTTCAGAGGTGTGTCCCTAGAGGTGGGCTTCTGCCACTTGCAGAAGACCCCAGTTTATTTGGCAATCAAAGAACTGCCACAAATACATTATATACTCAGCCATGCCTGTACACACGGATGTCACATCTGCTCAAGGCAGGACAAGGATAATGTCATCTAGAGCCATGTGTGTTTATCTGTGACTCTCCTTGTACCAATTCTAGACAGTCTGGTCTTATGGGGAGCTTCAAAGTAGCCCCTGAGAGAAAAGGTGAGTATAATCAAATAGAGTATTTTCAGAGTATTGTCAAACACACATGCAGACCTTTACAGGATACCTTAAACCAAATTACTGCAAAAGTCTTTAAAGAGGGAAGTGCTAACTGTAGAGAACACAAAGAGTAGGAAATAATACATCTGCATCACCCAGCGAAGAAGGTTCATTATCCTGAAGCTACAACGTCATTATTACTTGCTTGCGCACAGAGAAAGCTTTTGAATGTCAGGAAAACAATCCCGCCAGGAACATCTATTAGTTTGGCATCTGGGATACCAAAAATACAAAGGTGCACAGCAAGTCACTGCCTAAAGAAGTCCAGACTATCCATCTATAAAGTGATAGGCTTCGTAAGACTGTCATTTACAGGACCATTGCTCCAGTATGATATTTTGTTTTTAAATAGAGAAAAATGTTCATAAACTTACCTAAAGTAATTTAAGACTTTTTCCCGTTAGGGGAAGGGGTGTTACTTCCTAATTGTAACTAACAGACGACATTTTAACATAAATATATTTTAAAGAAAGGGAAGCTCTTTACTAAAACTATAGCATGTTACACACCCTCTGCATATCATATTTGGATTTTCAGTTGCCTTTGTGAAACATCTTCAGTTTGTATGAAGCAGTATAATATGTAAATATGACTCATACAAATGTTTATGTTTACAATGATCACATTATGGTTTGCAAGGCCAATTCATAGTCCAGAAATGAGAGCTAATTGAATTTTGCTGTCACTCCTATGCCACATCAATGACATGCTTTACTTCCCATCAGTCAAAGAGGTGCTGTTCTGCATGCTTTGCAGCTATGACAAACAAGTCCTTTCACAAAGTGCTTGTCCTTCAAGACATGCTGTTCTAGTAAGCAAAGAAAGAATCATCATATCATCATATCATCAATTGGTGGATAGGGAAACAAAATGTGTCCCTGAATGGCAGTCACCTTTCTGGACTATCACCAATCATACATGTAAACAAGAGATTACACATTACAAATGCCTAATTCTCAGTTTTGGGGTTCTAAAGGATTTCCTTCAGGATAAGGGTAGTTGAATCACTTATTAAAGTAAGTGTATGTGTAGTTGGTAAAAATTCCCCCACCATCACCATCTTCCCCAATTTCTTTAAAACAACAGCTCATTAAACAACAACTCATTGGGATATAATAGTCCATAAAAAATGCCCTAAGAGTTATTTGTTTTCCAGTGTTCATGCTTAAATGGTTGGCTGGAGAAGTTAACTTAGGATCCAGAGATTATATGGCTGGGTGAGGAAGATCTACTCATAAAAAAACTTTCTTAGATGTAACCATGGTTTTATGACTCCAAAAATGAAACCTACAATGCCTGATGTGTGAGAAAGAAGTAGCTATTATATTTCAAAACAAAACCTTTATTTTAGACATATAAGCTGAAACATGATTTTAAAAAGGCAAGAAGAAATCTCTTCTTTCATTTCCTGTCTGCTCAACAAACACACAATGATAAATCAACCAGGTAGAATATTCTGCCTTAAAGTTTATACAAACTAAGTAAATAAACATATTAAAAGGGAATGCTAGTACAAGTTCAAAACCCATGCCAGAGATTATTTTGCACAAAACCAGAAAGATCCTCATGGAAGTGCAGGAAGGATTTTTAAATCACCATTGATTTTTCAAGGAAGGAGCTCAAACATCTCTCTTATGATTTGCTGTGCAAAGACCCAAAATAGATCCAGAAAGCTCTGGATAAAGATACAACAAACCCAAGTCTTTTATAAGCTTTTCCATCACTGGTACAAATGCAGTCTGAAACCTCACATGCAGTTATTTGCCTTCCCCTGTTCTCATCCAAAAGAGTTTTTGATCACAGAAAAATCTCAGTTTGTGCAGTGACAAAGCTACCAGGCTGCCGCGAAATGTCAAAGGGGAAATTTTCTGACATTTTTATTTCATCTGAAAATAACTCTGAAGAGCACCCATTGTCAACAAAAATAAGTCAATTCTTCAAAACAAACAGAGTACATTTTATGCTTACCAAACTGTCCACATCTATGCTTGAGTTTACTGTCCATTGCAAGGTTCCCATGATGTTCATGGCTAAAGTAAGAATAATGCCAGCCTTGCTTGGTCCATCACCTGCAGAAGGGAAAACACATTCTATAATGTGTCTAAAATAGACATAAGAAAATCAGAATATATATCTTAAAATATATATTCAAATAAAAGGTATTCTCCACTAGCATTTCATAACAGAAACATAGACTGTGTGATTATATAAATATTTAATCATCTCCTGACTTTGGAACTGGATTTACTGAAAAAAGCAATCGTGCTTTGGTGGAGAGAGAAATTAAACCTTGATACCTAGGCTGTGAACACAATATAGGCTTCATAACTGTGACTGCAATTTCCTCTGTCCAGCACATGTGAATCTCTAAAATAATTCCCATATGCCTATCTAATATTGAGAGAATGAAAGGATATCTTTAAATAAAACACCACATCTAAAAAAACTTAAAAATTCAAACTAACGAATGCAGTCTACATTTGTACTCTTGACCAAATAGGGAATACATTCTTCTTACTGTTTCACAAAGATGTAGACATAAATATTTCTCTTAAAAAAGCATTGGATTCTCCTGCACATTTTGAATTCATGTGAAAATGTGCAAGCATTAAAAACTAGAGCACTGTTGATTTTTTAATATGAATAATGTTAAAAGGGAGAGGGAATTTAAACCAAATAGTCTTCTATGATTTCTTTTTTTTTTTCCTGTGGTTTCCTTCAACAAACTTCCACTTATTTTTCTAATAGATGACTCATTATCAGAGTAATTACAGAACTACATAATAAAAACAAATCTTTCTCCCTGAAAGGTGACTGATTAAGAAAACTGATTTAATGTTTCTTCAAATACTAATTAACCATGATAGTAAAATTTAAAATGGTGACATATTTCCACAAATAAAACACCAAAAAAAGGAGAAACTGATTTTAATTTAAAAAAAAATACAAAAGGCAAAACAAACAATTAAGACCCTTCTAAGCACACCAAGTTAAAAATGAAAAGAGGAAAATGTTTTATGCAAAAAAGTTTTATGAGTTTTATGCAAAAAGCCTCATGGATAGCAAAACAGTACTGAAGGTAAATATTTTCAGATAGAGGTATTTGTATGTTTTCTCACTTTTTTTTTTAAGAGCAGAGAGAGCGACTTATAAGACAAATAGAAGATCAAATTTCATATATAATACAATATTTGATTAAATGTACACCTTTGAGTATGATCAAATGAGATTTGAATAACTTAGAACCCAAAATATTCAAAAACCAGCATTTTTTTCCCCATCGATTATCTCAGTATTTAAACTTCATCCAGATCTTGCATACAAAGATCTGTGTAAAACTTGGGAGAGAGAGAATCCCAGAATGGTTGAGGTTGGAAGGGACCTCTAGAGGTCATCTAGTCCAACCCCCCTGCACATGCAGGGACCCCTAGAGCACGAGGCACAGGGTGGCATCCAGGCAGGTTTGGAAGATCTCTAGAGAAGGAGACTCCACATCCTCTCTGGGCAGCCTGGTCCAGGGCTCTGTCACTCTCACAAGAAAGAAGTTATTTAAGAATCAAAATAAAAAAATATACATAACAAAAGTTTATTGAATATATTCAAACTTATTTATAGCTTTTTAGCTGTAAATGTTAAGGTTTTTAAGCTGTTGAGTTTTTCAAGTTGTTGAGTTTTTTCAACAAGTTCATTTATTTCAACATGTACAAAGAAAAAGACGTAGAGAGGTTTGGGAATGTTTATCTCTGAATTTCTATCATTGATGTAACTTTAAAAGATAATAAAACTTACTGTGTCTTAAAAATATGGAAAAAATAAAGAGAAACAATGAAAAATAAAAATAACATTTACCTCTACTTACTAAAAGGTTTGAGTTATAAAGATGATAATCACCTACACAAACTTTTCAGTACACTAACACAGTTTTATTAATATTGTTTACATATCATAAGCTTACTTTTGTAGCAATTGTTGTCAAAAGAAGAAAGTTCTGGCCTCTCAGATATGTTGATATAATTTTCAAATTAATCCCTTAAATTATTCTTCTACAACATCATATATAATTGTGGTATTATTTCTATTTTAATTAATTCACATTTACTATTATATGACATAGCTAAATCACTGATTCCAATGTATGCTAAATTGTGCAACACTGTATTCTCCTCAGAGGTTTCTAAATATAGCTGTTTAACACAGAAGCAAAACATCTATTCTAGTATACTTGTAAAGATAATGTACCTGTAGTTATGATAGAGATGAATGTCACGGCAATAAAGAACACAACAAAAATAATTTCTATCCTCATCTGAAACCAGCGCAGCGTTGACAAGTAGAGGAACCAGTTTGCTGTATGTAGGTTCAGAGCTTTGTGAAATAAGGTTTCAAAATATGGCTGTCGCCCAAAAGCTCGTAGTGTCCACAGTCCTTTTAAGCTTGTAACAAGATGTGTGAATATTGGACTCCGAGCTGTATTTAAATCAAAAATATTGTAATCATTCATAAGCAAATATTTGTGGTATAATGCAAATACACAGCCCTAACTTCCAACTCACAGCAGTATAATTATTGTCATTGGTTTAATTTATGTACGCTGTTGGAGTACATGACTGAAATAATCCTAGCACAGGATATGTAGCAACAGTGTTTGCTTGAATGGGCTGAAATTCCACTCAGCATAATGACAGCAGGTGATCACTTTAATCCTTCACAGTTAGCATGTTACTTGCAGAAAGTCCTTGTCTACTTAAGATGGGACAAGAAAAAGGAAGTTCTTCCCCACCCAGAATGAATTCTGAAAATTCTGAGAACTCCACTGAGCATTTTTTTATTTTTCACAGATAGTGTACTGCAGTGATCTGGACTCCACTGTACTGACAAGAGTAATTTTAAGCAGATCTTGCATTACGTTAAATGTGATAAGCCAATGCTAGATCCCCATGAACATTAATGAAATTTAGATTTAGATCTCAAGAATTTCAAAATTATGCTCTATGTAAAAGAGAAGATGATCATCAGTGTTCAAGATTCATGACTGATTGGCTGAATATCTGCCAGCTTATTGAAAAGCCAGACCACAGTGGTTGATCTGCAAAAACATATTTCAAATTCAATTTGATTTTCCATTTTATTTGGAATATGTTCACTTTTTAAAGGTCAAAGAGAAATAGTTTATTATGAAAAGAGAATTCTTCACAATCAAAACAGAAACTGACAGCTGTTCTAAATTTTTCACATAAAGAAACAAACTTCTGAGGCACATACCAAGTCTAACCACGATTTTTCAATTTATTCTCAAGAGAACTTAATGTCACAACTTTATTTGTTTTCAGCTGCAGTGGTGATAATGCCCAGCTTTAAATAAATCTTCTCCATTGCACTTTGGTAGCAGATCACTCAATATTGGCTGGATTAGTAACAGCACAGTTTTTTAAAGAGATAAGTGTGTTCTGCTTCCAGAGACAATGGCCATTTTGCAAAAGAAAAGGCAAAGAAGAGGTGAAAAGGTGAATAATTCCTCAATTGATTTGTTCTGGATTTAGAAGTCTACCAATTTTGCTGCTCATACCTTCAGATTCCAGTTGTTTCAGCTGCTGAGAAGTGTGGAGGAAGTATGCCCTTAACATAATAAAGGCTCCTATCACAGGCACTGATGCCAGGAAGATGTAGGGTTGTAATATTGAGACTACTGTTATAGCGCCAATCACAATGAGTATTAACTGTAGAATGAAAGAAAAATACTATTGATATAGTAAACTTGTCATTTAATAGACTAGAGATTGGTGATGAATCTCTTTACCGTGGCAACTATGTATTGTTTAAAAGAAAATACTATACTAACCAGGATTTGCAGCTGAGAACAAACCTCTATGGGAAGATTATGAATAAGTGCGACCAGATCCATAACTTACAGCTACAGCATCCATCTTTTCTACTAGGGAGAAGAAAAGTTTTTTCTAGTACTGCTAGTATTACAGACATCTAAATTATGAAAAAGATGGCAGGTATGCACTCACTGTCCAGTTAAAATTGTATGAAAGATACTCGCCATCTCTGCAACCACCTCCCAAACCTAGTGGAGCTGTCCTTGCCTTTCTGAACTGAGCTAGCCTCAAAGTAGGTGCCAGTGTCCTGCAGATTCTGGGCCAACCAGTAGATCATGCTGGGGGCCAGAGAACAAATGGTAAATCACACATCATCCGTTTTTCAAGGGATTATAACCTACAAATGAGGCTGGCACTTCTAGTAGGAGTTCACTGACTGGATGACAGAGATAAGACCTGACAGAACTTGTAGTATGATTTTTATTTTTAGAAGAACGTAGATATTTTACAGTCACAGAAGTTGAAAGAAAACCATACAAGGTTTAATCTATTTACACCTACCAGAAACTACAGCCTACAGACTACAGAGTTCATCCTGAGTAGCTAAAGACAAATTTAGACAAATCAGGCCTTGGTCTTTACTTCAGACGTGCCTTAGGCATATAGGCTGTTTCTGTCTCATACTTACATCTGATGAACATTAAATAGATAAGTGTTTGCAGAATAACAAAGCTCTGCTTTGTACCATAATACTGTTAGCTTTCACACTAAAAAACTACATCAAAATGAAAATTTAATAGATGAGAGCAACCATAAATGAACATATGGGAAGAAACTTTCAGTTGGTGCTTTTAGTACTGCTTTCACATGATTTCAAGGAAAGATTTATATCCAATATTCCAAGCCCAATGTCTTTTACAAACATATAACTGTATTCCAGGTTCCTATCTTTTGTTTTCAGTAGAAGTCTAATCAACACAATGACAGCACCAAAGTTTATAAAAAAATTTACTGTATCAACTGAGCCATTTAAAAAAAATATTTCATTGTTTTCCCATTCTTTCTAAAAAGAGGCTGACACACATGAGCTATCATTGTGCAGGCTATGTATCACTGGTTTGTAGCAATGTAGGCGTGCATTTTTGTTTGCTCATTATTTCAAACTACATAATTTAGTATCTCTTCTATCTGTAATTGTTAGGAAGAGAACGAGCTATTTAAATGATATTTATCCAAATTATACAGCTCTCGGGTTACTTGAGCTCATACAGTCACACAGTGACTGGTTTCATTCCCGTTTTCATCATTTAACAAACTTTTGCAAAGGCCACTGTGATGCCATATTGTTTTCACATCTGCTCCAACACAGTTATTTCAGTGAAAAGTTGAATGCAAGACTTCTATTCTCTGGCAAACACAAAATAAGTGTAAAGTCAAATGGAAGATGACTCTAAAATGGCAGGAAAAAAATCAATGCACAAACAGGCTACATTGATATACATTCAGGGAATGACGGAAGAGACATATCACAGCCCAATCAGGAATGTGGTGACCGCAGGTTAGACCAGGAATAAGGGCAATATTGAAACAGATCAGGGAGACAAATTCCAGTGCTTCTTACGTGCCTCCCGTTTGGAAAGGACAGCTCATGGTAACTGCAACACTTCAACAAGGACTTGGTGTGGTGATGACTACAGCAGCTGCTCTGGTTAACCAGTAGAGGCAATAGGTGGTAGCAGTATCTCACATAAAGGATTTTCAGAAATTGTTAATCCCACTCTCTGCACTGGTAGGAGACAGAGGGATTTAAAACCTAGTTGAAATGCTAAGTAATCATTAGCAGTCTGCAATTCATATCCAAGAGGTTTGGAAGCAGGTCAAGTGGTTGTCAGGAAACACTGCAGATGCTATGTATTGCTACTCATGTGGGGGCTAATCCTTTTCTTATTTTATGGGCAATTGGGTACATGGCCAGTGACCGGAAAGTAACTCTGGCTTCTTTCCTTCTGGGACCTTGTTGATGTTGGATGAAAAGCCCTGCATTGTAAAAGAGAAGGCCCTGTGATTTGTCTACTACCCATGTAAGCCTTAAGGAAAAATGTTTTATGACATCCACAGTTGCAATAGAGAAAGAGGCAGTGTCCCTTTATATAAGGCAGTCAGTTGAATCATCTATCAGTTGATCTGCATAGAAGAGTGAAGGAGAACTAGCTCACAAATTTTGTGTCAAGTTCTTAAGGAAATGTCAGGTGTTGTTTGCAAATCACAAAGACAAAACTTGCTATTTCTTCCCCAGAAATGTTTGGCAGTTAGCAAGTCTTCCTCTCTACTAGATTTGGATTTGGACCTCCAGTAATTTTAAAGGTTTGGATTTGGACCTCCAATAATTTTAAAAGTTAACATTTTTTTATTCTCTGAATGTTGGGATGAATAATCAATCTCATGCATCAGTGCAGGCTATGGGGCAATCCTGGAAAGCACCTGCCAGTCCTTGTGGACAAGCTGAACAGAAGGCAAACACCCTCCCAGGCCATAGTATCATCAACAGGAGGATTACCTCTTTACTCTCTCATCAACGCATTGAAAGTGCTGTGCCCAGTCCTGGCCTCATCAGAACAAGGGAAACATGGACATAGTGGAGCAAGTCCAGTGAAGGGCCATGAAACTGATTAAGGGCTTGGAGAATCTGACCAACATGGAGAGGTTATGAGAGCTTGAACGGTTCAGTCTGAAAAAGACTGATGAGGCCCTTATCAATGATTAGAAATTACCAAGGGGAGGATGGGAGGGCTAAAGAAGGGCTAAAGAAGTTGGAGCTAGATTCTTCTTAGTGGTCCCAAGTAACAGCACAGGAGAAAATGGGCACAAAAACATTTTTATTGTGAGGCTAGTGAAACACCACATCAAGTTGCCCAGAGAGATTGTAATCTCTTCATTTTTAGAAATGTTCAAAAACCAACTGGATATAGTGCTGAGCAACCTACTTTAGCTGACCCTGATTTGAGCAAGGGTATTAGAAATGTTCCAGGTCCTGAGTCCATAGGTCCCTTGCCATCAGCACAGGAACAGAAAGCTATACGTATAAGTTCTCTTTATCTTTCTGATGAAGATACACCTGATTATTGGCACTATCCAGGGAAGTTTTGAGCTGACAAACAAATCTCAATGTGTATTGATTTGAAAGAAATGACTTATGAGAGCATGACAGGCAAAAAGTGTTCAGGACGATGGGAAGGTTCAGTGCTCTTCTCCAGAAGAGTCTGGAAAGATTGTGCATCTTATCGTACATTTTGAATATATTCAAGATAAGAAAGAAATGAAGGGCAATGCTAGCATATGGTAATAGAAGAGGTCAGGGAAGTAAAGTCATGAATATGATGAATATACTCAACAGATAGATACCATGAAAAAATACTCATCTCGAGCCAAGATAACTGAAAGAAGCTAAGGAATGCCCTTTATGTCTTTAAAGTAGAGTGTGGGTAGCAGCTGGGTGTACTTGTGTTGTAAAGATTTTCAAGGAAAAAGTATTTCTGAGCCTGCGTATTTGAAGGGTTTTGCAAAACACTGGAGGTAGACATACGGACAAGTACTTAAAAAAGGACGCAATGAAGTTCACTAACAAGATAGACAGCCATGTAACCAGATAGATTTATAAAAGAAAGAGAATATTGGGATGTAACTCCAAATTTTAATTCTTTTAATTAACACAATATCTTTACCCATGATGTGCGACTGAAACTTTATAGTGTTATAAGACAGGAAAATCTAAAACTTTTATTTTACAAACCTGAACAAAGTCAAATATTGTAAGTGGAAGTAAGTCATCCAGTATTGCTGTATCTTTTGAGAATCTGTTAAGTATACCACCTAGAGAATAAGAAACAAAGATAAAGCAAATATTTTAGCACAAGTAACTCTCATATTTGGTAGCTTTAGCAAAACAAAAAATACATCCTTTTTTCTGAATACAAAATAATAAGGATAAATAAAACATTTGTTATGGTCCAAGCAATTCTGTTACAGTTTCATGGAGCTATAGTTTCATTCATCCTGAAGAAATTTGGTTATGTAACTTTTGTTTCAGCACTGGAAACTCACAAATTCCCCAGGAAAATATAACAAAAACAAAGGAATATAATTAAGTAGGAGAGAAAGACAGGCAATGAGGTCTAAGGTCTGTATGCCTTATGCAGTAGGCTGTGCTGATACCTGATAATTTGCACAACTGCATACATATGCTTGTACACCAGTTTCTTAACGTCTAAGTTGTTTAATAATCAAAAAAGAGAATTAAGAATATAATGGCGAAATCAAGGAAAACTCCCTATGTTGCATTTTCATTTACCAGTGTTTTCTGCAATCTAGTATGTACTGGTAAAGAGGATATGGGATAGAAATTTCACATACAGAGGGAAATGCAGCTTGTACCACCAGTTATACAATGAACTCTATATCTGATTCAGAATCAACTATGAATACGAGAACCATTACTCACACTGACATTTTATGTCACTTCAGTAGGACACCTTATGAAATAAAGCACTGCTTATTATTCATCTTTGTCACTCACCATGTAATTGACTGTATCTTTTCTATTACAGTTTTAGATAAATTCTATTCATTAAAATCTTCTCTGATTTTATTATCTGAAACAATTAACAATTTTCTCTTTCTACTCACATGTAGAAGTTGATATTTCAAAATCAAAGCTGACAACTGAAATATTTCATACTTAAAGTGCAATCAGAGCTCATTAAAAGATTCACAAATTCCTTTGTGTAGCAAACTTTTAGCATTCAGCTTGACTGAAAAGTGAAATGGAAAACAATGGTATCCTTTAACAGCATTAAAAATGTTTAATTAAAATAAACCCTATACATTAATCAATCAGTTCCCTTCTCAGTTACCTGCTTTCAGAGAGTTGAATGTTGACATTGGTGCATGAAGAACCGCGTGCAACATCTTTTGATGAAGAGTTTTAGATACTGTTATAAGAGTATGCACAAGGGGCAAACCCCGGAAGATTCCCATGGCGAGCAGGGTATCTGCCACTCCCACATAAATATAGAAGATGTAGTAGGTGCTAGTGTCAGTGATGATCACAGGAGGTTTGTCAGAGGTACTGTTTGCTGACTGGGTTGTATTTGCTTCTGAAGTAGAACTGGTGATTGCAAATCAAAAATAAAGAAGTTAGTTGCATATGTGATTTTGTTTCTATAATTTTCTCTCTGAAGTACAAATAGTTTTGTAACATTTATTCATCATAAAACTATATTAATTATGATAATATTTTTCAATTATTTATTTAATATTGCCATGCATTTATGAAATGTAAATTATGAATTATCCTATGTGTCAGTATGGCAAAGTTACTCCCTGTGTGGTCAGACATCACAGGAATATATAGCTGAAAACCATCTTAGACATTTTTTCCCAAACTTCTATGTTGAATAGAAGTGAATTATTAATCATGCAAAAAGCTTCAGATGTAATATAAAAAATAAAGTAAAACCTATTCTAAGAGACAGTAACATAATTTCCCCAGATCTACTTCATTCTGCTTCTTTCATACCTATAGACTCAGTGTTGCAGGACCAGAACAAAGATCCATTATCCAAGGAAAGGCACAATGATTCTCAATATGGTTTAATCTTTAATTGCTTGATCCTGCGACTTCTGGGAATTTTCCATAGGTGAACAGCACAGTGGGGTCTTACAGAAACTGCACCTAAATTGTTCCTAAGCAAATGTCTTGCCTTTCATCTATGACAGACAGTGGTGAACTGCAGTGTGTATGGAAATTATCAGGACCACAGACCTATAGACTGTGGATCTGTAGGCTGTAGACCTGTAGAATGACTCAAGTTGTGCCTTGTGTGCACAGTTATGTACTCCGCAGTAGGGCATGAATCTTTTGACTGTTAACACTTAAGTACCAGTTTAAGATGATCACCTATATCAGGTATTCAGATCATTCTCTTTGAGGGTGATGGCTATTTCACTGAATAAAAGCTAGTGCCTATCCATATACACTTCTGGCAGAACTTATCTAAATATCTATAGCAAAAATGAGTGTAAAGGAATCTTCAATCCCACAGTAAATCTCCATAAGTACTTACTTTTTAATAAAGAATAACCCAACAAGAGAAGCAGCTACCTATGACCAGAGAACAAAGAGTTATTTTTTTTGTGTCACATTATGTCATATCTTGTCACATTTCTTTTACTCACTTTTCTTCTTTGACTTAGTAATTGTTTGTGGAAGTCAAACTTTCCTTAAGCAAAATCCTTTCACACGAACCATTTAGTGCATCCCACCAGGAAAGCTACATTTAGACTTTTATCACAATTAGGCTCTGAAGTGCCTAAATATTCTTTTATTGTGTCTTTTTTTTCCTCTAATATTAACAAAAGGTTGCTAATGCATTCCAGTGACAAGGCATATTCACTATATTTTAACATACTTTAAGTATTAAATATTTATATTCCTTAATGGCTCTCAAACAGCAAGTCTATTTCTTAGTATGTTCAAAGGCAGCTATTCAGATACGGATATCAAATATTTATTATTCTTGCATTGCTGTTGTTGCTAAATGATAACTACATTTGAGATATCTACATTTCTGATCTTATTTGGCTCATTGTTTTGTATAATTCTCCATATAATCTATTTTTTAATGTGGATATTTTAAATTATTTTTCCAGGAAATGTCTCAATGCTGCCCAACAGATGCTTCCACATCAGCCATTCTTGTCTGTCCACTGAATCTTACAGTAAATAACTCAAGACTGACTGTCATGCCCTAACTTTAAACATTTGCAAGATTCAAGTTTCCCTCACAATGATCTTTCTGTGTCTCCCAATAGGATTCTGTTCTGATCTTGACTCGATCTTATTTATTCTACTGTGCAGCAGAACATAACTGAAATAATGTGGGACAGTCGGTTTCTGTTGCCGTGCACTAATTACCATCTCTGGTAAGCAATGTTCATTTAGACAATATTAGACAACAGACAAGATTCCAGTATCATTTAAAAGTTAACAAAAAAAGTGATCAATTAGCAATGCATGCATGAGTACTGAAGTCTTGATGCTTTTATACTTTTACCACAAACTTTTATCATACTTTTATCACAAAATCAATTTGTAGTAGAGTAACAGTGGTAGCAGATTTTCTTACCTCAATTAAGAAGATAGCTAAACACAAAATTAGTACAAAAATCAAGTTTTTGTGGATGGTAATGTATCTGAAATAGGTATTCCATGTAGTAACAGTACCCATACTTTCAGTATCATCTGTAAAACATTCCTGCCAAAGAATTGATACCAACATGTTAGAATCACAATGGAGTCTATAAATGAGAATTTTTGACACTTGGACACTGTCATTTCTTCTGCTGATTCATTCCAAATTATAGAACTGCAGCGTTTAGATTGGTTGATAAGGCTGGAAGGGAAGATAATGATTAGTTGAGCTGTCTTTATTATAAGGACACTGTTTATGGATGATTTGCGATTTTCAGAGAGTTCTATTGTCTTTCAAAGAATGAGTCAGGATTTGTCCAACACTACTAGTGTCCAATGCATTTTAATTATGAGTTATTTTTTTCAAAGAAGATTATTAGAGTGTTTTTAGATTTACTTCATAAATACTTAGGGCAATTCTTATTCTGATGAGATCAAAAAAATAAAAGAAAAGATGGGGAATGCTTTAGCAAATTTGAGATTAAATATGTCCTACACTTCACCTTTCCAAGCAAAAAAAACTAGGTTAGAAATTATAACCACTCTGTGAAAATCAAGTGTCATTTTGAAAATGAGAGTAATTCATCCCAACTATAAGAACGGGAAAGTTTGCTTCAGTTCTTGTTATAAAACTCAACCTTAGTTATGTAATTTCTATACTATACATAAAGAAGAGTAAAATACTAGCTTACTCCTCTAAGCATTGTCTGATTCAGGACATACAAGTTACGTAGTGTTTTCCTTTTTGCATAATATCTGACACATTTGTCAATTTGATTAAATTCCAGTCAACTGCAATATTTAGAAACTGTGCCTGATGTTAAAATGTATTCTAATTTATTCTGTGAGTTTTAGCATTTCAAATGTCTATTTTATACAATTACTTGAAAATAACATACTTTCATGCTATGGCTTCATATTTCATTTTACCATGAATAATCTTAAAAGGAAATTAAAGTGTGGGAGATCAAATTAATCTGTATTAGTCTGCAAACCCCTACAGATAGCATTCCAAAAGTATAAACGATCAGGAAAAATAAAATTTGAAGGATTTGATACAATGATTTAAAGATGCTATTTGAACTAAAAAAGAATATTTCACAGATAGTCCAAAATGATATGCCACAGAGAAATACTGCATTAAGAATCACAGAGTCAGATAGAAAAATACACAAGGAGAATATTGCTCACAACAATCCCAATATCAAAAGACAGATCAATTTAAATCAGCACACACCTTCAAGTCCTCTTCATTAATTTCATCAGTAATATCCAAGACGCTGTCTTGAGACAAGCGTCTGGCATAGATATCTATTTCGCAAGAGAGGTTTGTTGGAGGCACCACGGACATTTTCCGAACTGCTGTGCTTCCCTTTTTGTAAAAGTTTTGTCCCTGGTTCACAGAGGCACCTGTCATCAAGTTTAACACAGATTGTCGCCTCCGCCCTTGCAGCATATGGTCAGCATTTAGCACATTACTTCGAGGCAGGACCATATCTCCTTGTTCTGAATCAGGCACCAGCGAGAGCCTCCTTTCCAGTGGGTCGTTGTGACCCTCCTCTATTCCATGGACCTGCGTTCCATTTTTTTGCACTATTGAGAATTTTCTGCCTGCGTTAAGTGGGTTAATAATTACGGAGTTCTTCCTTTTGTCATTAAAATCTGATGCCTGTTTAAAAGACTGTTGCTTTGCTTCATTTCGTGATCCCACTCCTTCTCCTTCAATGGAAAATCGTCGGAGAGTTTCGGTGAGAATTGAATTTCTTCTCTCTGCACTGAACTGATCAAAAGCATCAAATCCCATCAGTTTTGAACTAAAATCTGGCCGTTGATCCTGAAGTTCAGAAAACGTTCCATAGAAATAGCAGCTTCCCTCATGTAAGATCAATATTTTGTCAGCAATTTTCAAATGTTCCAGCTTTGAAGTAACCAAGATCATAGTTTTATTTGCCATCAATTTGCAGAAACAGCTAGAAAAAGTGAAAGTTATTTACATGTTAAATATTATCAGACATTGCTTTTATCACTTCCACTTTCAAACCATTTGCTTATACGTGTTCCCATGTGAGCACTCTTAGGTGGTCCCTCAAAACACAAAGGAAGTGGCAGAGCTGAGATGCGTGAAGAATGAGTACTTAAGCACATGAGTCAATCAAACAGTAAGGAAAGAAAGGAATAATTTTCAGGTCAAATTCAAAAGCACAGTCCAACATGAAAGTGAAGTATCGCTTTTCTTTTTAGCCTTATTTGGGTATTTTATTACCAAATCCAAAAGTATCAGCCCAGTTTCAAAACTTCAGGTATGTTGTGGCTAAGAAATTTATGGATAATATTGTGTGTCCTTACTATTTTGGGCTACATCAACAGGAGGTCTATGTACTTGGCCAACCTGCTGTCAATCTCCTGGTCAGTGGGCAGTTTTAGTTGGCAAGTCTCTTAGCGAATGTAAAAATGAGACAAAATATTCTTTTTTGTAAATATTTATACTTATAAAGCAGATAAAAACTTTTAAATTAAACTTTTTCTCATAAACAGACACACTGGATAGGAAGACTAGCACACTGGGATAATATCCTAGCAAGTGGTGACATTGTGACTGAGGAGGGAGCAGTAATGTTCACATCTGGTCCAGGTCTGTTTTTCACAATAAGCTCTAATGTCCTACTGCTAATACAAAATGCTCGCTCACTAGAATTCCCAAAAATAATTCTACCCAAAAGGTATCCAATAAAGGTACCATTCTGATCACTTCAGTACTTTTGTACTCTTATGAAAATAATTATTTTTTAATGTTATTATCTTTATATAATTAGAGTCAGAATTTCATTTTGTATCCAGTTGTGGCCATTTTGGGCCAGTTGATGGAATTCTTAAAAACAGTCTCTCAAAACATACGGTACCTTTCAAATATTTCTTTTTCTGTAAAAATGTCTAAATGTCCAAAAGGAGAATCCAGGAGATACAAATCAGCATCTTTATACACTGCTCTAAAAAGAGAAAATGATGTGAAATTAACGTTCAGTACTTTTCTAAATTCACATATATATATATATATATTTGCAAATGCATGCTTTTACCATTTTGTTTCACAAATTTTTATATCATAAAATTTTCTACAGGGTCAATGTGAAGCTAGAGTTCAGTATTAAAAGTGACTGTAAGATACCTTTCAAGAACGGCATTTTTACTTACTTTCTAAGTAATCAAATGAAGTTATACAGCTCCTGTATACTACTTTAACACTCTATTTAAGGCTTAAATCTAACATTCCCTTTGGATGTACAGTGAGCACTACTTACCCAAATGTGAATTTGTTACCTGCTCTAATGACTAGTGAAATTTCAGATTCATAAATGAAGACCTGAAAGGACTAAGGTTCAGGGCTTAGTTTTAAAAGTACTTTGAAATAACTTCTATGCAAAGACAGGTGTGTTAGCAATCCACAACCCTGCAAACATTAACTTGAATGGCACTATGCAATATTTCAAGTTCAAGACATGAAAAACTATTTGTAGTATTAGGAGCTTAAGCTCTATGTGCCTGGACACGGCTCACTAACACCTAAATCTGTGATTAAGAGGTGTTTTTTCTTTTAATCTATTTCAGTAGAAGCTCAAAAAACTCCCTTGCTTTCCTCCATAAATATGAAAATCATGATGTGATATGAATCAGAGTATAGTTAGTAGAGAAAATCTGGATAACTATATTTCAGTACCTTTTAAGGTACTTTTAAGTTTTTACACTGTTATGTTGAACAATGTGAAAACATGTAACCATGGAAGAAATACTGTCAGTAACAGTTTATGTTAATAAACTAAGCAACCTTATTGAAAAATCCTGTCATGACTGACTTCACTGACCATACATTATGATGTAGTGGCTGCACAATAACAAAAAGTTCATACTGTTCTTGGCATTTTCAGCAGCTAAGAAGTTTGCAGCTTGTTTCCCGGAATAATGGTAGCACTCAGCTTATTGCTGTAATTGGGATGTTGAACTTACTAGCTATATATGACTGACCTTAGATATTGGGGCAGTGAGCTAACTCAAACCAGGGCACAGACTTTTTTCCGGGGATCTTTTTGTGGGGTTTTTTGTTTGTTTGATTTGGTTTTGTTGCTGACATGCCGTTATTTCTACCTATGTAGAAATATGTTTCATATGACTTTGCCACAATATAGATCAGACACATTTTGGACCAGGCAAATAATGTTCAGTTTGTCACCAGTTTAGGTAGCTACAGGTTTTCTTTACCTTCCTCTGCAACCGCACCTGAGCTTCTGCACACCTCAGTGAAAGGTGAGCTTAGATTGGAAACCAAAACAAAAGGCAAAGAACATGAAGCTACCAACTTTGAGACATTTAGGTCTTATAAAAATAATAATAGTTAACAATAAATAATATCAATTCTATCACAGAATCATAGAATGCTTAAGGTTGGAAGAGACATCTAGAGGTCATCTAGTCCAAGCACGCAGGGTCACCTACAGCATGTGGCACAGGATTGTGCCACAATAAGAAGTTCTTTTGCAATTTCCTATGGAAATTTTGGAGCTTCAATTTGCGGCCATTTCCTCTAGTCCTATTGCTGGCCACCACTGAGAAGAGGCCAGCCCCATCCTCCTCACTCCCTCTCTTGATCAGGTCCCCTCTGAGCCTTCTCTTCTTCAGGTTGAAAGGCCCAGCTCTCTCAGCCTTTGCTCGTAGGGCAGATGTTCCAGGCCCTTAATCATCTTTGTAGTCCATAAAGAAAAGTGAATCATAGAATCATAGAATCATAGCATGGCTAGGGTTGGAAGGGACCTGTAGAGGTCATCTAGTCCAACCCCCCTGCACACGCAGGGTCCCCTAGAGCATGTGGCACAGGGTGATGTCCAGGCGGGTTTGGAAGATCTCCAGAGAAGGAGACTCCACCACCTCTCTGGGAAGCCTGTTCCAGTGCTCTGTCACCCTCACCGTTAAGAAGTTCTTTCTTAAGTTCCTGTGGAACTTTTGGTGCCTCAATTTGTGGCCGTTTCCTCTAGTTCTCTCACTGGCCACCACTGAGAAGAGGCCAGCCCCATCCTCCTCACTCCCTTTCCTGAGATATTTATATACATTAATCAGGTCCCCTCTCAGTCTTCTCTTCTCCAGGCTGAAGAGGCCCAGCTCTCTCAGCCTTTCCTCATAGGGCAGATGTTCCAGGCCCCTAATCATCTTTGTGGCCCTGCGCTGGACTCTCTCTAGCAGCTCCACGTCCCTCCTGCACTGGGGAGCCCAGAACTGCACACAGGACTCAAGGTGCGGCCTCACCAGGGCTGAGTACAGGGGCAGAATCACCTCCCTCGACCTGCTGGAGATGCTCTGCTTAATGCACCCCAGGATCCCATCGGCCTTCTTGGCCACGAGGGCACACTGCTGCCTCATGGTCAACTTGTTGTCCACCATGACGCCCAGGTCCCTCTCTGCGCGGCTGCTCTCCAGGAGGTCGTTCCCCAGCCTGTAGGCATGTCTAGGGTTATTCCTCCCCAGGTGCAGGACCCTGCACTTGCCCTGTTGAACTTCATGAGGTTTCTCATCGCCCAGTTGTCCAGTCTATCCACGTCCCTCTGGATGGCGCAGCCCTCAGGGCTGTCAGCTACTCCTCCCAGTTTCGTATCATCACTAAACTTGCTGAGGGAGCACTCCATCCCTATGATGCACTATTACATAAGTTGTGACTATCTCAAAAAGTGACAGATAAGCTTATTCATACCATCTGCCTCTCTCCTCCCCTCCCGCCTTAGACCATAAAAGAGAATGAGCCATACCCCTTCTCCCTCTCACAAATCCACTAAAACGATCTACATTGTAGGTCTTTCTATTTTAATGAATCCAACTTTTATCTTACCCTCACATGCACATCTTTTGTGAGATACATGAGATACATAATTCTACCTAGCGTTTCCAACCATGGGAATCAAAACAATACACACTTTGAACAGAAATAAATGAGGCCATATACACATCAGAGCAATCATTACTGAGAGCTAAAGGATCCAACTAAAATACATTATTAATTTCAAGCAAAACACTCTACTTCTATAGTTCTTTAAAATTAGACACTAACTTTGGAAGGCCAAATAAAGAAGGCCTCCATTATTCACAAGTACTCTTTAAATATTATTTCCAATCATTCTATGTACATCAAAATAATATCCAAAATTAGCAGCAATATTAATCCCTCAAATGCTGTCTTGAACTAAGAAGGGAAAGACTCATCTAAGATAAGCAAAAGGGGATGCTTCTGACATCAAACTTTCAAAATTCAGTGAATTTTACAGAATACAGATGTATCACAAATGAAATTGCAGAGTAAAATTCATATTTCTGACAGTAAAATTAAGTTCCCCAGAAACGTAGGGCATACTATTTTAGCACAATTTGTTCCACACACATTTAAGTGTTTAGTCATGGTCCTTCCCTTAAATATACAATGCTAAAATAGTTGGATGGTAAAATACTCACCTTGCCAGTGAGATTCGTGCTCGCTGGCCTCCACTCAAGGTGATTCCACCCTCCCCCAACACTGTATAATCTTTGTCTGGGAACTTTGAAATATCCTGTTAATAGATTTTATAAGAATCAGACATGAATCTTAAAACAAGCTAGACATTATATGGAAGCAATACTATACAGGCAACTTAGATGGCAGTTGTAGAAAAAGAAATGAAAGACCCACACAGGATATTTCTTTCATCTATTTACACAATCAGAAATGGTGATTAAAGAAAGTGTACCATTCTTCAACTTCATGGATCAATAAATAGCTACAAGATTTCAAGAATAAATATTTGTCTTAATTGCTAGATCTCTAAAAGCAAAGAATGTACCTTCGTATAGTACCAATCCAAGGTGCTAATCCTCAGTGTATTTTGTGTCAAAGTAAAAATGACAAATGTGCTTTTCACTAGAGTTAGGTAAAACAGGAAGCAAATTCTGGATCTAAATACCTCAAGGCCCAGATAAATTCATACTTCAGCATCTATATTAAAAAAGTCTGGCATAAATTTCCTTGTCAGCCTTGCAAGGAATGCTGATGGTCTATAACTGATTTAGTATCTAAGTTGATGCTTAGGACTTTAAGTTAGTTTACTTATGAATATGCTGGAAATGAATCTTTAGCCAGTGATAAAAAGAGTAACTACCACCTCAGGCTTGTGTGAGGGTTTTGCTTAGCAAAGAGAAAGAAAAGCCAGCAGGGATTCCACTGACAGTGAAATTTCAGAGGTCATGAGTTTTCTTGACTAGGAATATTTAGGACAGAAAGGGAAGATTCTTAATAAACAAAATATTTCATCGAAGCAGAGACATGAAGAAGTCATGAAGAGGTCTCTCTTCTCCCAGGCATCCAAGAGACATTAGCAGGGAACTTAGCTGTGTACACCTACTGTGCCACAGGTGTGGCAATGGTGCTTCTGGGAGGTTGTTAGCCCATCACTCTGCACATGCATAGTAAACACATTTCATACCGTTCATCTACCTACACATAGCTGATCTGTTTGTATGATAGGCATAGACACGTCATTAATGACCTACCACTTCCACTGGAAGAAGCTGTGTGATTGTCCAGCTAGAAACTTTTTCATCTCTAGGGATTTCTCCAGTTTTGAGTCAGAATCATGACTGACGCAAAGTAATGAAAGCCCACTAGGTGCACAAGTCTGCTATCTTTCCTTGAGTAAAAGACTGAAAAGGATGAAACATTTTTCAGGTATTTACTATGTCTGAAATCAGAAAGTCTGTGCCTGTCACTTTCCAGGAAAGGCAAGTTTAAAATCTTCTGGAGCTTAATCAAATCTTTGTATAATCTGAATGCTATCTTGACTTTGTATCAATAAAAAGGTAAAGAGCAAGATGAGTAAACGACAAAGACAAATCTTGAAGGAGAAAGATCAAGTCTCACTACAGCACTGTCTGGAAATCTATTATCTTGTCTGATTCAAACAGCTATCACAGGACTCCTGCTTTCAGCAGTGGTATCAACATGAGAATAATCACTTCCAGTTCATGTATAGGCAGTCCACATCATTCCCAGAGAACTACTTAGACTCAATACGCAGAGTTGGATGTCAAGTTTCCCATATTTCCAGGGATTCTATGTTAAGCTGTTCTCTAGGAGTTAACATTTCATATGAAAGTCAGCTATAATATGATTTTTATCACCTCAGCTGTAATTTTGATTGCTAGGCATTCCCTGTTGGGCAGTCTTTGGCATTTCAGGCCTCTGTGGTATTGCAGAGCAAATAAATAAATAAAGATCTTGCCAGAAAAATATTTCCTTCTTCCTCCCTTGCAAATTGCCTTGACCTCAGGAACTGAATGAACAATACTCTGCAGACCTGGATCTGTGACAGATTAAAGGTCCAGAAGCTCAAGGACTAGAAATTGACGGCCTGATCCATCAGGAAATGAGAGATTCTCCCCACTCTTTAATTTGATAATAGCATGCCCTTCCTGTCTTAGAAGATTCTGACCTGAAAATCAAGATGCTCTTATATATGGAAAAGCCATTGCAGGTGACTTTTAAATTTTCAGGTTAACTAGTTATTTTCCTCTTATAGGAGTTGCATATACAAACTCCCGTTACTAACAAAACAGTTCAGTTGTTTGCAGAAAGCGAATGTGAAAAACAGTGCCAATAGCATTTTAGAGCAAGATTTACCTAAACTGACCAAATTGTTCTTCTATAGATCACAAAATATTTAGAGAGAACAAGGTACATTTGCGATGACCTGCTCAGATCACTTGTGGTTTCACCATGCATAGAAGAGTAATGTTACTCATCTGAAACCTTGACATTTACCTGGACATTAGGATTTGTGTTGTTCTGTTTGTAGATATATGTATATACCTGAGTTGATTTCAACTGTTTCACATTCACATTTCACTAGTACTGCTGTCTGTAAAGCTGCTGTAATGGTGTCATTCTTGGTTCCTGATTCCACTATTTCTTCCAAAAAATCCAGGTGAAGAATGACTAGGCCTACTCTATCTTCTCTTTTAAGTAAGGTGAAATTGAGACCTAATGAAATTAATTCCAGAACTTCCACTGTTTTAAACAGTGGTAGGATATCATCAGATATATTTCTTTGCAGGTATGTCAACATGGAATTTTAATCAGATTTTAATGAGTTCCCCTTCTGGTCTCCTCTACCCTTCACCTCAAGATAATATATGGCATGCAACAGACAAAGAACTTCAGGCTGTAATTATAATAAGCGAAAAATATTTAACAATTTCTTGCAAAGGCGTCAACAGAGTGAAGAAGTTGAATAGACACAATGCTATTTGTTGGAACAAGCATTACCTATTGTAAAAAAGTACATAGGGCTGGTCCAAATACATCCTTGCTGTCATTTTATGAAGGAAGTGAAATCAAGCCAGGAACAAAATTAATGTAATGATGATGAACAGAATAAAAACAGCATATAAATGAAGTATCCTCTAGATTTTCTTTAACATATCTATTTCTAAATGCTTAAATTGAGAAACATATGGTTAAGTATTCAATAAAGAAAACCTCATCAACATTATTCATATTTGTGGGTGCTTCCAGAATCAGGGGATGACAAATCTCATGTTGCACACTCAAGGAAAAAGCACTTCTCTGAATAACTGCTTGCATTTTTAACCTTGTAAATATTACCTTCATCAATCCCACCAGCAATGGGATGACCTTCAGTATCTTTGGCATTGGTATAAAGATATAGAAGAATATGGCTGAGATTATTTCAGCTGCTATCCCTTTTCAGAGTAAGTGAGAAATATGTTCTCACAAAAAAAAAAGAAGGAAACCTAAGAATGGACTTTACACTCCAGGTCTTCACTGTAGAGATTCTTTGTCATCCTATCATTTGATAGATTTGCATGTCTTCACACTAAGAAAAAAACTTAGCAACAATTACAAGAATAAAACTTGGCAGAAAATGGTTCCTAAAAAATATGCCTCTCAGCAGAATAGTTGCTGTTGATCTACAAGTTTTGTATATCTTGCTTCTACCAGAGGCTGTCAGTTCAAATGATAGAGCATAGATAATTTACTTACAAGACTCCTCTTTCTGCCCTAAAGATATCCTTAATGGTTTGGACTTCTATCTCACTTCTTCTGCCTTCCTTCCACGAGAGATACAACAGTCTCGAAGATAATGGAACAGAGCAGCAATCTAGGAATTCTCTATTTAATCTTCAATAACCCTTTTCTCTAGTCTATTTCACCTTTTTTCCCCCCTAAAATACCCCTTTTTTTTCCTACTATCATTTCCCATACAAGCCCCTTCCTTTTCTGCTTTTTTGTCATTAATATTCCCCATATTTATTTCCACAACTCCCAGAAAACCTCCATTCACCTTGCTACTTCCATCTCACAAAAATACGCCCTTTCTTCCCCTCCTCCCTTTCTCTTCAGGTTCATAAAATCTCCAAATACAGACTTTGCAAATCCCTTTCTGTGGTGTAGACTATTTGGAATGAACTAGAAGAAAAATATTGAAGGGTTTTTGTATAAAATGTCAGGTAAAGTTGAATGTAAGTTAGGCAGAAAGAGCAGCAAAAATGTCAAGCAGGAGCAAATTAATCTTTGATATGTTTTCTCACTCACATGATTATTCCTGTACTTCTCAGGAAACATATTCAACTCTAATATTTCAAAGATATAGAAATGAAACTGAAACTTACCCCCACCTTTCAATTCAGTGACTAAAAATGTTAAAAATCTTTAGATAATGGGTTTGAAATGACAGTGCCTATTTTGGGCAAAAAGTCCCCATAATACAACAAGTCTCCCACTGCAACCACTGCATCACAGACATGTGGGTCCAGAAGCTGGTTGACTTTATGTATTTTCTGTCTTGCACTGGTATAATCTAATGCCACAAGCAAACTCCTCTAACTGAAATTCCTGTCTGTGGTCCAAAAAGTGGGGGCAGAGCAACTGTGAAACTGCTTACATACAGGGCAATCCCTGGAAAAGGAACTGAGGGGCCGAAAGATAAAGGTGAATGCAGGTTCTTAAAGCAGGGGAGCATCTCACTTTGAGAGGGGGAAAAAAAAAAGTACTCAAAGCACCACACTGACTCCAAAAAGTTTATCTGAAAATAGGTTTAGCGGTACCACTCTGTAATATTCTGTGTTGCTATCTTTTAGTAAAAAACTTGTTGCACTCAATAGAGTTTCCCCACTCCCTTCCCTGTGTTAGCTACAGGGTTCTGAACAAATTATCTTGGATGTTGTCCTATCTTCTCTGTCACTTCTGGAATCATATTTAATTTTCTTACCCTGTGTTTAACCTACCCACATGCAGCATACCAACTACTTCATGTTTCAAAAATTTATTCCACAAGAATAGTTTACCATTGAGAAAGGAATTTGTCAGCATTTGTATGAGTTTTAGGTGAGGCTCAATTCTTTATAAATAATTCAACTGGAATCTAACAAAGCCTCAGCTTCAGAGCAGAGTTACCTAAATAAGATCAAATTTGTAAAAGTAATTTTTGATTTTTAAATACTTTAAATAAATCTGCTTTTCTGACTTCTGAACCAGAAAAACGAGATCTCTAATACCTTCAAGCTGCTTATCCATTAGCCAAGACGTAAAATTTATGAAATATCTTCATTTTTTCATTTTTACATAAAATTTCTCTGGTACATAGGAAACTGAAGCACAAGATTTTATTTTAAAGCTTAAAGCTTTTTTAAAGCTTTTAAAGCTTTTAAATCTGTGCGCTATTTTTCAGATCTGTTTCAGTTTAGGTATAATTTCTAATCTGACAATTAGGACACACTGAAATTTATGCTTTCTGTAAAACCATCAAGAAATGACTTCTAGTGCACTTAGTGGGGTGCAAATAAAAATATTTCTCACTTTACAGTGAAAGAACTCTTTTTTTAGTGGTTTGGTTTTTTTTTTTAGATCTTGAACATATCAGAAAAGCTCCTCCAAAATATTTTGTATCTAGTCCACAGCTTCTTTTTGAACTAGAATAGGTATATTGCAACATTTCATAGTTTTAATTTAAAGATATCAAGTTTCTTAAAATTAGAAGGAATTATTGAAATTGTTTCAATTATCACTTCACTTGGAAGTTTTTACCCAAAAATAACTAATTCATTAATTTTTTTTTTTCCTTTATGGCTAACTACCTACCAAATACCATTTTGTCCTGCTAGTTAAGTGCTTAACCACTTTCAGAGGCAGAGAATAAAGAGTGGAACTTATCTCACATAACACCTGTGGTGAAGATGTCTAGATTAGAACAACTTACCTGGACTCTCTAAAAAGTCTGTGGAATAAACCAGGAAATTTATCTAAACTATTTTAGATGCTTATGTTAGGATGAGATGAACTCCACCTTTAAATGTCTACTGTTCTCTCTGGCTATAAAGGGAGTCTAGACAACTAGCTATCTACAATGTGGACCTTTATATGATTAGATAACCAAGGTATCTCTTAATATCTTGTTGAGGATTATTTACTATAAAGCATTCTGTTTCAGACTTTAATTCTTCTATTTCCTCTCTTCCAAACACTTTTGTAAGTGTCAACATTCCTTGTAAACAATACATCCAAAACCAACATGGAGTCTTCAGCTCAGTCTAACTAAAGATGCCACGCTGCCTCTCAGCTCTAATTGATTTAGTTTAATATTGTACACTTGTAATCAGCTCCAGATGTGAAACTGTGTAAACTAATAAAACATCTGCTGAAAAAGTATATAGGCACAAAGCTGGAAAAAAAGAGAGGTGGAGAAGCACAGTGGGATGTGCATTGTTAAGGATATGGGCTTCAGTCTTAGCACACCCTTGACACCTCACTAGACATCTGAGGATGAATGCCAACCTTTGAGCAGAGATGCCAAACACATAGTAAAATGAACCAGAGCTTGACATGTCTGGTTGTCTCTCTATTTATTCTCTTACACTCTTAGTTCAAAATTGAATCTCCTGTATTTGCTATGAAACAAGCTAAAAAAAAAAAAAAAAAAAAAAAAAAAGACAGGACCTGTCCACAGATTTCTTTTGTGCTATTTTAAGATTCAGTTTTGCATGGAAATACTTCTGTTAAACATTATCTTCACGGGCAGCAGACGGCTCTCAAATCAGAACATGTTTACTTTAAGAGTGGTAGCGTCTTATGTTTGAAAAAGGTAGTTTGCCTTTCTATGTTTATGGCATCCTAGGTAACCATTGAAAGAATGACTGAACTGACTAAATGGAAAATATCTACCTTATCTTTCAAAAAGGCAAAAACAAAAGTCATAGCAGCATGTTTCAAAACTAAAGAATTATTACACTCCTTTGAAAGGAATACAGTTCTTGTTTATTTATTAACAGGAATATTATAGGCCTATCCCTGCAGTCTCGACTGGAAGAACACATTCTCTTAGACTAATTTTGTTCAACAACAACGACATTTAAGTTGGAGATTCCTATTTCAACTCTCCAAAGGCTTTTTTTTTTTTTTTTACTTTTTTTGACTTTTTTTGAGATTAATGCAACCCATTGATCTCTAGGAAAGTTGCACTTGAAGAATTTGAATTTAGTAACAAGTTTTTGTAAACATACACACTCATCCAGTGCACACGGCCAGTCACTTTGGCTATTCAGCGATGTCAGTAAAGAGCAGTAAACTATGCAGGGCAGTTTTTCAGTGTTAGGTTTGTTCTTGCTTAACTAGGCCTTAATTTGAAGTGCTAGGGAAAAGTTCACCTTCCCTTGTGAAGCCATTTTTATTGCTGATGAAAAGTGCCCAACTGAAAGGATGGAACACTTTCCTTCACTGTTTCATCTCACCTTACTTTTTGAGTGCTTTTAAACTTGTCTATAGCCACACCTTTAAGAAGAATATGCCTTTAAGCTTGTCTATAGCAACTGCCTTTAAGAAGAATAGAGTTCAGCATCTGTACTGACTACATTTTGGTTTCTCTCAAGGCTAGCACTGCAACCTGTGATGTCAAAGATAAGAGATTTGTGATAACAGGTGCTCCCTAAGAAATCAATCTGAACAATGTATTTGAAAAAGACTACTGAATAAATGGCAAACTGTAATGGTTACTGATTTGTGTTGGACTAGTTTGATATAGAATTTGAAAGTCAGTCTTTTTATATTTGTAAACGTATATTTTTGTTTTAAAAGAGCTGTTAAATTAGGTACTTCCTTGCTAAAAATTTCACCATTTCTTGAGGAAAGGAAAAAAAAAAAGAGGCGGTGGAGAAGAAGAAAACAGCACTTCTGCACCTCTTTGCAGATTACTTTTCCTGTGATGACTCATAGGAAGTATTATGTAAGTAACATATATTGGCATGGCCTTGAGTTCAGCATCTCACAGAGGTAAGGACAAAGTTTACATACCACTTGCATCTCTCTTCAGCCACATTCCCTATGGGCTAGCCTTCAGAACTATCTGTCAGTGAGTCTGACAAGAACATATTGGTGGTTCTTACCTTTAGTTACCTCATCTCAGCTCCAAAGCAGTCCTTCTGCTATTCTATCACCTTCAACTGCTTTTTTGATTAATCTCATCCATTTCCAGATTCCAGAAAGGAGAATCACATTGTAAAACATGATTTTACCTTCTCTAATGTACTATTTACTATTACTCCCCTTATAATCAAATTCTGAATCATTTTATACATAGGAAGGTGCTACCACATAGAGAAGCTGTATAATTTAGAAGGTACAAAAGAAAAAAATAGCTTAAATCTTAGTGCATTGATCTGATGAATTTCCTTTCCTTAGCCTATGACACACAATTGTTCATCCTTTCAACAACTTGGATCTCATACTTTTGCACATCATTGTACTGTGACGCCCCTTGCTTTCTATACCCTCACCTGCCAGAAAAGGCTAGAGAGTTGTGAGGGCCAAGGACCAAAAAAACCCTATGTCAACATACTGCTGCAACGTGTGTGCCTTCAGGTGGGACTATGCTCAAAGGAGCACCGTTAAGAAACGTTTCCCATATGCAGACTGCCACTACAGGTGTATCCTAGGATGTGATTCTCTGCGTCAGGAACACTATAGTCATACAGCCACACTCATGCACGCACAGCACTAACAACACATCCAATCGCTCACTGGGTCAAGTAAAGGAGATGATTTCATCTTCCCAAGAAAGAGTTTGAGACCACAGAGCTTGAAAGAAGATCTTGTTTAGCCATATATACATTCAGACGTATATTTTAGTTGACTTTCAGCACATGTGCAGTAAAGAAATAAATTCTCTTTCATCACCAATTCATTTTTCATCTTTAAGTGCTCACGTAAGAACTAGACAATGACTGTTCCTACTTTCAGGCAAAATATTCCTAACTACTTAGGAAAACTGAAGAGAAAAGGGCAGAGTAAGCACTGTCAAACAAAAATTCTCTGTCACCTCTTCTTTATGAAGGTCAAGAAGACAGGCCCAGCAAAGCACTGACCCTTTTTCTTACAATAAATGCCTAAAATACACACTAGGAAATAAGCAGGGAGTCAATATTTGATATCCATAATTAAATCTAAGTCTTATTTGGTAACCAATATATAAAAACTAGGAGGTTAGAAAGCAGAAAAAAAAATAACAATATTAAAGAAATGCATTTGGCTTCATTCCAGGTCATTCTACCTTCTCTTCAGGCCAGCCTGATTTATTCAGCCTTGGTCCAGAAACAAAATATCCTTATAAACATACTCAGTCTGAAATAATGACCTCTGCTAGGAGATGAAGCATATCATTCAGCGCAGAGCTGCATTAACAGAGATCAAAGCTGGCGTGATGGAGCCTATATGGAGAACAAAGGAGCTCCGGCCTACCGGCATAGAGACGTCTCCATCATTAACCGCTTTCTGCTCTAGGCAAAAAGCCTGGGCCCATCATGAGAAGACTCTTCAGGCAAAGACAGTTTCAAACTGGTGCAGTGAGTTAATTTTTGGAACTTAGGCGTTAGCTACAGCTTTTAAGACACCTCTACAGAGAGCTTAACACAGAACTCTCTCCTCTTCAGAAGCTTTCAAGGAAATTTTCCTGCAAACCAGAATTCAAACGCAATCTGAACGAGTCATAAAGATATAAAAATCATTACTTAAAACATTACTTTATCTCTCAAGTATATCCTGCTCTGAGATAAAACACAGTAACTTCATCTTATTTTTAAACAGACTAGCCATTGTTTCCTTGCTTGACTGGAACTAAAAGAAAATATGTTTCACTGTGTGGCCTAAAGATCCTATTCAATAGAGTTAAATATTTATTGTTTTGATTTGCACCTTACAGATAAAATGCCTGATCTTATGGCGCAGCAACAGGGGTAAAAGGATCTGAAATGCTGGGTCCTTTTGTACCTTGCAATGTGAAAAGATATCTTTTCCTATACCATTCTCTAGCAACATTAGGCAAACACACAGATATTTCCACTTCATTGTACTAACTATGGACTAGACATCGTATGAAGATAGATCCTCCAATAATTTTCAGTGTGAAAATTTTGTGCACACAAAAATTTACCTCAATGAATATATTCCTTTAAATAAATCAGACCTCTCGCACAAGGAGTTTTAATTTTCCTTGGAAGAACTTTCAGTTTGAAGGGTAAAAGGAAGTACAGAAACTTGAAAAGCAGCATTATTCATGGAGGAAAAAAAAGTTTAAAAAAAAAACCCAATATGTTTACATTTTTTTAACATTAACATGTTTATGCAAGTTATTAACCATCAGCAAAGACTGAGAATGCAGATGGCATATAATATTCAAATTAGCTGATTTTGCTCTAGTTATTTGAGTTACTAGCACTGGAATGAACCATCAGCATGTATCTTTAAAGCATCTGGCAATGAACTGACTTTGGGTTTTACAAAATCTGGATGCCAGTTTGTCTCATTAAATCTGAAAAATATCTTGCTCACTTAAACTCTGCTCCCTGACTTACTTTAGAGTTTTCACTTGGGTTGAATTACAAGTCTTAAGAGTCCTAGAAGACTGACCTCTTCTAGTTGACAGGCTTTGATGACACTCTTGTATCGGTATTCGTCATAGGACACACCAAAAATTATGTTTTCTTTTATTGTTCCAGGCATGATCCAGGAGACTTGAGGTGAAAAGGAAATCCTTCCGCTGTGCTTAATATTACCCTGTGAAGGCTCCAATTCTCCCATTATCAACATCAGAAGAGAAGTCTGAAAATCATTAACAGTTAGTTAATAAATCAGAGATTTGTACAATTATACAACAAATGCTAAACAAAATGTGAGTCACTCTGCTAAGCCACTTGAAAAATAAAAGGATAGTAAAACCTCTTGTACTATCCCTATAGTGCGGATAAAGCGGATCTCTATACCCGCTGATCTAGTGAAAACTGCAATTAATGGAGATTTTCATGATATATATGTACTGAAAAGGCTTCTGAAGTGAGCAAAACTTGATTCAGTGAATGAGAAAAATCGTGTAAAATATCTCGTAAACAAGGCACATTGCTTCAAAAGTATAGTTTTAATTAAGCTTAAGTACTTCCTCACAGTAAAAGAGAGTGAGACATACATGCGTAAAGCATTAGTATTTTATGGAGAATGTTTTCGATTTTTAACATTATCAGGGACTATTTTGTTTGTTCCTTGTACAATACAATTCACATTTACAGTTTTGCTAGTGTTTATAAGCCCTTTATCTATTGCCTTGAAAAATGCAATTTCTTTTGTGTGTATGTAATTACTCACATAATCTCCTCAGTGTTATCCAATTTTTCCTCTATAACTGTTAACTTATTTACGTGAATACATGACCTAAGAATATATACAGTTTCCCTTCATAAAAAGAATTGATTGCAATTTCAATACTGACATGTTATAATTTCAAAGTTAATCATTAGCTTGTAGTAACCTTGTCACACATCACTGGCTACTAGATCAAAGAATACAGTTGAGAAATACAAGGAAAAATATGTTACAGAGGCATTCCAATGGTGTTCTTATCACTAATAAACAGTCAACAAAGCCGGGATGTAGCAATCAAAGATCTAAAATTCTTTCTAAATCACTGTCAAGCTCATACAGTCCTTGAAAAATTATAGAATATGCAGAGGAACTTCAGGAGATTTCTTTATGTTAGAGCAGAATCTGCACTTTCCGAATGCTAAGAATTTTCTGATCTTGTAAATGACAACAATTAGTATGTTCTGCACATTTAATGTTCAACTACTGTATCTCTGCCAGCTAATTTGATGAAATGAAAGACCACCTAGCAGTGAAGCAGTGTTAAAGATCTGGTGTCAGACAGTTACAGACAAAGTATGTATGCATTAATTTTGGGGGGGCCTGATAATTCCTGGAATATACAGTAGCAACTTTAAGTAACAAGAAGAAAACTTTAAATTAAGGGAAAGAAATGAAAGAGGAAGACTCAGGGGGAGAGGGGAAGTTAGTGTAAAAATGTATATTTCATAAATCTTTCAGGTGATATTGTTCGCATAGCCTTAGGATATATATACATCCCTTTCCACTTTCTATTCCTCATTTTTATATTAGAAGAATCATTTTTTTAGCACTATCATTTAGCCCTGAGATTAATAGAGACTACAGAAGATGACTGTTCTGTTTGTTGAGAATGATCACTCCAATCTGCACCCCAAAATATCAACATTTCTACATGCTTGCAAACTCCTGTCCTCAGTCTTCTATTCCTTCTAATTGTTGCTAATGACACTTATTGGTACAATTACTGAAAAAAAACAATAATAAGACCGTAACTGATTGAAATTGATGGGTCTTCTGTCATTGATTTCAGCTCACCAGGGATTTTATCTAAATGCAACTTTTGTTGTTTTGACTTTCACATCCTCTCAGAGGACCCACAAAAGGCAAAAGGCTCAGCTAATTAGTTGCTATTAAACCCTATTATGAGGGTACCACAGTTCAAATTATGGTAATGAAGTTATTCAGATGTGTTATGTACAAACTAAATGTACTGATAATATCTTGGGGATTATAAACTGATCACAATTCTTCAACTAAAAAAACAGCAGTTTTCTCAGCACATCCCAACTGAGATGTCCTCCATGTCCTCCTGACTTGTCCTCCAGACTTTCACAAGGCATTCAAGAGAGCCAGGCCAGCTTAGGAACTGGAGAACAAATGAGCAGTGTATACAGTCTGTGTGTTTTTAGTCACCAAATAAATCAGCGTTTGGGTGCTTTCAGATTACTGACAGCTTTGTCTAAAAAATTCTCCTTAAAATCTTTGCAAGAGAGGAAAAATTTTCTGCTTTCCATTAGCAATCTAGATATCTATGCTAGGTTCTCTGGGTTATTTTTTAAAGGTTAGTGCTCACCATGAGCACTAACTTTAAATTTCCACAAGAAAACTGGAAGAGTTTGTATTATTCTTACCAATCTCCTTTTATCGTGTATGGAAACATAGTTTTGTCACTGAAATTGGTAATTCCTTATTAAGTTTGTGTTTCTGTGTGTATAAAAGAAAACAGCAAACCATTTTCATACTGGCCACAGCCTAATAGTTAAACAATTTCTAGCCATTCTATTGAAACTTCTATTTTACTGATATATTCTCCTACAACCACCATTTTCACACAGAGTACAGGACAGAAAGAACACAGATAGGAAAATAGCAATACAGATAACACAATATCTTTCTTAAAATAATTACTATTTCTACTGAAACAACAGAAATTAAAATACCTTGCCTGCTCCAGTAGATCCAGAAACAGCTAATAATTGTCCTTTCTCAATCTTGAAATTTATATCCTGAAGAACAGGAGAGCCATGCAGGGGAAAATTACTGAAGAAGAGGTTATTGTCAATGCTTGGGGCTTTGCTGTTGTTCTTTTCTTGTTTTGCTTTTACAAATATCTCTGCAATTCCCTGCAACATACATATATGAGTCTTGGTATATACATAAATAATAAACAAGACATGCATATGCAAGTATATTGTACTGTTGACTTGAAAAAATACATGAACTTAGTATTCTGACATTAGTTTTTCTATTTATAATGAATTTGTTAAATTCTCAAAATAATATATATTTTGATATACATATTGGTCTTGCTCTTAACTTTGCTAGGCATAAATGAAATGCACCTATTGTAGAACTTTTTCCAAAGTTTATACAATGCTTGAGTTTGATTCTGTTTTCAGCTTGGTTTAAATGAAGAATAATTTGTTATTACGGGTCTTAGTACTTATTATAGAGCCTTTTCCAAAGCTTCACAATTCAGGATAATTTGATATTTTATATTTATTACTTATAACCCATTTCTTGCCTCCTTATGGCTGAAGCCCGTTAAAATGGAAGAGTACAGTATTCCCATTTTAGAGAAATTATATTCTCTGTATTTGAATTTAGCCTGGGTAAAAGTACTAACCTCATCCCAGAAGGCTGTTACTCTGTCCAGCTCAACCCCAGTTGTTGTTAAATTGTATTCCAGTGCTTTATATTCTTCTTTTAGCAAAAAATCCTATAAACAGAGCACATTACAGGAAATAGCAAGGGATGATGTACACACCACGCAAAGCTGTACATATTTACCTACACTGAAAGCAATTAATATTTTCAGTAGTGTTATTCCAGGGTAGTGCCTTGGAGGGAGGCACACCTACAACTTACATACCATCTTTTGGGGACAACAGAAACATTAAAGCTATGGATATTTTAACTGATATTGGGAACATAGCCCTAACATTGTTTCTGGTTTAGAAGTACACCAAAACTTGACATTTCCTTTATTTTTAAGTCTTATATCAAGCAATGTTACTCCTCGAAACTTAACCCATTCTAAACAAAGCTTTGTTTTGTGAGTAGGAACTGGCAAGTTATACTCTAGTAAACATTGGAGGAAAATTAAAAGAGCTATGCACCCTATCTGGTTTATTCCAAAACAACAAAAGTTTAAATTAATTAGGATCCACCAACCAAAATGGCAAATAGTAGCATCAATCAAAATGACAGGTGGTAATCCCAGTTATTGCAGCCCTGAAGCAGTATAATTTCAAATGATAGTAGTCAGCAATCATATGCTTATGTTCTTTTCTGGGATAATCATTAGATTGGAAAATGTTTCATGATCTAGAAAACATTGTCTAGCTACCCGGCAAATAAAATACGCTAGAGACCATATATGGTCCAATGAACTCCCTAGACTGGTCAGTAAACTAAATCAGAGAAATAAATGCATTGCTTATTGTTTTTGTTCATATCTCTGTATTTCTTGAGACAAGTAAACCATTGGTGGTCTAGGACTCCATGCTGTCTGTATAGAGAATCTATACTAAACCTATCACAGACAGATTACTAGAGCACTAGCATAACTAACACTCCCAAAGACAAGTATTAGACACAGAGGGGACAATGGCTTGATAACGGGGCCTGCCAATTCTGTGAAAGGGTAATGGATCTGCTATTTCAGGATGTATTTCAGATAGACCTCTGTCTACTGACACCTAGGGAATCTTGAGAACATAAGATTCAGTGAACTGGGATCCAGTAAGAAATCTTTCTGAATGTCCAAGAGAAAGGCTCATGGCTAGATTGCTGGAAATTACTGTCCAGTTAAAAATCATAAAAATTAAAAAAAATCCACTATATAACTCTAATTCCATATTAAGGTTCAGCTTTCTCATTCAGATCCTTCAGTATCATATTGTGCGTTTTTATCACACTGAAATAATAAAATATTTTATTGAATAATATCTTAACATTTAAAATTCTAAAAATAATAATTGCATTATTTTTTAAAAATATCTTAAATATTAAAAAAAAAATCCTGAGATGGAGACCCAAAATAGAATAAAAATTCTTTCCTTGTGGAGTGATTTCAAAATGGCAGTTAAAACAGATAGAGCTCATGAGAATTCATCCTTAATGCACTTTGTGCATACAAGCCTTTGATGCTGGTATATGAGCAACAGGTCTTGGTAGGCAAGGTAGGTAATAATCAGCAGATTGGTGCTGCGGTTATGCTTACTGCTCATGATGAATGAGGTGCACATTTGCATAGGATGCACCATCTCCTCCTGTTCTTGCCACTAACAGCAAGGGAGTCAGATTTATGATTGCAATGACTGGTAGCTTTGGCATATAAAGCATACACTAATTTTCTATTTCCTTTACTGAATGAAAAACATCTCTAAAGCATCATAAATTATGATATTCTTTTAATAAGCTTCCTAATCTGCATTAAGACTGTTTAACTAAATGTCGTCATTTCAAAATAAGCACTGTGCAGGTAGCATAAAACTGTTACAGTTATGCTGCCTAGAGAACTATATACCATCATTAAGATTTATAATGACATTTCATGGTGTGTAATCAAAGCAATATATAGTATATTCAAAAAGTCTGCATAAATGCTCTGATCTTTTGTTGATCAACTGACAAGATAACATGCTATAAAGAATTAGCTTACGTACTTGAGATGATTTTCTTGCATGTACCCTACCTGTATTTTATTTATTGCTCCAATAGAGTCATACCAGGTCTGTACAGCCCAGGGAAACTGCCTGGTCACTGTCATTCGAAGAACAATGCAGAAGGAAATGGTGGTAAATATTTTTCGGAGAATAATTCCTTTAATCACGGCATATGGAAGCACAGCTAAAAACACCACAAAAAAACCCGAAAAGAAGAAAGCTGAGCTGTTGAAATATCTCACATAAGCAGCTTTTCGGGTTAGCTTCAATTCAGTTCTGTTAAAAAAAAATACAAATAATTAGTGTACAACTCCACAGTTTGTATCTTACAAAACTTTTGCAGGGAAATGTTGGCAAAATAATTAAGTTAGAGGCTTGTTTTCTAAGACTACAGTTAGAAGGCAAGATATAAAACAATTTTTTGGTCCTAAAAAATAAGTGCAGCCCCGTTTAGGCACCAGTGTTCAGTGATGTCATACAAAATAACCACAATCTATATCATGATTTGGATGTCCCATAAGTCCCATACCTCTACATTTCCTAACAAAATCATACTTATTTATCCAGTGCCATGTTGGATATTACTCTCCCTGATAATTTTGTGGAAGTAGGATACTCTGAAGGGTCAAATTTCCAATAAATGATCATACAAACGCTAAGAACCCACAGCATGGTAATCATTATAGCGTCATCTCCTTCTGCAGAACACCCTACTAACAGTCTCAACCAAGAAGTAGGTTATCAGTCTAGCTTAGCCTGAAGAGGTAGAATACAGCGGATCTTTCTCCCTTTCCTGCTAAAGCTTAGGAACTGTGCACTTAGGAATGCAACTAGTGTTTACTCTCGAGTTACTTCTGCAACATTTCCACATCTAATAGCAAGCTATTAAATAGAAAGAGAAATAATCCAGAGAGCATAAGTCCTTTTCTGATTTGACAGTCTTAACTCTAAAGAATTATGCTAAAGAAACAGTTTTCAATTGATTGCTCTTCTTTTGGCCCCATTCACTTCACAATCCTAGAGTCCAGCAGCTCAGCTTTGCCTGAACACAGGCACTTCTGCTGCAGTGTAACAGAAGGAATTTCCACTGAACTGAGGCTAGAGATGGAGCTGGAACCCAAGGTGAACACTTGCTGTGTGAGTCCTCTAGTCACTGGTCTGTACAAGTGTCAGCAGTCGCACTGGTGAAGGCAATTCCTGGCATTGTAAAGGATGAGCATTATAATATTTAAGCATCTCTTATTATCAAGCCAATCTCTGCAGGAAAAGTAAATCAGGATTTCAAGATTTTTTTTCAGACCCTCTCTTCACTTCCGTGCTGCATGTTTACAAGACTTGCACTTGCATCAGTCTTATCAATTTTGTTGATGAAGCATTTCTCTGATAAAAGCCCCAAGCTTTGCTCTGGCACTTCTTGTTAAGGCCGCATTTCACAGGAGAGGCATGAAGAAAGTAGCCAGCTGTACGGGGGGGTAACAACAGCGACAACCCCGGAAAAACAGCCTTATGAATCCTCCAGAGCTTATATGAGACTGCGGGTGGCAGCACTGAATAGGGACAATTTTTGATTTTGCTGCATGGCCAGTTTGCTACCAAAAGTCCTTCCAGTGCTGAAGCACACAGAAATTACTCCAAAGAGGAAGAACCAATATACTAATCATTCTTAACATGCTCCCAAGAATGAACCCCAAGTAAAAGTTTTCCAGAGGTGGAGCTGCTTGTGATTTGGGCTTGAGTGCTCTTCAAACTGAGCATTCATTTGGGATTCACCCATCTGAGGCCATACGGGCTCTTGAGGAGAGGGTGCAAGAGACTACAGATGTCATATGCACATAGAGAAGAACTCAGTTTTTTGAGACATCCTGCCTTTCAATTCAGTATGTCAGCTATAAAAGAGAAAGCAAAAGGCCACACCAAAAGAAAGAGTGCCAAAATGCAGCAAACAATTTGGAATACTTGTATGAGGATTTTGAAAAGAAGTGTTATGAGAAATGAAAAGAGAAATTTAGCATTGAGAGAAACTGAGGAAAGAAATTGCTATCAGGATGAGAAAGCAGCTGGAGCAGAAAAAAAAAATATGTAGAGCAAGGAGTCTTGAGATTTGGGGTTCACAAATACAGCAATGAACATGCAGACATCATTCGAAGATCACGGTAGAACTTTTTTCTTTTTCCCAAAAACAAAGAGGGAATAAATTTTGCAAAGGAAAAAGAAATTCACAAGAAAAAAAATTATTCTAAGTCATAACAAAATTTTCAATGGGAAAAAAAAAGTGTTACATTGGCAGGGAAAGCAGATGATAATGTCAGTTATCAAGTAAATGTGAAGATATTTTCTCCAGAAATCATGTGACGGAGGGGGCGGTAAGGTTTCCATGTATCAGATGAACATTTGTCAGCAGAGTCTCCCACTCTTGTCCTTTGGGAAAAGTTGTCAAAAGTGATTTAGAGGAAATTTAAGGAATTTCCAAGACTTCTTAATGTTTTTCTCCTGAAGAAGTAAAATAATTTGTCCTGGTACTGACACCAAATTCTCTATGACTAGGATTTGGCTCAGTATGTTCATGTGAACTTAACAAGGACAAGCATGATACCCTTTTTTTGTTCATTTGCTTTTAATAGTCATATTCTACTAATGTAAGCTTAGCCACAGCCTCTTGGAAAATTCATAGCTTAGGACAATTGATGTTTAGGAGATTTTATTTAATGTAGTTTTTAAAAGATTGTCAAACATAGAAAAAAGGAGTATAGAAAGGGAAGGAAAAAGGCAATAATAAAACAATAGCAATTAAAGTGAAAAATACAAGGTAAAATCCAGTGAAAAGGCAAAAAAAGAGAATTTTGGAGGAAGAGTCAGGTCTGATTTTTGTAGTGAGTCACTATGGTAAAGAACGAGTTCTGTAGTTTCTCATTGAGTTAATCTAAAAAAAAAAAAAAGCTTTCTAATGACACTGATGTGTTGGTATTAGTAAGACCAATTTTGAAACACTACGGCCTCATTCACCTTTGGGGAAGTATACCTATCCAGTGAATGTCAAAGATGTCAGAATATGTCAAACATTATAATAATAATAATAATAATTTGATATCAGTAATGTAGATACAGTCTCTCAGATCACCCAGGCTCTTGAAAAGTGCATACATGTTGTAGACCACTGTCTGCTTTTGCATTGATACTATCACAGCCATCAGTACAAACACAAGAGCTTGCACTCCTTTGCTTAGAATAAGGATGGGTCTTCTACTGGTAGGGTAAGGATGCTTCCAACCTTGGATTTCCTCTCCTCTAGTGCTGTGCTAGGGCATAGAGGAACAATCTATTGTGGCTTTTTAATTGTCTGAATATATTGCATACCCCATAAAAAAGAAGACATGTTTATTCAGACACCTGTTGTAATCAGTATGATTAGTACAGACTTAAGACAGCCCAAGTACTGCACCTATCCAAGGGAGTTTATCTGCAGTCAGCTCAAGTCTAGAAGTGTAAAGGCAGAGGTAAGTCAAGTTTTATAAAACTAAAGCTGACTAAATTAGGTTGCATTAGAAAATGCAGCTTTGGTAACAACTGAGTTATAATGCACTGTTGCTCAAATAGGGTTATGATTGTACTCATGTAGTCTGACTTCCTACCAGCTTAAGAAACTAACTGACTGGGATCCATGCAGAGCCGGCCCAGCAAGCAAAAATCAATGGAAACTCTAACATTTCTGGTTTGACCTGCTTTGGTGATATTTTCAACAAACGACCTTTTAAGTCATCCTAAAGAATACAGTATTTTGGTGCAAGGGAAGCAAAAAAGAATATTTGATCTGTAATATTTCCATCACTCTTCCTTGACTTTTAAAAATCTATGCATCGTAAACTATGTTTTTAAAAATTTCACTATAAATAATTAAAAAAGAAAATTAGCATATAAAGTGATAGTTTTTTTCCATTTTTTTGTAGCCACTTTGTGGAATACACATATGAATCTTAATTTATTTCTACAGGAGCTACTCACAAGATTTGGTCTAAAACCTCCTAAAAGAAATGCATAAGACTAGTGCCACCAAATGAGTTCTGATAGAGCACGGCTAATTTTGCCTGGATTCTCTTTCAGAAAGCAGAATAGAAGCAGCTGACCAAGAAGGTGTTTGTATAATAATATTTCTTTTATTTATGCAATAACAATATTCTTATATTTCTTTCTTTTCTCTTGTTTTCCCAATCACACACCTGGTACAGAATTCTAATTCTTTCAAAAGGACTAAACAAGCACATTGGACAGCTTCAGTGCAGCGTCACTTATTAATCAATACGTCACTTCTCCCCCTTCCCTCAGGACATCCTATCCACAATGAGTGCCTGGTTCTCACAGGTTAGTTCTTTTACCTCCTTTATGCTTCTGGTAGCTCTGGTACTTCTGGTACCTTCCAGATCAATCTCAATGTTAATTGAAATGATAAGCATTATACAAGGCTATACACAGACAATAAATGTTAATGTATTTGTACGGAATGGTTACATGAGGTCGGGTGACTTTAATCCTCACACAGACTGTGCATAACATGTAGGGAAAGCTTTATTGCATTTCTCAGAAAGTGGCTGCATAGGACTTGCACTGTTTCCTCCATTGCAGAATAGGAAAGTTTGTAAAGCCTTAGGTAATCAACACAATAGGGCTTTTTATTGTATGATGAGGATGGAGTTGGCCAGAAACAAACACAGATGCCACAATTGTTTTACCTGTGCAGGCTAAACACTGAAATATCATTATAACAAATGAGGAAGCAAATAGGAAAAAAAAAAAAAAACACCTCCATAGTTGACAAATTGGCAAAAAAACCAAGCTAGAGTGTGGGAATGCATGGTTAGTTTATGGAAGATTAATATTTGTGTGCTTTACTTCTTAACTAAGATAACCACAGATGCTGTTCATAATCACATTTTTTTTTTTAATCACGTAGATGAATTTGACCGACAAATGAGAACACGAGAATACTTACTCACGGAGACTTTCAATCATTTTTTCCATTGCATCTTCCCAACAATAGACTTTAACTGACTGTATATTTTCAATTATTTCTGAGGTGATGACAAGTCTCTCGTTGATCTTTCCTGCTCTCTTATCCCTACAAAGTAAAAAGCCAGGAGATCAATTTTCATCTATTTCATTTTGTAGTTTGTATCACACTACAACTTAAGAAAACTCCTTCCTATACTCCTATATTTAATATATTTATCCTGATAATATTTGTGAAACACATGAAAGGAAGTATCAGAAACCTAGTGAGTTTAACTATGGAGAAGATAAAATCTCTAATAAGAATACATCAAGTCACTAACAACAAGTTTTCATTCTTCTATGAAATTTTATCACTATTTACTATCACTATTTATTTTATGACTATTTATTTTCACATTAGACCTTTTTTTTTTATATATCTTTAGACAGCTGCTGCTAAGTAAGTATAGGCTTGTCTCTACTCCCCTGCCACATTTAGCCTTCTTTAGATTCATCTTCTGTAACAATGTAATAGCAACAAATCTTTATTCAAGTCTCGTAATCTTATTAAATTAATGTGTTTCGGGCAAACACATTGAAATATCCTAAAATAATATATTCACCTGTATTTCATCATCCTTCGTCCCAGCCATGCTTGGAAAAGGACTAAGATTATTAGAAAAGCAAGTCCAGAAAATGCAGAAGCTTGTAACATTTCCCAGAGCAGTCCCATCAGCAGCACCACTTGTAAAGGTGCAATCCACACAAAATGAGCCAGCGCGAGACCCTGCAGAAGCCCACAGGAGAAATAATAATAACATAAATTTAAAATGTGTTCTGAAAACTACATGAAAAGGAAGAAGGCATTAAAGTGACTGTGAAAAAAGGAATGAAGAATTGTAAAAATTTTTAGCAGTAGTAAAACAAGTTTATAAAGGAGGATTTGTGATTCTGAGCACATAGATTTCTGGATGATGATAATGATGACAGCACAGCAACACATACATATCCCACACCTAAGCTTTGATTTTTTGCAAGGCAAAATTCAATCTATAATCATCTCTTCACTCTGTATGCATATGAGAAAAAAAAAGTAAAGCTCTGTAAAAGTAAACATAATATACCACTGACTCTCACATTTTCAATCACTGCAAGTTGAAAAAGTCACAAAATATCTTATAAGAATGATTTAATTTTACATAGGAAGCAAATATTATTATGGTGAAGAGATGACTATTACACGAATGCAACTAATTCAAAACAGATTGCTGCCATATTCCTTCACTTTATTCTGTCATTAGATGGATTTTGAACTGACTCCTGTGATCAGACTGAGAAATGGCACCTGCAGAGAACTCAGTTTTACTGCAGCCCTGCCAGCACCTGACCTAGCTTGCTCAGCATTAGCTCACATCTCTGCACATAGCAATACAGTATTTAAAATAAATATACTCTACAACTTCAACCATGTATCTTAAGTCTCTCCGACTTTTCATAGGAAACATATATCATTCTATCAATGGGACAATCAAACATACATTCTGAATAGAAGTTAACGGAGTCTCTAGCCCCCAAAACCATTAGTAGGGATTAACCCCAGCTTTAATGAAAGTGAAATTTCATATGAGTTTTTGAAAGCTTCATCTGAGATGTGTTGGAAATTATTCCTCATCAGGTCCTACAATAACTCAGGCATTTACGAGAGTGGGTAATTAACAATAAAATGCTGAACATCATCCAGCTCTACAGCGTGCTGGTTGACCTTAATGATATCCCTGTACGGATAAGAGATTGACACTGAATTAGTTGAGTTCTGACCACTTTGAAACTGACTGTGTAACCCAGAGAAGTTTCCCTGCCGATTTGCACTGAACTGTAGAGCAAGCGTGTATCTAGTTTGTATGTTTGTTTTATTAATCAGCATAGGATATAAATTATGATGCATGTATCAGAATGAGCATTTACGTTACCACAGGCCAACGCCTACTCTTAAGATAGGAATGTGCTTTCAATTTATATTTACAGTGACCACAATCACTACAGTCCACAAATTATCCCCCTTCCTTCATATCTGTAATGAGTGGCATGATTTTTTTTTGTATTTGTTAGCTTAACAAATGGATTAACAACCAGAAACATACCTCATCAAATTTGTTCAGGTTGTTGGAAAGAAGACTGACTAATTGTCCAGTACTTATTTTATCTAAGACTCTGCTTGACAGTTTTAAGGTCTGTAAAAGAAAACAAAACCAAAGGGAGATAGTCTTGTAACTCAAACCTATAAAATCAAATAAATACAAATAAAAATACCAGGCAATGAGACAGTATGGTAAATACCAATCCACTTATCAGCTTTCTCCTATAAAGAAAACATCTTACTAATTTTGTTATTTATGTCACTTGAGTTAAATATAGCCATTAAGTCGCTTTACAAATATTGATTTATTGATGCAGTCCTTGCTTTCTGTTGCATATTTTATGTACATATATATGCAAATTCAGGTTTTAATTAAGCATGCATGCTGTGTGTGCTGTGGATCCTCAAAAACCCCCTACTGTGCCTCTGTTGACAAAGGTTTTATGAAAGATGTTTCCATAGCGAGCTTTATATTAGTATAACTAACATATCTGCTTAAATTAGCTGCTGGTTTTGGTAAAATCAAATTCCATTTTAAATGTTTGGATTTGTGAATATAGAAAGTATTAGTATCTGTTGATACATCGTGTTATCAGGTTCTCACACTTTATCATTCAAATTTGATCCCTTCTATATTATATTTTTTGTTTAGATCTTTGCCTCTAACCCTCTTTGAAAATATTCTTCGGCCACCAGCATACATTACTTTTCTTTTTCAATATAGGTACATAACAAGAGCACAGCAGTAGCATAATTAAGATCTCTCACTACATATCCAGAAAGTCTGAACTGACAGAGACAGACTTCAGTCAGTTCTGCAGTTATGAGCAATTAATTATTTAAACTGAGAAAATGAAGAACTGTGGGAAACTAATGCTAACCATATTATTGATTTGTGTACCTTAATTAACAAAACTACTCATCTTAAAAAAAAAGACCCTAAAACTATGTAGGTTAACAACTTAGCTCTAAGTGTAAACAGAACAGTTACCTTCTTATAAATCAAGCTAAACATAGCTATTCTCATTTGCATCCCTATATGATGAAGACCAAATATAGCTGGGTGTATGAGCAGTGTTCTCACAAGGAAGAGAAGGCACAAGCCAATGCCCAAGTAGTAGGCTATGGATCTTTCATGGGAGTTGTCTGGATCATAGGAAGCTATTATTCTTCCTAGTAAAAGCGGCTGCACAGATTTGGTGACTTCCTGCAAATGGAAGCAAAAGATAGTTATTTTTCTAAATGATTAACATTTTCATTTCAAACCCTAGCCATGAATACTTCCACTATCACAACTTACATGAGGAGGCTGGGTTTGCCCACTATGCAAACCAGAGAAAGATGCAATAAACCAATGGTAGAAGACAGCTCACTATTTTCTTAATTTTTGATCCTCTTGCAACTCCAGCAAAGCAAATCTAGTTCATAAGTTTTGTTTGGTTCACTTCTATAAAAATGGCAACTGGGATGAGTTTCCACACTTATTTTTCAGAATTGTAATGAATTAGCCACATAAGAGGATTGAATCATGTCCATAAAAAATGAATGATGAGAGGCATAAAAGGTAGGAGAAGCAAGCATAAAAAAGACCCATTGAGCAACCAGACCCACCTGCCTTACCAGTCCCAGAAATTCCTCTTCCAGAATGGACAATATGGTACAAAATCAGAGTAGGAGAGGAAAAAGAGGGAACATCACATTGATAAACTTCAAGACACCAAAATGACCGAATGAACTGCTTATATCTCCGCCTTTACCTTATCCAGCTATTATAATTGTCTTCAGTCTCTTCTTCTAGTCTAATTAAACTCCACAAGAGCTGCCTCTTTTTTGCTTTCCATTTATCTTTCTCCATATCCCAACTGTTCTTATTTTCATTCCTTATACCTCCTCTGACTTTTTCTCTTTTTCTCCCTCCAATCCTTCCCCAAGAACTGCAAAAATTACCACTGTTCTAAGGTCTAACAATTTACTTAATCTTCTGCATGAGTTTCTGAAGGGCATGAAGTATGCATGTGCTCTGTTCCTTTATTCACTGTTATAGTTAGTGTAAAAATATTTAGTGCTAAGAATTTATATGTCTCCTCATTCTTCTTCCTGTTGTGTCTGTTCAGTCTCAGCAGAAAGTGTCAGAAACTTCAAAAATAGCAAGCAACTATTAAATTTGCTTGCAAATAGATGTGCTAAATTCTGTCAAATATTTATTAGTACTGTTTTCACACACAAAACCACATAGAGTACAATGCAGAGAGAGAGAGAACTGATGAAAGTCAGCTAAAAATCACGTATTTTAGTAAAAAATTTGTTGAGTGAATCACCTTTTGTTTCTTTTCTCCTTTAGGTTTCCTTTGATCTCTCATATAGCAGCAGTCCAAACTATATCTGCAACTTGTGCTGCATTCTCTTTTGTCTGTCACTGTTTATATTTATCCACTTTGCCACAGAAGGGATGAAAATTTACATCTTGACTAGAATACCTGCTTTATGCACTATTTTCCCCAGATTAAAAATAATTGTGCACCAACACAAATTCTGTAAACCTGGAATCTACTCTGACAAAGACTTCAGTGTTATTAGTAGGCAAAGGGACAAGTGTTTATTAAAACACACATAACCTAAGACAGCTGTGCTTAGACCATATGTATCCAAAAGCAGCAAATCAAGACTCCACAAAACTCACAAAATACAAAACACTCACCTCTCAAGGACAGTGCATTGCTTGCATACTCTCAGAGATCTCAAGATAAGCTTTTGTATATATGCTTAAAATAGCAAGTTTTTTTTCTCTATTTACAGTTATTCCACCAAAAATGTTGTGCTCTGCAACTGTGTTTGTTGTGAATATAAAGGCATTGCATAGTAGCTTCCTTGGAAAAGGTAATTTACAGAGTCTATGAGTAGAATAATGATTTGCAATGTGCCAGATTGGTATATCAGTTAGTGTAAAAATCCACTGTTTTACAACGATGTTTTATTAGGTCATCTATTAAAAAAACTATTTTCCAGGTAGTATACAAATGAAAGCAAAATTAGATCACATATAGTCTATATAAATGGCTATGGAATATCCAGTAATAATAAATGAAAATAATAGAAATTGATATAGCACATAAAGTGATATAATTACTGCTTAAAAAAGATTGGAATTTATGTGTCTAACAGGAATCCAGTTTTCAGTAGTCTGCTTTTTCCTTCTCCTGCTCTTACTCTGTCTTCTCTGCACTCACCGTAGATCAATGAGAAACTCATTAATATTCTCCTCCTTAGAAATTCTCATCAGAAGGTGAAAAATCACATGATCTGAAGAGAAATAATGTTACTATGCGGGATGGATCTTTGAGCTGACCTGGTATGACTATTCCTAGGCAATAAGAAACCACAAATTATATATATTCTGAATATGCTGAATCACTCTGAACTGTGGAAATGATAAAGCACATTTCTGTTTTGGCATGTGCCCAAGGAACACTTCAGTATTTCTTGTCCTCCCACCTCTAACCCATATATATGTGACCTATATGTGAGAACTTCAGGAAATCCTCGTTAGCTTCTCCTGCTATATTATACTGACATCATTTCTAAGTTAATGTTACCAATCACCTCGCCTGAATGGAAACGTACATTTCAAAAAGAGGAATGAAAAAGAAAAAGGTATATGAAATCAGACCAATCTTCACAGCAAGGTCCTCAGTTTGGTAGCCAGTAACTCATCAAAAAGTAAGATTTTTATTTCACCACCATACCATTTTTCTTTAAATTGCAGAGCAGATGGCTGCTGGCAAGGTGAAACATGGAAGCTGTTTAGAGCAGCAGGGAAGCAGACATACTAAAGAGAACTACTTCAGTGCACCTAACACGATTTATGAGGGAGAACCATAGTACTCTAGGGGGCCAGAGTGCAAATGTTCACCCTTCAATAACATCATCACCTACAGTGCATGAGGTGAAAGAGAGAAACATAAAACCTACTAGACCTAATGAGAGCAAAGCTGTGATACTAGTTGCAACAACAGCTACACAAACAGCAGGGGTGTAAGCGGAGTTTAAAACGCTCAGAGAAAGGTGCTATGAAAACGGCTCAGAGATTAAGCAAGAGAAGAGTTGATAAGCAAGAGAAAGTTCAAAAGACTGCACCACTTGGTTCCACTGCTGCCAATAAGGCACAACATCCTGTCCCAATTAAAATTAATGGCAAAGCTCCCATTAATTTCCGTGTGAGCAGGGACTGAAAAGAACACCAGCAGCTTTAGCAGCAAGATTTTCCTCTCAAAGCTTTGAATAAAATGAGGTGTTTTATTATCTCACAGTGAAATCAAGAATTTATGCCAAGATTTAATCATTTCATGTTGACCATAAAAGATAGAGATTTTGCTACCTGCGTGTGCATTTCACACATCGGTCACTTTTTACAGAAGTGGAAATATATATATATATATAACTCACAAATTCTGCTCTACTGTTCTTGTTCTCATCCACATTTGTATTCAGGTGAAGAAAACATCTGCACAGAGACTTCAGCTTCGCACATCTCCACACATTTATTTGTCTATGCTGTGAGAAAGGAAGTTATCCCCCAAACTGTCTGCAAAAGTCCTTGACACTACATAACTTTTAACAAGAATACTGAATAATGATAATAATTTCAGGAGTCAGAATTTGCAGGAATACCTAGTTAATGTGTACAATAGGCTAAATTTATGGATCTGCTGAAATGAGCAAACAGACACTGACGCTACATCTGTTACCCACATGAGGAAATAGGTTGAAAAATTACAGGCAGTAATGAAATGGCAAAAGCACAAAAAAGGCAGAAATGTGTCGGCCTTCTTAAAGGAAGGATCTTGTCACAAAGTATCACCAAACAAGGTGAACAGAGAGAAACGCTCAGCTCCATAGCAAGAGGAAATCAAAGAGAGTGAATAGTAACAACAGTGACGTAGGCAGCTGGAATTTACCCAAATTTCCAATGGCAGTTCCATGTAAAAGGAAAAGAAGAGCAGCAGGTTACTGGCAATACATGGGGGCAGAAAAAGAAATCTGAGCTGGAAACTATCCAAGAGATTTTAAGACAATGCCATGTATCTAAAGGAAAGATCACTTTCCTAGATACACTGCATGAGAATGAAGCAGTATTTTCAGGAGGAAAACGAGTTTGTGTCTTCTCCAGAAGTATTTAACAGATGTTTCTAAAACTTAAATCCTACATAGAGATGTTAAAAAAAAAGAGCTTTTGATTATTTTGGGAGAATGCAAAGTTTTCTAACTATGTTTTTCTAATTTTAATACAATTTTTAGTCAAAGGACAGATACACAAAGAATAAAAATGAAATGAATATATTCTGGTATCTGAAATGCTAGAAAGTTGCACTGAATTTACACTTAAATATTGATTCAAACATTCCTAAGCTGATCATTTTATCTGTGGGGGGGCAATTATGAACACCTGTCCTGATAGCCTGCTTAGCACATGCTATCAAATCACAGCAGGGCTCCTGGAAAACTCAGCAACTCGCAGCTGAGCTAGGAAATATATCTGAAAAACACAAGTCCTTTATTTAAAGATGTCGTACAGCTCACAGATTTATCTCCACATCTGCCCAGTGTTCCACCAGTCTTAAAATCCTACTTCATACTAAACAGTTCCTACATCCTTTTGACACGGGCTTGGTCAGCACTGTCTCTGTCATGTATCAAGTGCTCCACAGTACCTGGCACAGGAGCAGGCACTCCAGAACATGCTGCTGTGTAAAGCAGAGCCAGACTTCCCAAACCTTCTCAGTGGCATGAGTGCATACACACGTCAGGATAAGTATGGACCTTGAGAGCTGGCACTGCAGTCTTGCAGAGTAAATAGTATTTACAGCAGTATATATAGTAAGTGGGTATAGATAGGGGGGACATGGTGTTGCTAACAGAGAAGCCAGAAGATAGACACTCTGGTTTGAAGTAACAGTAATTTGCCTTTTCAGAAATGAAGTCCCTTCAGAACTTCTAAAAGGGGTCCAAAATTGTCCATAGTTTGTCCTTTGAGTATTTATGAAGAGGGCATGCACTGCCACGGCAATATAGATCTGTTAAACAGTACGTTTAAAAAACGATCATCTTAAAGCACGGCATCTCGTGTGTTCTCCCTCCTATTTTTCCCCACACTTATCTTTCATCAGAGTAAGTCTTGATATTCTCCTCTACCATAACAGATCATTGCCCTTCAGCGCACACCTTCTTTAAGCTGTCTTCTTTCTAGGCTGTTTCCCGTCACCGCTCGATTCCTTCCCTTATTTTCCACCTTCATTACTATTAATCTTTTGTACTACAGTAGGGCCCAGAGTATCCACTAAAAACTCCTGTTCCACAGTTTACGTACGGTATGAAGAGCCCTCGTCCTAGATGGTTAACTGTCAATCACCGAGAAAAAGAGAACTCATCAAATCCTCAATGTCAATTCAAGCTACTTTGCTTTCCACCAGCTGAACAGCCACAGAGCAGCTCAGGATAAGAAACAGAAAAATCATTCTGAGTGAGCAGAGGCAGCTCTTTAACTGTGCCTCCTCCCCTGTCTCTCCGCAAAACATCTGCACGTGCACAGGGATGCAGGCACAACACATCTCTTTGAACTGGAGCTTTAGCAGTGCCAGTTTCAGGCTGAGGCCAGTGCAGAGGCCTTTCACTAGTGACAAGCGCCAACCAAGACACAGTGACTTAACCTGGGAATCAACATAGGTGGCATGAGAGCTGGTTTTTTTTTCCCTTAAGTTTCTTCTGCTCAACAACAAGTTTGATTCTCAAACTTCTAATCAGAAATTGAGTGCAAAATTGTGTGAGCATGTATGTCCACGAGAAAGAAAAAGATAGGTAAAAATGTTAAAAAAAAAAAAGTATCACTCTAAGCTTTATTCTTAAAATAAAAGCCTTGGTGCTGAAAGGTCATTTATGTACAAATTCAGTTGAAAAAAATAGGAAAGAGGAGAGTTTGCTTCCTTTTTAAAACAGTAATTTTGTTTCTTACAAAACACATAAAAAAAGTTGCAAAGATGACTACATACTTTTCACATCTGATATGCATCACAATTAATTAAATGCTCTATATTTCTTGTCATTTTTTTAAATACAGAAATCATCTTACTTTTAATCTCAGAGCTGTCATTTGAGAACTACCTCTGAGAGACAGTCTTAACGTGATTGCAAAAAATTAAGACATATTTATTTTTCAACACTGAATTAGCATGACAAACAAGTACATCTTACACTTCACACAGACTAGAAAGAATATCAGTGTTGCATTTCAAGGGAAACAACTTCCCTTTCCTTTAGAACATCTGACTTTGTGACTTTCTGATGGTTACTGACATTCAGTGATGCAGAAACGTCAGTGCTACAGAGAGCTATTCAAATCTATGCTAAGTTTTCCCCAGAAAAAGCATAACAAGAAGAGGAAGAAGCAATTTTTTCCATAATTTTTACAGTAAAAATAATCCACTCTAAACTGAAGCTATAATCAGTTATAATTAATTATCTAAATTAAGTTGCCAGTGACCTAAAAGAGAACACTCACATCACCAAGAGTGTAAATTAATATTATAAGTAAGAATATTTAACAAGAACTTCATCTCAGAAGACTCTAAACAAATGTACCTACTTTGTAAATTACAAGATCAGCCTTATCATTAGATGCAGCAGTGCAAACAAACAGAACTCTATGGCAGCTTATTGCAAGGGAGCTGTTCTAGCATAAGACTAGCAAAAGCCAGGCTCGGAATTCAGTGATTATTCTGAAAATAGTCTCCGACTTGAGACACTGACCAAAGCCTTAAAAGTCTTCAATGTTAAGTAGTTCTCTTTTAATTCTGAGTAGTCTGTATGTAGCTAAGGACTTGTGTTTTAGCTTTTGGGATGTTCTTATTTATTTATTTGTAAACTACATTATACAAACTCATTAAAATTTGAACATATATAACAACAGACTGTGTAAGCTTTCACTTATTTTAGCATAAATCTGGAATGACTCCAGAACAGATTCAGAGTTTTGCTTCATCCTACTATTGGAAGATCTAACAAACCTGAAATTTCCCTTCCACACAGGAATTTTTGACAAATTCATAGGTGTAATGGCAACTCTCTATAGTACTTTTCTCTGTCACTCTGGAAGAGGGATCAGTATATTGGAAATGAAGGTTTGCATTCTTATTACATTATTATTCTTGTGGAATCGTTCTTTGGGATACCTGACAGAAAATTAGGAGAAAACAGAAGCTCGCTCGCTCTCTAGTAAGCAAGATGAACTTCAGCAAATATTATGGGCTATTTAATTCCCCTCCCTTTCCTTTCACCCAATGTGTGGCCTTACTTGAAAGTATGGCTAAACTAGATCACATTCAACACTAATGCCAGAGGAAATAATCCTTTTCTGTAGCAACCTAGGATAAAAATCCGGCTGAGGAATCTGTCTGACGTCTGAAAATGCTGACTATTTGAGTATATCTGGCCACTCTGGGCCATTTGCGCTATTTTATCATCTATGTCTGATACCATAGCACTTTGAACAATGACACATGCAGTTTAATATCTCACCTTTCCCATTAAACTATAGAAACCTAAAAATTACATGGATATTTAATGTATATAATAGTTAACAGTAATTTTCAGTTTTACAGACTGGATATCTACACAACCTGATGAGAGACAATTAATAATAAATTACTTTCACATCTCATAACCCCAGTGATAGGATTTCCAAACAGGTGGCATTTGGTAAGTCAGGGTAATCCAGCATGTTGAAAAGCTGATAAACATAATCAGTTCAGATTCTGACAGGAAGATCCTGATCTTAGACTTTGGAGCACTGAAGATTCAAGCACATTCCATATGGCTACTTATGCAGAAATGTTAACGCTAATGTAGAGGGCTATGTAGTGTTTCACTAAAACCAACTTGTTTATTGCATACATAAGCCTGAAAAAAGCATTTCACTGTGAAACTCACTCCTTCTCATTTTGGCAAAATCAATCAAATTATGTGAATTTTCAGTATCAGTTGTTTCAGTGCAAAGGTAGAAAATTCTGGAGAAATGTGTTATAAAAGTAACATAGGAAAATAACTATATTAATTCAACTGTTATAGAAAAAGATCCCATACTCTATCTTTATTGGAGAGAACACAGGCTAGCACTTAAGGAATATGTACTGCTTAAAGATATTAGTATATAATCAGAAAATACTTTACCTAAGATGGTCCCTGAGTATCTGTATTTGTCAACTTTATAAGTCGTAAACAGAGTAAACAGTAGCTCTCCACAGGATTCCCTATCCCTTTAGAAACCCCTAAGACTTGGATCCATTTATGCAACATTAAAAGTTTATTGAAAACAGGAACAAATCTTACCCCTAAGTATAATATTATTCCATAGAACATAAACTTCCAGAAGAAGCATCGTCTAAGAGCATTAATAAGTTTCGGTTTTTTCTTTGAAGTTGCCAGCTCTCTGTCCCACTCTCTGAAAAGGAACCGAAAAAAACAAGACCATTAAGTTGTGTGAGCAAATACACGGGTCTGTGGCTCTGGCATAGTTCAGTTTGCTCAAGTATATCCAAGGAGATTTAGTTAAGGTCACTAATAATACAAGACCCCAAAGACCCGGCCTTCATTGACTTGATAGATCAATAAAAGTTCAAACTTAATTCAGTCACATGTTTGGCAGATCTAAATACTCAGCCATACATCACCCTGCAGGGAGCTAATTCATGGAAAGGTCATACTGTATGTTTTAAAGAAACCCGCTGTACTTAAAACCAATGCACAAATAACAGGCAAATATATGTTTTGGAGCTCCTCCAGTCTGCAGCAGAAAGAAAACACCAAAGAAAGCATCAAAAATGTGATGCTTTTTCTACTAGAGAGCTTTCTTAATTAAGACAATAATTTTCTATTCTATAGCAGATTTCTAGGCCAAAGCATGCTATGTATACATGTTATACATATACATATTTAGTCAGCAGCAAACAAACAAATTAAAGTACTCTTAAGAATTTACTCAGTTACCACTTTTCTTCATTTTTTCAATAGAATATTAAATAACCAGAATATTTCACCTACAAATTCTTCCCTTTGTCAAAAAGCATGAAGTTGTACCAATGTTTCACCACTTTAGCCAATGTATGTCACACTGCACTTCAGATTAATTGGACTGGCACAACAGTGAAGATCCACTGTCCCAGAATGCAAAGAGAAAGCTACACAGAGACTACAAGAGAGGGATGGGATTTAAGCACTTGTATCTGTCATAGTAACAAGCGCAGCCCAGTGGTTGAATTGTCTCCCCAAGCAACTTGTTATTTAGATAGTAAACGAAAAGAACAAACACATACCCAAAAGCAGCATTTGGATATTTTGGGAAGAAAGAATAGCTGGATAGGGAACTAGCACTGAAACTGTGCATTTCACTAGTCAATGGAGAGATGTCACAGGTAAATTAAAAGAGTAATTTAGAGCATCTAGGTGACAAATCTCCATCATGGATCCCAATCAGCTTCAAAAGACAGCTGAATGTCTTTCCCTGATGAATGGGGAGATATTTGAGCCAGTCCGCATGCAATAGCTTGCAAGTAATGCTATTTAGATATTTTATCCAACAGCTTATTAACACAATTTGCAATGTGTTTCCCGGAAAGGACAAAGTTGTTATTTCATTAATCTGAAAGGCAAGCCAAGAAAGCATTCTTCTTTCATACCTTTCTAATTTTTCAGAGAGATTATCAGCAGAGTCCGCAGAAGGGATTTGGTAAATATCAGACAGCTCCAATCGCTGTCTGTAACCCTTTTTCAAAATTGGTTTTGTCCATCTAAGAAGAAACAAAAAAACCACAAAACACATAAATAAAAATCACTCATTTGTGGGCTTAATTACGGGTTTTCATTGTCCAGCCCAGAATACCTCCTCCATAGCAACCATATGTGTGTGTTTATATTCATGTGTATATGTATGTAAAATATCAAATAACATCACATAATACAGAACAGGCATGAAACTGCATTATATTTGCTAAAATACAATGGTAAGCAAAACATTAGAAGAGTATTTGCAAAACTCTTGCTTTTGATCTGTTTTGGGATTTGATCATGAGCCAAACCTGTTATTTAAACAGTGGATAAACAGTAGATTGAGACTTCTGTATTTCATGTCTAAACATGTGCCATAACCATGTAACAAATAGGAAATAATAAGTGAAGCAAATTTCATGTATAAATTACATCATATAAGCTGGAAATTCTTAATTCCAGTCTTACAAGTCTTACAAATACAAGTCTTAATTGTATCTTTCTCTGACAGTTTACATTGCAGTATGCAGGAAATAATACACAAGATCTTTGCAAGACTCACCATAAGATCTTTACTGCATCCACCATAACTAAAAATTTTTAATTTCTTTTTTTCAAATGAAATGTTTATAAATTTAGTGTCAATTTAAAAGGTATGCTAAATTAAAACAAAGCAGGAGAAAACTCTAGAACGGCTACACCATGCTCTTTATAAGTCATCAGTAATCTTACTGAGCAATCTTATCCTTCAAATACCTACTATTACCCAGTGTATATATATATGTATATTTGCAGCAGGTTCTGTTTGGAAAGATTTTTGAAACAACAACAAACAAACAAACAAAAAAGTAATCATAAGAACTAACCATGCATCTTGAAGTTATCTGAACTTCTGCTTTACTGACAAATATTAAAATATATGTTTCCCCTAAAAATAATCATAGAATCATAGCATGGCTAGGGTTGGAAGGGACCTGTAGAGGTCATCTAGTCCAACTCCTCTGCACACGCAGGGTCTCCTAGAGCATGTGGCACAGGGTGATGTCCAGGCGAGTTTGGAAGATCTCCAGAGAAGGAGACTCCACCACCTCTCTGGGCAGCCTGTTTCAGTGCTCTGTCACCCTCACTGTTAAGTTCTTTCTCAAGTTCCTGTGGAACTTTTTGTGCCTCAATTTGTGGCCATTTCCTCTAGTTCTATCACTGGCCACCACTGAGAAGAGGCCAGCCCCATCCTCCTCACTCCCTGTCTTGAGATATTTATATACATTAATCAGGTCCCCTCTCAGTCTTCTCTTCTCCAGGCTGAAGAGGCCCAGCTCTCTCAGCCTTTGCTCATAGAATGAAATACTCATGCTAAATGAATGAATGAAATACTCATTGCTAATGAAATACTCATGAAAGAAATTGTTTGCAGTTGATTACTGTCATGTTTCCATACATAAAAATAGATTATAAAAACTCATGCTTCACAATTTCGATAAAAGTTCTGATCCACAAAAGCTCAATCACTTCAGATATATTTTTTATTTTTATTTTAGATTTTTTCCTACAGATAACAGTAACAAAATGTTACTATGTTTCCCATGGTTACTTAGAAAATAAACACTGATTATTTGAGTTGTTTTTTAACATAGCTTAACAAGTCTGATAAAACCTATATCACATACAGAGTAAGCCATTTTCTCAATTGCAATCTCTGATGGTGCAAAGAGGCTGGATTAAAGGTAAAGGAAAATAATTAGACATTACGTCAGTGCAAAGAGACCTTGGCTCAACAGTCAAATCCTATTTGTGTACAACTATATGTGTACATACTAATATTCTAAAATTCATTTTAACAAAGCAAGGAATCTTATAAAAACACTATAACCCCAGTAATTCAGTTAAAAAAACATAAGATATTCCCCAAGAGGACAGTTATCACACACAATGCAAAGACAAAGGATCAATAAATTAGAAAATTATCTTTCATTCTGCAATCATAGTGCAGTTTCAGATAAATTTGGCTTAGCTCAATCTTTGTCAGCAGTTTACAACAGAAAGAACACACCATTCATGACATGTTACACTAAGGTCAACTATTAGAATTATTGAGAGTTATTGCAGCTATTAAAGCTATTGAGCTATTATCTCACCTTGGAAAGTCATTGGTAAAATGACCATAAACTTTGCTAGTACTGGAAATAAGGGCCAATGTTTTCAGAGATATAAGAAAATACATAGGAAAAAAATATTGGATTCAACATAATCCCATTCAATGAAAATCTTGGGTGGTAACTGCAAACGATAAGTCACATACAGGATGGTGAAAGGACCTGTCGCTGTTGACTTTGTGCATGTCTTGTGCAAACATGGCTAATCCTTGTATTTCAGGAAGAGAAACTCTCATTGATTGGCTTATAGAAACTCAGTATATTCAGACCATTTTGGCAATGACAAAATGAATATAAGTTGTGGGACACTAAAACACTACTGCAGCTAATGCAAGCAAACAGTACTTTATAAGTCATCTCTTTAATTCCCAATACCCATAATAAGTAGGATAACTGACTTTGATGAATAACCTATGGCTCAGTGCCTTAATAATGCTTTCACACTGCAAGAACTAATGCCTATCTTGTCTCTCAAAATATAAGAAATTATTTACAGTTTCAGATCTTATACACTTTAGGAAAACATCTTGCACTGCGCTTTTTCTCTCCATATTTTTGATATTATTTATACTTTTGATTAGTATCTAGCTCAGCATTTTGGTAGAGAGAGAAGGGACGGGAGAAGAGGGAAGGGGAGGGAGGGAGGAAGGAAGGGAGGGAGGAAGGAAGGGGGGAG
>PTEX01000223.1:959642-970768 GCA_003342815.1 Eudromia elegans | reverse complement strand
AGAGAAGAGAAGAGAAGAGAAGAGAAGAGAAGAGAAGAGAAGAGAAGAGAAGAGAAGAGAAGAGAAGAGAAGAGAAGAGAAGAGAAGAGAAGAGAGGAGAGGAGAAGAGAGGAGAAGATCCTCACTTTTAGATATTCTCCCCCAACATGATCTCACACCCTGAAGTGAAATAACAGCTTAAGCAGTTAAGCAATTTACCAAAGGTTGCTCAGATTATGTCATAAATCAATGACCACTGACAGTTATGACACCTAATAGATAAGAGACCATTGCTGGTGCTAAAAAATGGAGGGAAAAATAAACATACAAATAAATAAATCAAGTGAGAGAAGCTCCCACGCCTCCTGAGCCCACACGGCCCCCCCGCCGCTCGCTGCTCCCCGCGCCCCGCGCCGCCTCGAGCCCCACGCCAGCCCCGCTCGCCCGGGCCGCAAGTGCCCGCCGCGCGCGGCTCCCACCTGAAGAAAAGTTTGGAGAAGATGTTCGCCTTTTCCAGGGGGGACCTCTGCATGGTGCCTGGCGCGGTGACGGCGCAGGACAGGACGCGAGGCTCCGCCGGCCGGCCGGCCGCCACTGTTCACGCCTCGCTCGCCCGCTCCGCTCCTCTCCGCTCTCCCACCTTATCCGCTCGGGCCGCTCTGATGTCATCGCCTGCCTCCTTCCCCTGCCCCTCTCCCCGCCTCTGCTTTGCCCAGCTTCAAAAGCGGGAGGGCTCGGGCGCTGGCCCGCGCCCCGCCGCCTCCGCCGCCGTCTCCTGCTCCGCTGCGCCTCGCGGAGCAACCCGTGCAGCGCACAGGCGCGCGCGCAAACACACACACCGCCCTCACGCACATACACCCCTCATACACACACACACACCCCTCATGCACATACACCCCTCATACACACACCCCTCACACACACACCCCCTGCACACACACACAGCCCTCGCACACACACACAGGCTCTCACGTCCGCGCACACGCACACCCTCACAAACATTCTCACCTGCAGGCTCCCACACGCACACCCCCTCACACGCTCACACTCTCGCTCACTCTCACACTCAGCCAGCAGAGACCCACTCTCGCCTTCTAAGCCGCCTGCTCGCAAACCCGCCGCGGCACCGCGGGGGACGCGCCGCGCTTCTCAAGGCGACGGGACCTCGGGCCAGGTTGACTGGGTTTAACTGCGGCGCGCGCCCGAAGCGCGAGGTATCCGCCGGTCCCGCCGGGATGAGCGGGAACTCCGCATATCCCTGCCGGGACGGTCCTGCCAGAGATGGGAAAGGGGCGCTGGGACCCACTCGTGGGTGTCGCGCCGCTCGCCACCTCCGTCGCGCTGAAATGACCGAGCGAGGCGGCAGAGAGTGGGCAGGAAGCTGCGGTCAGGACAGTGCGAACACGCTATGAAATACACTTGCTGCAATTTTTCAAGTTTTCTCCTTGTCACGACTTCAACCTGGAAGGAGAACCAAAGGCATATCCTCTTCTTGTAGCATTTAGCCTGAACCCACATTTAAAAACAGAGCTGTCCCTGGAATTCTGCCCGTGTGGTACAAGTGCAATGCCAGAGTGCGCAGAAGAAAGCATGCTTAAAAGAAAACAAAGATGACAAGAAGCAGGAGTTAGGTCTTGTGATTGCTTCAGTTCTGTATATAACACTGCTGCATTTAATACTTCAGTAATACTTCAGTGTGCTATGTACACTTTCCTATTTCATCTCCGTAAGAAAAAAAAGTGGAAAAGACCATGTTTTCGTATCATTGCTAAGCACGCAGCTCTGCAGACGTGATTCGCGGCGTGATAACGCTACGGTTTCACCGGCTGCCGCTTTCCGCAGCCTCCGCACTCCCCGCAGCTCTTCCTTCACCCGACCTTCCCCGCCGGACCCCTCAGCGCTGCCCGGGACGCGCCCCGCCCGCTGCGGAGCGGAGCCCCCTAGCGGAGCGCGGCGCCGCCGCGCGCGGGCCCGGCCCCTCGGCCCCCTCTGGAAGGGAGTGAGTTTGTCCTTGAGGAGCGCGGATACAGGCCGGGCGTGGGGCAGGAAACGCAACTCCTCGGAGCACCAGGCGCGGGTTCTCTCCCTCGGTAGCGTTTGGGCTACCAGGGTGTTCAGGTAAGGCAGCAACCCAGTAGGGGACTAGCAGGTTTTTCCTATTTTACATCAGAAAGTGAGGTGTGTTAGTCATTTAAAACCTCTTGTGGATGACGTCCAAAATGCGTGAAGTGTCAATGGCTAATGGGGTATTTTCCATAAAAGTCTTTATTACTATTATCACCAGAGCTGATTTAGGAGTATTTCCAGAAAAAGTGCAACTGAAAAAGATGTCCCATTAGGCATGGTTAAGTTTTTTTAAGCTCCAAATAGCATTCCTCCTCATATGTCAAGTTCCCCAAATCCCTATTTTTGAACATTTCTTCTCTAAACTTACACTACTTATTTGACTAGTTCCTTAAGCATCAGCTATTGCTATGTTCAGAGATACCAACATACTGCAGGAGTGATGAGTTCCCTGCTCCATGACCTGACAGTTTTGCATGGAACTCATCTGCTTCCATCTTCGCCCCATACTACTGCAAACTAGGGTGCTTTTCCAGTTTTCCACAGATACATTTCCTTGTCTTTCTTTTTTATCATTTCGGAATGGAACACTTTGTAGTTTCAGAACAGTCATTATTTCTAATCTTCTCAGGGAGCTTGAACATATTCCAGCAAACATGAATGTAAAACTTGTCATTTGCATTTCTATGAGAAGGAATAAACCATGATATTTCTATTCTCTATACGGGTTGAAATACATCCCAATTTAGTGTTATTTGTGATTCTCATTAATGCACTTTTCCTTGCTTCCATAGAAGCAGATGCTTTAGTTGTATCCACATCCAGCATCCATCTGATTTTACCCTGAATTTTGGGAGAATATTCAGCGAGCTTGACTTGCTGAGTGAGGTGGCAGGTGAACAGGAATACAGCGTTTCTGGTGCCATCACTGCAATAACTTTGCAACGCTGCATCACTGCAGAAGTGTAGCGATACCCCAGCCACGTGAGCACCAACATGTGGCCCTCGATCTGAAGCTGCACACGTAGCAAATGCAACCGCTTGCTTTCACGTTCACAAAAATGGGGAAGCGAGTTGCACCACAGAGGTTGTCTTTGCTGTCCCCTTTCCTGCCTTTGGTGTACTCAGGGTTCTGGTCTGAAAACCCTAGCACCAAGTGACTAATTTTCAGCAGGATCAGCACCCTGAACTGACTAGGGAGAAAAGTAAGAGTACAAACATATGGCCAGGGGCAAGAGGAGGAAGACAGGGCAGGGGGAAGACTGCTGTTAGCCGCTATGAATCACAAGCTGAGGGGTTTTTTTAAGTAATATACCTGGAGTCTGTCTTTTTCTTGTCTTTTTTCGGATTTTTCCCAGCTGCTGAATTGCGAGAAGTGTGGAGAAAAGTAATTATATTTGAATCCTTGACCTACTAGCTAGCATCAATGGACAAAGGTGCAGAAAAGTTATTAGTGGAAAGAGAAAGCATGACCACATAAGCATCATCTCCTTAAAAAAGCAAAGCTAAGGGGCTGCAAAAGTAGCCCAGTAATTGATTTTTGGCTGCTGCTTAAAATGAAAATAGATTTTCTGTTCATTAGCAGAAACTGCTAATAATTGCAATAATACTCATAATTCTGATCTTCTGAACACTCAATCTCTTAAAATATCCTTTTACAAAAAAAAGATCTTCTAGGTAAGAAAGGGAAAGAGAAAACAGGTATCAAAGTCAAGTTCATTTTCTTTGATGGTTGAAGCAAATATATATATATAAAAAAAAACAATTCCACTCTAACTCAACCCTCAATTTTTTCAGAACCTGTAGGAATTTTTTGGTCCTTTTTTTTTAAAAAAAAGTAATAGTAGAGGACTTGGTCCACAAACCTAGTGCTCTTTCCTTCAACTTTTCTATGTCCAGTTGGAATCTAATACACCTGGTTCATTTCCTCATTCCATGTGCTAATGGTTGGAGACTTGTTGAACACCTCCAAGAAGCCTGCCCTGCAGTGTCGCTCAGTTACACCTGCTCAATCCCTCTTGTGAAATGGTTTGATTTCACACAACGCCCAACTATTGCTGGGGAGCAAAGAAAGCAGCCTGGTCACCTTCCCTTTCAAGCAGTTTCTTTAACCACTAGACAGACAGAAGCTATTCACAAAGCCAGAGGTTAAATCTTCTACAGAAAAAATAGATTCATATGCAGTTTCAATGAACAATATCTGTTGCAAGTTAATGAAGCAACACTTATTCATGTTCATCATACAAAGAGAAGAGGAGAACATTTCTATGCACTCCAGAACATTCTGAGAGTGGTCTAAAGTCAGTTGTCATGCATCATGTTTGAATTCCCTAGAAATCCACTGGGAATTTCAACCAAAAAGCCTCTGCTTCCTGGGAAGTAAGATTTATTGCATAGCATTTAAGGGTTTCTTCACTTGCCCATCATATATTCTACTGTTGGTAAGAAGCAAAAGCTAGAAGCTCTCACTGCTCAGACTGCAATGCCTGCTGTTGCTTTCCAGAAAATCAAATCTTATTTCCATTCCTGCTTTCACAAAACAGGACTTTATGCTGTAGTATTCTTTCCAAAAACTGTAATCACTCTTTGTCTCAGAGCTGTTCACATGTCAAGTTAGAGACAAGCTATCTGCTATTTCTTTGGAAAAAAACATGTCCGGTAATAATTTTGCACATAAAAAACAGTAATAATGAAGGAATTTTGTTAGGGCACTCACAGCTGTGAGTATGTATATAATGTAGTATTCAACAAAAGCAAATTAACTGGTGGCTTACAAATATCTACTTCATTTTAACCAAGTTTCTAAGTCTCTACATGTGCACAAACTAGCAAAATTTTGCATTTCATGCTACTTGTTTTTACTTATTGCATCATGATTTCCAGAAAAGTTCCTCCTTTCATAGGAAATCTGATAAAAAAAAATGCCTGATATAAAAGCCACAGCAATCCACATTTTACAAAGTAAAGCATTTCCAGACAAATCCATATTTGAAGACAATAACATATTTAAGAATATACATGGACAGGGTGTTTTATTGTTAGGAGTAAAAAGTGGCAGATTAATATTTGCTGGATCCGTTTACACCTACAAAAGGCCTCATATCCTAATGCATTTTCTTCCTGCCACGAGAACCACTTCAGCCAATGTCTTTTGTACCTGCAGATTAACATTTTTAATCTATGTGCATTGGGGATGTTTGGCAAGCACCATCATGTATGCTTTCCCACACTGCATCATCAATACGTGACTATGTCAATGCAATGCATTGTCTTAACCAGTCCAGAAAAAGAGTCTCATATTCCAGGGGAAATAAGCAGACTTAGGCAGATCGTAGCTGATTGGGCATGTATTTCTTCGGCACAAGATTATGAGCTGGGAGGTGAGGTACTGTCAAAGTTCCAGCCATTTCATTCTGGAAAGGCAAAATAGGCAGACCACGTTTTGGTAAGCTCTTACATGGAGGACACAACAGGAGAAACATCACAGACCTGTCACAGCATAAAAACACAGGAATGGCTATGCCTGTTTTTTTCAGGCCCCTCAGGATACTTGTACCTGTGCAGAGTATCAGTGAAAGGGGAAGAGCCTGCATTATTACATGGAAACAGAAAATAGATCTCTGTCTTCTCTAAGTATAGAGAAGCATCTCCACAAGAACATCCAATAATTAAATGTATGTCTGCCCATCTTCAAGACAGCTGAAGCAACTAACACTTCTTACTAGAATTCCAAGTTGCTGATAATGGCAACACAATAAATTCTTAAAGCAAATGAAACTCCACGGGAATTAATATGCTGTCTCTCAGCACCTCTTGCAAAAATTTCAAAGCTAATGTCGTCCAAGGTAGTAGATACACAAGTCACTCCTTCATGAGTTCAACAGACATGCTGACCAAAGTTTAGTGCAACTCATAATGAATTTGCAGGTTGATTCTACAGACTTTTCAAAGCATTTCAAATTGCATGTAATTCTTGACACAAATTATAACATCAGAGTAGAAAGTACCAGCAGATAGAGTCAGACATATTCAAATGCTGCCATTTTATAACATTTGCAAGCATATCTTTAACACCAGAAGGTATAAAGCCTTTCAAAGCCTTGCAGATATAAAAGTGATTTTTTTTTTAAATCGACCATCAAACAAGACTCTAAGATAAATCATTTTCATTTGGATCCTGATGGATACTCCAGTATACCAAACCCAGTGTTTTACCTTGATCTACCTTGCTACAATATGATCTACCAAAGTACACAATAAAGGTTTTGCTGATTCGGATTACACTGAACAAAGTCTTGAAAGAGCTACGCTCCAAAGAAGAAGTTTGGACTGTGGCTTGATTAAACAATAAAATCACACTATTGATTTTTAGGCAAGATTTTTTTTTTTTTAATGGTGAAAGACCTGGGGGTATTAACCCTGAGTAATACTGTGATTTGTGGAGGATTCTGTCAATCAGGACACAGTTTAATCAGATATAACACTCAAGATCTGGCAGACAGGAAACAGGCATAAGGAAGGATACAACTGTTGAAAAAAAGAATAGAGCTGGTGAAAACAAAAACAAATTTTCATCAAAATGATGCAGCAATCATCAGCTGAACAGCTATCAGATATGGAGGTACACTTCTACACTTTATGCTGTTGATAAATGTATTTGGTTCTTTGAAAGCTGCAGTAGAAAATGAGTTGGTGAAGGCTTTCTACAGATTTTGGGTTTTGTTTGTTTTCAGTCTAGAATAAACTCAAGTCTGACTAACTAGCAAGCTTTTTGTTTCCAAAGATAGTTTCCACCTTCTTCCTCTTCACACTGTCATGTCGTAATCCTAGAACAATGATATCATTGAGGTTAAAGCGGCAAAAATCCAAGACTGATACCTTCTCAATAAAAGGCACATGCCTGCCATCTTAAACAGTTGAGCAACAGAGTATTGAACCACTTAGAGTATAACAACAAAAGCACTTAATTATTTACAGCAGTTTAAAGGTGTCTGAGTTCCTGACATAGAGTACTGGGATTAGCATCTTCTGTATACAAATCTTATAGTAAAAAGTAACACAAAATAAATTCTGGTGTATGAATTCACAGGGCACAATGAATTCTTAATCCACTGATTTTTGAAAGGGAATTAATTTTGGTATATGTCTAAAATAATCCCGTTACCCAAGACAAATAATGCAGAAGGCTTAGTCTTTTCTGCAGGCTTGAAATAGCCTAAAATTGCAAATGAGCAGAGGAGGTGTTTTGGGGCAAGAAAGTTGTATCAATCTTCTGAAGAAAATTGAAAAGAAAAAAAAAAAAAAAAAGAGATTTAAAGTGCAGCCATCATGAAGTCTATCCAGAAAATCTGCTGCAAAAAAAAAAAAAAAAAAAAAAGAGGAGAGGTAGCTGCTCCTCTAAAGATATCGGAGGATATTAAGCTCACTGGAGAGAAGTGGCCAGAGTGCTCCAAGGGAAGGCAAAAACAAAATGAGATTCCTCATTTTCTATTCAGTTCTCAGCATTCTCAGCTCATGTTCATCACAATTCCAGATGGACATGTTGAGATTCAGTTCGTTAAAGTCCCCCATTTAACCAGGTTTCAGCAAAACATAATCTTGTTCTTTTACACAGGAAAATGATTAGGCTCAATGACTGTCTCAATAACTGACACTTTTCACAAAGGAAATTATTTCCTGGACAAGTGATGTCTTTTATATTTTCATGTTTTTATTTTTTTAAATATGGCAACTAGCAGCAGAATATTACAAATTACTGAGTTTAATTAAAAACATTTCACAAAGGAAAATGTATATGAAGTGAAAAGTGTTTCTCATCATGGGAATGCTTCTTGCAGCTGAGGCAAACAGGTACAGCTCTATTTTAAATAGACAGTTAAGAAACCTGAGGCTAAGGGCCAGACTTTTGAACTTGCAAAGTACTTGTAAAGTAATGTAAAGCTGTGAAATTTCCAGGCATAGAGTGTTTTTAGAAAACATTTTTGACTTTTCTACAACAGAAAAACTTTTATTCCTGGAATATAAGAACCACGCTGGACAACTACAGCAGGACAGTACAAGTGGCAACATAGCATCAGCCTGTAGGACAGGCTGCCTGCAGGACAGTACAAGTGGCATCAGCCTCTAGAAGCTATCCACAAAATTGGCTGAAGTAAATATTCCTCTATTTAGAAATTCTAGCGATTTGAGAATTCCTATGAAAATTTTTAGTAAAATTGCTAAGCAACTAGAGCATAAAACTGGAACATAAGCCTCAGTCACAAAGTCCAGCATCCCACAGTTACAAGCAAACCTGCAAGGCAATTCTGTACTGCAGTACTGCTTCCAGGTTCTGCAGGCCAAAATATACTTCCTAATGCTCTACCAAAATTAAGGCTTATCATAAAATATTGGCTACATTCCAGAAATATGGAGAGCAAGACACATTAAGGGCCTATTAGATATGTCAAACTTGTGAAATTCCAGAACATTCAGACCATGAATCTGAATAACCATCTTTCTCATGCTGAGTAAGAGACCTACTTATTCTGCAATGAGTCTCCTGAGTTTGCTCTGCTGAAGTTGTTCCATTTAATGAACACCTTGGTTCATGAGCTGCTTATTCAGATATTAGGGATTTAGGTTCCAATTCTTTATCTGAACTGTATCTTTCAAATGTGAAATGTAGTTCTTAAAGAAGAGATACTCTCTTACAGAAAAAAAACCCAAACAAATAAGCAAACCAAACCAAAAAATCCAGAAGGCATCATCCTGTGACATGTCTCAGCTCCTCCTCACTGGAGAATGGGGGAATACAATCTCAGTTTTCTTTGAAATAGAAATAGAGAGAGCAGGTGAGAAAGTGTTTTGACAGAAAATAAGGGGGAAAATAAAAGATAATTTTAACAGCATTGAGCTTGAAATGACAGATTCAGGCAGTTCTTAAGAGTATATTGGAGAAATAATTTTCATATTAGACTTTGGTATCTAGAAAAACTCTTCAAAAGTTCATTTTTATTTTGTTACTGAACTGTTTCTATAATCAGCTAGCTATAATGAAGGACTATTATAATGCTTAATATTGGCTTTAAGTGGCCAAATGTTACCAGATTTGCTCATAATTACAAAAAGAACCCACAAGATTTTCTATTTTAAAAAAACAAGCATATAGGATTATAAAAACTCACACATTGAATTTCTTCTTTAAGAAGCACAAAATGTTCCAAAATACCACTGTTTTATTTCTACAGGAATGTAGAATATTATTTAATGCAGGAATTAAAAATAGGAATTGAATACTCTGTCTTTGGATAGAGTTTTTCCTTGCTAGCATCCAAAAACCTAATTTACGCCAGTATGAAAGAACAACCTGATCTATGTATGCACTTAAATGGATTATAAATTAATATAACCATTCACAGAATAACCAGCTGCAGGCCTAACTGTAGATAGCACAAGAAAACTGGAGTAGACAAGACACAGGATGTAAGTTCATATTGTAATTCAGAAAACTAATTAAAATAATTAATGGCATTATAGAGAAGTATAATGACTTCTCAAACAGTTAGTTGCTTCAGTCATCTTTCCCTCAGAAAAAAATGCAACAGAGTGCAGAGAACAATAAAGAAAATATGTATTTGAAATACTATATGGGAAAGACAAAAATATTAAATACTTCTGTTAACCCTCTTAAATAACACATAAGAGGAAATACTTTTTCTATCCAGCACATAATTAGAATCGAGAAAGTCAATGACCCAAAACTTTGTTGAGCTTTGGAGACTTAGGACTTAGAACAGAAACAGGTATTTAGATAGAAAATAAAATGTTGAATGCCTTTACGCTATCTATTTACCAAAATCTGCTGTCCATTTGTCTTCAGACAATCTCTGTTTGCATGAACTCAGAAGATAACATCTTGTATATGTATATGCAGTCTATCAAAAACACTGCCATAGTTTTACCTTTTTTCTATAATATCATGTACACACTCTGGGTTAGGACTGGCAACCACAGTTTGTCTGCCACACGCATTTGGATGCGTGTAACTAAAGAATTTTGTATTGACACAAAAAACAATTTCATTCTAACAGCAATACGGTATCCCTTCACACTCTCCTTTTAGAGCTAGAAATTAAGGAACATCATCTGAATGTCAAAAAGAAAACTAATTAAAGTACTAGAAAAACTGTACATTCACCAGCCTACCACACTTATAGTAAGCAAATTCTTGAAATACAAGATATTTTTCGGGTTACTTATCACCTCATAGGCTGTTTTCATTATTCTTGTGATTCTTTCTACAGCCAGCTAAATGGAGAGTCTTCTGAACTACATAAGCATATATAACATTGTAGGTTAAAGTACTGCTAAAACCAAAATGTGAGAAATAGGCAAGACAAGCTTTCAAACTGCAAGAAAAACCAACACAAGAAAATAGAGTAGCACAAATTAAGAGCAGGTCTTTGAACTCACCATTTCCCAACCTCAGCCAGCTGAGTTATTGTTCTTAAGAGCACTGGTTCCTCTGAATGGACTAAAAATGCTTTTCAGAGGACAGGAGGTCTGCCCAGTGGGAGGTAGAAAGGTGCCCAGGATGTATAAGAAGAAAGAGATATTTGTGGTTTTTAGTTTTAGAAGTTAAAGGTAGGTAAGGTGTCATATCATATACGTCTCCTAGGTAATCAGGAAAATCAGTAAGTCTAAAAAGATTGAAGATAGAGAAAATAGTTGAAGGCTATGCTACCTGAATTCTAGATGTCGATGTGATGGAAAACAGGAACGGTGAAGGCTAGAAGAAATAGAGTAACAGAAATAATTAATATCATCCATGCTTTAAAAAAAGCATCCATGCTTTTTTTAAGCGCCACTTTCTCCAAGCCCAGGATCGGTGTATTCCGACCAGTAGAAAGTCAAGTAAGAGGGGCAAGAGACCTGTATGGATGGGAAAGGAGCTGCTAGGGAAACTTAATGAGAAGAAGAAAGCATACGTTAGGTGGAAGAAGGGCCAGGCCACGTGGGAACAATATAGGAATGTTGTCAGGGAATGCAGGAGTGCGACGAGGAAGGCCAAGGCCCGCTTGGAATTAGAACTAGCGAGGGAT
>PTEX01000223.1:907541-957992 GCA_003342815.1 Eudromia elegans | reverse complement strand
CCAAACCCGCCTGGACATCACCCTGTGCCACATGCTCTAGGGGACCCTGCGTGTGCAGGGGGGTTGGACTAGATGACCTCTACAGGTCCCTTCCAACCCTAGCCATTCTATGATTCTATGATTCTATGATTCTTTATCCTTCAAAGATTAACTTTAGAAAGGCATTGAAAAGAGAACTTTTAAATTAATACCATGCTGAAAGACACAGCTAAAACTCTACTGGTATAGCTAAGATATCTGACTTTATCCAAGTATTGAGAGGAAAAATAAGCTGGTATAAATAAGCCTGAAACCAATATGTCTCTCTCAAAAAAAGCCACAGAAATTCTGAAGATCGAGTGTCTGGGGACAAGGTATCCCTAAGCAACGAGGTCTCTCTCAACTATTCATGGACCACCTTGTCTAACTCCAACTGAATAAATCTACTGTGAATACTTGGGAGAAAACTCACTCCCTGAAAGAGAGGCTAGAATATCAAGTACCCACACCCAGTAAAATGCTCTCTGCATTCAATGAACTTGCTAGCTTGTCATAAACACTCTGCTTCAGCAGACAAGAACAGCAAACAGATTCCATTGCAAAAAACTAGGCAGGCTTTTAAAAGCAAACACAGAAAGGCTAACTCACCAGTCTCCAGATATAGCTGACCCTCAGCAAGAACCTTGCTAACATGAGAACACAATGTTGATCCAAGTAGCACAGAAGGAATATCCCCCATATAAAGGAGTTCATGAGAAGGGAATCTTGATTTTTTTTTTATGCAGTCACATCAATTGTAGAAGAATGGGGACCAATTTAAGAACACTTGTGGTAACCCTCGGGAACACATCACAGGAAGGATTACCTATCAGGCAAGGCTCATTATTACCCCATCAGGGAGAAATTGAGTGAGATTTTCTTGTCTGATCTATGGCTTTTTGGCACTGAATTTTTATTTTAAAAATCACCTTTGAGTGCTTATAGAAGGCTGGCATTGCTTCCTCAATCACTCAGTCTTACTGGAGCCAGGATCCACACCCATGAGAGGCTTGCAAAACTCAGAAGGCTTCAGATATCATTTATCTAGAAAGGGCCCTTGGATCCTACTTCCTGCAATATTTTAGTACTGAAAGAATGAGGGCAGAGAAAGGTAAACAGCCTAAGTAACCAAAATGGATGGGATGTTTCTTCAGTTTGCACTGCAACCCACAACAACCTAATCAATATAAAATCATTTTTTTCCCTTTTAATGAGCTCTGGATCGACTAGAGGTATTGCTTCTCTATTCCATGCCATTGAATAAGTTTAGTTTCAAACAGCAGTTTCCACACATTTAACTGGGCACTTCATTACTGAACAGAAAATCCTGCCTTTCTTTATACTTAATCCATTGTTCTCATTATACTTCTCTCATTACCATTTTGATCATTAACTGTATCACTAGAAGAGGCTTAATGATTACCCATTGCTTCTAGAAGCTTTCATATTATAGTCCTCTTTATTCCTTTTTTTTTTTCTGGAAAACAAATTACTAATCCTTTTTTATACCATGCCCTGGTGAGAATTTTAAAATACTATTTCAGGAGATATTCACAGATTTAATACAGTCTTCCAGAATTCCTGTGACAAAAACCGCAAGGAGATTAACAATTCAACTGAATGATCAGATGTTTAACTTTCTTGATCACAGCACAAAAAAACAAAGTGTGTCGAAAAGCAGTCGCTTCTCAGAGATCGTCTCCAACAATGGTGTAACAAGACAAACTACTGTTTTGCGGACGAACTCTCCAAACCAAGAACTACATTTGTGCACAGATTTAACCAAGTTTTTCACTGGACCTTCTAGACTGAAAATAGGGCAAATTATTTAGATATTTAATAGTTTTGGTTATTAATATTATACATTCACATATATTTGACAGAATATTTGCTCTGTCCCTTTGAGAACGCTTCAAGACGATTAACAGACATTTTCAAAACTTTTTATATTTACAGGAAATCAGGTCATTCCCAAGTTTATGCTAGTAGTGTTCTAGTCAACATAGCACTTTAACACCTACGTTTATCAAGGATGTATGTATGCACAACTACTGTTGATAGGGAATTGTGTCTTTTATAAGGAACAAATTAAGGTACAACTGTTTTGATAGTGTTGAGCTATATGTTTCCTCCACATTTACAAAATATTCATCATGGTAGCACATGTTGAATGTCTAATAATTACATCCCCAAAACATTACACATAGTGCATCATGTTTGAACTATGTCACCTGCCATCACTGAAATCAGTATACCCAACTGAAATTTTCAAGATCATGAATACCTGGTATTATTTTTCTGTTCTTTCCAGGTAACACTTTTTTTATGACTAGGTAGGAAAATGCACATAGAAAACTCAGATCTAAGAGAACACGAGAAACAACAAGGGAACAAAAAGGAACACCTGCTCGTGTGCTCATTGTTACATACTCGTACAGTGTTCTAGGCTTCTGAGAGAATATAAACTCCAGCATTGAGTCTAAACTTTCAGAACCAAATTTGTAATGCAATGAAAATTATTTTGTTGAAGTGGAGGAAGTGTTTGAAATCATACAAGACAAATACGTATAAGCTCTGTGAAGTAATGCAAATTAACCAAGTAAGCAGGTTAAAAATGTAAATAGAGTTGTCAAATATATTAGCAGAAGAGAAGGATATAAACACATGAGAGTTAGTTACACTGTCACATTTAGCACAGGTGTCACATTTCAGTCAAGAGTATTAAATTCATTTTGGGGCAGTACAGAGTTAAGGAAAACACATTGGACTGTGAGATAATTAACTCAGTTTACCCTATCCCCTACTCTTTTCCTTGACATGCCTGGAAATGGTCTCTAGGATGAGCTGCTCCATCACCTTTTCAGGGACAGAGGTGAGGCTGACCAGTCTGTAGCTTCCTAGGTCCTTCCTCTTGCTCTTTCTGATGCTGTTGTCTTCCAGTCCCCTGGCACCTCTCCCTCTCTCAATGACTTCTCAAAGATGACAGAGAGCGGCTCAGCAATAACCCACACCAGTTCCCTCAGCACTCTTGAGTGCATCCCATATGGGCCCACAGAATTATGGGTGGGCTCATCTACCTGACTACCTGATCCCACATGTAATGGGGAATTCTACATATTGCTTTTTCCCAAGCTAACACTCTTCAACCCTATTCTTATGCTAGAAAATTCATGTTAACTCTTTACAAATTAGTTTCTCTTGGCAAACGCTGCTGCCAGCTTGTTCATCCCCAAGTACACATTGTTTGCTATTTATATAATGTAAATCTGAGTTTTGAATGTCATGCATTTAATATTTTTTTTTCTTTTTTGAAAACATGTTTATCTGGTATGTATCCTGTGGTATAGGAGATCAAACACGGAAAATGAGACTCTAACTTAAGCTGTCCAGAATCAAAAGGAGTTTAAAACTATATCTGACAGTCTTGAACAAAGTCTAGGCTCATACGAGAATAGGTTTTTCTTGTACTTGCACCTGAACGAATAGATGGTGCTTATTTTCAAGAGTCAGTTTTTTAMYTTTTTTTTTTTTTTTTTGTTAAACAAAGGAATAACTATCTATAGAATTAAAAAAATTACTTCCTTCTACTTCTTCCTCTACCTCAGGACAGGTACAGTGATGATTAGGGTAGCTGTTAGAAACATGTAACAGATTATGATTATGAGAAGAAAAATTCCCTCAACCCCCAATTACATATTGATTGCCTGGAAGTTTCCTGCTGAAGTCTTTAATTTTGCACGAGGTCTTACTACCAGTTCTATTTTCTTGGTTGCACTTGAACAACATTAGCGAAAATAATACCTAAGGTGCATGTCACTCTTAAAATGCCAGTCGAGCCATACTTCCATGACCACAATTACTATCATCTTTAGAATACATACACCCCCCACATCCCCACACCTCCACACCTATATATATATATATATATATGTATACATGTCTGAGCCAAAAATCTGGTGAAGCAAAAAATGTGGCAAAGGAAAAAATCTAATGAGCTATTCTTTATGAGTGAGTATAATATACTGAAATTTAATATTTTAGCTAAAGGTAAGAGAATGGCACAGTCGAACTACAAACATAGAAACTAAATTTTATTATCTAATTTATTATCTAATTATTCTAATTTTGGAATTAGAACTCTCATTATAGCCATGCAAAATATTGCTACATCCATGGCTTATAGCCAAATTACTACTGACTTCAGATAATGACGTTTTTGTATTTATGGACCAAATAATTTCTTTGGATTGCAGTATTCTGACACAAAGCTTCACTACACGATCTATGTGCATGATCCACTTAAAAAAAACATTCACATTGGAAACAGGCCTACAATCTATTTATCTTAATGGGAATTAACCAACAAAACTTCAGATTAGACCAATTAGCTTTAGCAAAGCAAATTTTTAAAATAGTAAAAGGGAGTTTTGTATCATAAGACTGTAACTGTAGCAACTTCATTACGAACAAAAATAGTGAAATTGAACACTGTAGAATCAATAAATACTATAGAAAATAAATGGAATCATTAAAATGGAAAAGAATGTGACATCACCAGACTCCTATCTACTTTTCACAAAACTTAATGTGCTTCATTTCGTATCTAAACATTAATTAATTGTTTTAATGTGAAAATCTCAAGGTGCCTAGCAACAGTTAACAGACTGCCTGAAGCAGGCACAAGTATTGTGCTGAACACCACTGAAAAAAATAAGCATCTTTTGGATATATAACATCAAGTACAGTTTTTGATGTACAAGCATCTGCAGGTACTACTGGAATAAACAAAACCAGATATATCTCCATACACCAAACTCAAGATTAACTATTTCAAGGTGAGTACACAAATCCTAATGGAAAAGATAAGTATCCACTGATCAGCAGTTGCATTCAGCACCATTAACATCCTTCAGCTGCCAAGAACATTCATATTTACAGCATTAAATTCCAAGTGGGCAGTCCAAGAGTGCACAGATATTTAGGCCAGGCCCAAGTTTGAAAACAGTTGTAGAGCAGCAGGTTTAAGCAGATTTGTTGCTCAAGCAAAAACTCAATAGAATAGCTGTCAGAATTTTCTCTTCCTACACCTCGACTCACTTGTGTCCTTTGGCTACAACACTACTAAATATATAACACTACATCTTCAGCATGAAATATACCTACATTTTAGAAAAAGCTAATGCAGAACGATGGACACTTACCATCTTTTTTCATTAACTACCATGTACCTAGATTTATTCGAATATTAATAACATTAAAAGTTTTTGAAGTATGAAACGATTGCTGTAACAATCTCAATTCCAGTTTCTACTCTCCATCACAATCTTTTTGCTATCATCACAATCATAGTGTGATGGTGAAAAAACCCTTTTGAAGTACAGTTTTCAATATTGTACTTTGTTCTAGTCCTGGCTATTTGAAAAGATTCAGTGTGTGAAGGCCTTTCGAAGTCAGTGTAAGAATGGCCTGGTAAATTTTTTTAAAAAAAGCATTTTTATTGGACTCAACCTTATTTTAGGCAAAACAATACTTAGATATGTAAATTGTGTTTCTAATGCAGCCTTGTAGAGGAAAAAGTCTATAACCATAACTTTCTGTTTGTTCAAATGGACTGAATGAAGAAACTGAAGAAGAGAATCAAACAAATAAGGAAACACATGACAGAAGCTGTTTACATGAATGTATCTTTCTTTGAATAGGTTAGCTGATAATTTAAAACAGGATTCAAGGAAAACAGTCATCTTCTTACAAAAATAAAGGAAATCTCCATGCCTCTTCCAAATAGCCAGCACTAATGAACCGTACAGGAGTCCCTATTGTCCCCTGATTACCACCTCTCTTCCCACCGTAGGGAATGTGCTTTCTTCTCTGCTTGACAGAAATCAAGCATTACTTCTGCTGTCAGTACAGAAAAACAACACACTTCCTTTTTTTTTTTTTTTCCCCCTACTCCTCTTCCTCCTTCATCCTCCTTTGGTTGAGCCTATGAGGAGATTTTACAGTATTGTAAGAATGCAGTTTCCTTTCTCCCAGTGGTGCTTTTGGCCCCTGTTAAAATTAAGCAAGTCAGATTGGAGAGACAACAGATTCTCTGGTGAAAAAGAACAAAATAGCAAACTTTCTTCTTCAGAGCTGGGATGGAAAGAAGGATTGAAATTAGGGATAATATAGGGAAACAAAGTAGTAACACAAAGAAGAAAGAACAGTATCTTCACTAAAGTCTTTATACTTCATATTTGAGAATTTTTATATATATATATCTGTATGTGTGGTACGACTTCATATAACTGAAGATCCACCTCGTAATCCCACAATTCCCGCATTATTACTCCCAAGAAATTAAGCCATAGGTAGTAGCTTTTGACATGATGTCAGGTGATAGCTGAAGTAAGACTAGTTAACATTTATTTTTAAGTAGTGATATTAACAGATGATGAAAACAGCTTGGTGAGTAGATAGAGATGCTGGATACCTGGCTATCTACCTGAACGTGTTTCAACTCACAGATGGACAATTGGCATGAATTTTGCCAAAAAGAATAATGAATCTTACTTGGAAGAGCAAGTCTTAGCTCACTGCCAAAGAAGAAACTTGTGGATTTTGCACAAAGTTCTCCAATACATTAATTGGACAATTGTTACAATTGGCTGATGGGCCAGGGGAAATATATGGTCTTGGATCACTTGTGCAATTCACTCCCTCCTATTTTTCTCCATGTACATCATAGAATGTATCTGAAATCCAGATGATCTAGATAAATTGCTTGGAAAGAATGGATATTTCAAGGAAAAATGTGAGAAAGTTAAATGTGACAGAAGTAAACTTGTTTAGTGTAGACCTTATCATCAGGCAACTGAGGTTCCTTAAGCTTAGAATAAGATAGGTTTATTGGAAAAAAAGGAATCTGGAACAAACAGGTATGTTGAGGGCTTATAAATCTGTATTTAACAGAGATGAAACCCAGTGTTTGAGAACCCAAATACTTTCTGTATATAGGATGGCTAAGATTCAGGGCATTTTTACAGTACCAAGGTAGATAGCAACTGCTGAGAATTTTACTGCTCAAATTACAAGGGCTTATATTTTTTAATAGTGCATGTTGAAGAGACTCTGGGATTTCAAGCACTGAACTAATGAGTTTAATAAAAGGATTTTGTAACAAGAGAACTATCATATCTATGGCAACAGCAACTTGAATGAAAGAGCTTTATCAGTGGTTAGAAACTTGATAAAAGAAACGTAGAGCAATATAATGGATCTTATATACCAACAAGATTCAATATCGGCACACAGGAAGCTGGATTATGGTCATTTAAGCACTGTGGATTTACTAGAAGGAAGAAATCTTCCCTGAAAATCTCAGTACTCATCACTTTTACTCAAGGCATCCACATTCTGCAACTGTTCCCACCTGACCAATAAGGAAGTCTTACAGTTTCCTGTTATCGGACCAGCTACAACAGAGTACCTGGAAATGACCATAAAGGTCTCTTCCAATGCTAGACACTTTTGGATAAGTTTGAGGAGTAGTATTAGATAAGAATGCAAATATAAAACACTTGAAAACTACATTGGGAAACTGCAATAAATATCTTTGGAAAGTTTTCTTATAGTATTTCTTACAGGATTCATGAAGTTTTCATGCTCCAAATGCTGAAGTCTGTTGTAATTCTGGATCATACTTTTGGGAATGTCTGTGGTATCACAGCCACATTCTCCCAGAAGAGTTCCAGTGAGGACTGAACAGTTCCTGAGAAGACAGATGTGAAGCTGCGAAGCTTAAAGAGCTCTAGATTACTGGTGTCACTGTGGACATTATTATGTAAAACAAGCATTATGTAAACAAGAATTATGTAAATCACCACCCAGACCTTAAACAAACACAAACAAATCAGGGCCAAGCTGGTATATGTGGGTGTTGTCACTATGCCTAGGAACTACTGATGAACAGCTCCAGCAGCAATAAAAATAGCTATGATAGCACGAGAGTTCAGAATACAGAAGTGGCAATCTCTTGAGAAGAAAAGAAAAAGGCATGAGAAAATAAATAATTTGATTCAGTCACTTTTCCACAGAGCTAGATTCCTTCTAAAATGGTGGGAACGAAATAATAATGTGGCAACTAATAAAAATATTATCTATGCCAATACACCAAAATATCTGGACAGCCTTCAATCTTCATAAAAGTGATAAGTTAAAGTGATAAGTTAAAGTGATACAACAGAAGAAAAGGTAAGCAGAGTAGAAAGTTCAGAGCACTGTTTGTCCACATAAATAGCCAGCATACTCAGCAAACATCTGAGTTTCAGAAATATAGATGCTACTATCAGAAATGGCTACTAGGAGATCAGTAAAAAGTGACTAGGCTGAAGTTACACACCATTCAACAGAATAATAACAAAGTGGGAGTACTGCCAGTTAAGATTAAGGGGAGAAATAGTGTAGGATGGAGTAGAGATAGTAGAGGAATGAGGAATTTTTGTCAGAGAAGTTGCATCAAGCAGGAACAGCAGGAATCAGGCTAACAAGGATTTGTTATATACACTCAAATTTACAGATTATACAGAAAGAAGCTAAAAATGTGTATGCACATAACTGAGGCTTAAAAAACAATGCCTAAACATCCTAATTCCTATTCTACTTTCCGAGACATTACCAAGATAAGAACTGTTTTCATGACACTGGCACAGAGAGGTCCTGGAAGGGATTCAAATACACCACACCTATGAATTCTCCACCACTTACTTGTTTGTTTGGGGCATTTTGGGGCAATTTGACAAAGGATTAAGACTTCTACCAGAAAACAAGCTAAATTTATGAGCAGGAAAACAGTTGGTATGCAATTTATAGTCAATTTATTGGTAGCAGATTCAAAGTTTCACATCAGACACAGACCAGAGATTTGACAAAGCTAACAGGATGAACAACTGTAAAAAATTAATTATCAGAAGCAAACCAGCTGGAATGAAATACTTTCTTCCTACTGTAAGTTTGTTAGAACAATGACTGAAAAAGATAAGAACAAATCAATTTAATTTAAAGTGCTGCACTAGGTGAAGAAATTTCAAGGTGGCAAAACTAGACAATACCAGGAACACTCAAAAGCTTTTTCCAGGAAAGTCTGCATTAATCATACTTTATATTTCAAATAGAAGTGTAAAAAAAAGAGGAGATGATACAAGTATGTTTAAGTCAGTTAAAAGCTTATCAGAGACAACCTAAACTACTATGAAGTGTATGAGCTGTATGATCCTGTATGATTATAGAATTAGTGTAAGGGTTCCTCACAGCTGATGCTTGTCAATCCCCAACTGAATAGCTACTGTAAGTTAGTCTACTAGATCCAGAGATATTATATCTCTCTGGGAATAAGAAGCTTTTAAACTATTATTTTTTTCCTTTTGAAATGTCTGCCGGTTGTACAAGGACTTTCAATTGTCCTACAGTCCAAATTAAGTTTAGTCAAAGTAATACCTACCTAACACTAATATACAGAATCACAGTGAGTTTTTACTGTAAATAGTATTACCACAGATGGAAATTATATAAGCATAACACTGAAAGGGCATAGACTGTTACTCAGACTAGTAGCTATGATTCAGAGAAGAATTATATTATGTAAACATCACTAACATGCTGTTACATCCCTAAATATTAGCTGCTATATTGTTAATAAAACATTACTGCAACAGCTAAGGTTAACAGAGTGATTCTCTTTACCAGTTCACTCATTTACCAATACCGATTCTTCTCCCAAGTATATTGCTTTCCCAATGCAAACCCTTCAAAAATTGCCAGTTCAGCATTTTAGTCCAAAACAGATGAAATTTAACCAAATGTAATATTCTGGTAAATCAAATTTGCAAGACTGTAAATCCATACTCAGAATGGCAACCTTACAGCTATACATAAGTCAGTTCCACGCCAGACTGGACATGAGGTATAAATAAAAATATAGAATAAATTCAGATAACTAATGAGTTTATTTAATGATATCAGTCATGAAATAAAGTAACAAGTTAGACCAAGACAAGCTGAAGTCAGAAAATAAGTTTCAGCAACAAGAAAGGTGGCTAAAGACAGAAAGAAGGAAGGAAGTTCTATTACTCAGCATAAAAATGGGTCATAACAGGAATGCTGCTATTTACTTCATCCAGCGTTTGCTCTCTTTACTACCCATATTGTCACTTTATCAAGTAGGTTTAGGTTATGCTGGCATACATGTATCTGGAGCTAGGCTGCGCATAGAGTATTTATTTTAAAGATGTTTTTCAGCACTGGTTCTGATACCTCTTGCATTAGAGGAGAATTGGTAGGAAAAGCCCATAAAGACCCTCAAAATTTAGATGGCAATGTCATAAATTCCTGGGTTTATCTGCAGGCATAATGACATGAGAAATTTTCAGGACAGTTACCAGAAAACTGAAAATTCTGAGTTTAAGAGTTACAATTTTCAAAGAACTGAAATTGCTACAAGAACATTTATTACATTCAATAAATGTTATCTTTATTACTTAACTAATGCTAACCATGTTTAGTATATACAGTTAAGTCAAAAGCAAGCATATAAAGCTAAGCCTTAAACATACAGGTATATATTAAAGTTGGCTTTCAATAAGAATTCTTATCACCTTTTTCATCTTTTGAAGAAAAATTTGTCTTTTGTTCTAGTGAGGCTGTAAAGCTACACAGCCTTTCTGTGATAGTACCAGTATTTTTAAGACCTTAACCAGATTTTTTTTTTTTTCATAGCAGTTCACTTAAAGTTTTCAGCGTTATGCCAGAGTTCCTCATGGTTACCGGTTTCACTTACATAACACTTTTATGCATGTATTCTACCGACAAGCAACTGAAAGACTGAAAAAAAATGTAGTTAAAAATCTCAGGAGAATACTAAAACACACAGCCCCCAGCTTTTTTGAATACTTGAGATTTTTATAGCACTTAGTATGTTCTAAGCACAGCTCCACCACCACTTTTACTCTGTTACATTTGACTTTCCATGTGAGGCTCTTCTTTACAGCCATTCAGTCTTTCTGTTGTCTGTCATTAACTGGAAGACCAATTTCATTTCTGGGTCACATAGTGCTGTCCTGAGCTCAAAGATTGGTTTTACTTGAGAGAGAGAAATGAAGAACATTATTTTTGATCTGTTTCATGAATAGCTTTATGTGAAGCTTAGCAAGGATGAGGCATTACTAGCTCTTATTATAAAAAAACATAAGCACAACTGTGAGACTGGAAGTAACCACATTTTTTCCCCTTTAAAGTAAATTTAACAATCATGGATTTGCACTGTAAATTCTGCACATGGCCTATTACCAGACAGCAAAATGGATGTAGGCTACTACCCATGTTAAGCTCACATATGCTTAAAAATATAACCTTGAAATGTGAAGTTGCACATTGTTCTCATACCTGATGACGCCACATCACAGTACAGAAGGGTGACCATACAGTCCTCCATCCCGCCTGCCGATCCCTTTTCTGATCAGCGGGGCGGTCAGCTGTAACGGCCACTCATAAGCGACCCCGCAAGCCTCACACCAGCGACCGTTAGCGACCGCTGCAGTGACCGTTACGGCCGCTGCAGTGACCGTTACGGCCGCTGCAGTGACCGTTACGGCCGCAGGCGCATGCGCGGGCAGGTCACGTGCCCCGGCGGCGGCGTGGTGAGGCGCAGGGACGAGGCGCAGGGACGAGGCGCGCTCGGTGGTATCATGGCTAGTGCGGGCTGGGGAGCGTGTGTCGTGGCTGGCGGCGACGAGGGCAGCGACAGCGACGACGACTGCTGGGACATCGGCGTCGTGCGGCGAGACCCGCAGGTGCGCGACACCGCCGCCACCGGGTCCCGCGCAACGGGCCGCCCCGGCGGCCTCAGGGCGCGGGGGCTGAGCAGCGAGGGCGGTTGTTTTGGTGCGATGGTGGCGGTGCCCCCTAGCCTGGGGACAAGCAACAATAAGAGCAACAACCTAAAACAAATTTGGGGGAGGGGAGTGAGTTGTTTTTTCCCTTGAGAAAAAAATAAGTAATTTTTCTTCCAGTTATTTTTCTCCCTTATAATGAAAGACTTCCCCAACAGTCTCAATATGAGAATAAATTTGAGAGAGAGTTGAGCTGCTTTTTTTAAAAAAAAAAAAAGTTTTAAAAGACTAGGTTTCATATTAATCTGAAATCTTACTTGATTTTATTCTATATGGGAAAAGATGGCATGAGAAGGAATGAGATTCTGGAAGGCTTTTTAGCCGTTAATTTCCCCAATTGTTGAGAGTTGAAACTTGAAATAAACTGAAAAGGTACTGTGTTCTGCCAAAGCCTGTAGTAATTTTTATTTTTTAAAGTGATTTTTAAATCGAGGTTCATCTCAGAAACATACATTGTTCAGGAGCTGGAGGGTAAGTAGAGTAGAAAATAAAGCTAAATCATCAGCTTGGCTGCTTTTGGTCTTCACCTTTCTACACGCTAAGAGTTCATGAAGATCTGTACAGAAGTTAAAAGAGAGACTACCTGCATGCTGGGTAGATCTTGATGTGAAAACTCACAACACAACTTAAAACACTTGCAAAGAAGTACAGCATTCCGTCTTTCCTTCCCCTCTTCCATCTGCAAAGGCGTCGATAGTGAGCAACGCTTGACTTAACATATGCAGCTACTGGGTATAATTCTGGTCATGCCAGCAGGAATCTCTAGCTACATCTACATCTTTAATCCAGAGCAAATCTGCACTGCTGCTGAACAGAGTGAATAAGGCAACTGAGTGATTCAAAAACTTATGGTGGTGGGTGTTTGTGGGTTTTTTTTGTTTTGTTTTGGTTTGGTTTGTTTTGTTTTGTTTTTGTTTTTGTTTGTTTTTGTTTGTTTGTTTTGTGTAGGTCATTTTTTGTCCAGATGATTCTGTCAAATCATTTGTGATTCAGCAGTACAGCTACCTCTGCCACCATAGGGGTGGGCGGAAAGGGGACTGATAATCTCCTCTCACGATTGATTCATGCTAGCTTAAAACCACATAGATTTCTTACTGAGATGTGCTGCCCAAAACATAGTTTTTGTCTTGAATTATGCAAACTATATTATTTTTAGTGCCTTGTTGCTCTACATGTGAAATGCACAAAACAATTAGAGAAACATGATGCAATAATCTTTGAGCACTTAAATTGAATAGCATTAAGAAATAGGGAGAGTACTGTAGAAGAATAGCAGGTTCATTGAGAAAATTTATATCGCATTTTCCGAGAATTAAATCTTTCAAAAAAATTTAATCTTAAACTTATTTGTGACAGTAGGACGTAAACAGATGTACAGAAACAGAACCTTACCTTTTATTTTTTTTCCTTCTTTGCTTTGCTTTCATGGAGATAGGTAGTATGTGTATATAAAAATCAGGATGTACTTTTTATCTTGAAACATTTACTTGAGTTTTGACTTAATTTTATTCTACTTATCTAGCAATTGGATGAAATGTTGCAGGCAGACAAGAATGATGCATTAAAGAAAGCTCTGACCTGTGGTAATGTATCATTGATTGAAGACCTCTTAAACTCAGGTGAGGAAAGTGAATTTTGAAGCTGAATAATTTTAATTGATATTAACAAGATTTCCCATGCTTAAAAGTTTCTCACTTCAAAATAATATCTCAGGTGCATATCAGACTATGCTCATGTTTCTAATACAGGATATAGATTCATTATTTTAAAGATGAAGTGGTTTTTTTCAGTCACTCAGCATGCAGTGTTCTAGTAAATCATATCCAAGTGATACTTATTTCATGTTATCAATCAGAACTGCTAAATATTTACAGAATTATGATGTGAGAACTATGAAATAAGCATCTGTTTTCAGATGCTTCTTGATTCTGAACATCTGCTATTACAAACACTTAAGTTTGAAGTGGCCTATTTGAGAATGAGAATTCACTGGATTTTTTCACCTTAGTGTTGAAGGTTGTATTTTTGTTTGGTTCTTTTTCGTTTGTTTTTTAATGCTGCTGCAGTTTGTTAGCCCTGTGTTGTTGTTCTTGCTCACCAGCATTATTGTGTTTCTGGTATGCTCAGTGTGTGACAGTGCTGTCTTGGCAATGTGGCTGGATATTGTGATTCCAAAAGGTCTAAAAATGTATGGCATTTGTCACTGTTAGAAATCATGACTGAAAACTAGCTCATTTCAACACTAAAAGCCATTCTCCCTGTGGTTTTTTGGTTGTTGTTGTTTTGTTGTTTTTGGTTTTGTTACTTAGTGTTCCTCTGTAATTTGTTTCTATTATTCAATGTTAGAAATATTGGATCACTTATTGAAGCATCCAGGGCAATCAGAATTGCATAGCTGAATAACCTGCCTAGCGATAATTGTCAGGAAGTTTTGCTTCAGCAAGCAAGCAAGCAAGCTTGATCTTTGAGAAACTCTATCTTACGGTTGAAAGAATGCAGATTCTTAGAAAGGTTTTCCTGAGTTTTAAAACAATCTTGTTATTTGCCCTTTAAAAGACTGATTTTTCACCTCATTGTGGAATGATTTTTTTGTTGGGGTTTTTTTTGTTTGTTTGTTTGTTTGTTTAATCAAAACTGCTGTCCGGGCAGAATATCAGAGGTACAATAATGAGTTGAAATACATCTTATTCTTTCCTTTGACAACACCTGTTCTTGTAAGTAGTTTTTGATGGTATCTGAACATCAGGTTGCTTAACTGTTTTACATTACCACATTCCATTTTTAATTCTTTGTAACTCACGCAGGCATTAATTAAAACACTGAATGTTTCCATGTTGGTATACTTGCTATATTCTTTTTAGATATAAATTTTCTGTGCTGCTTACCTACTTGAATTAAGAACTGTGACTCCTTGGGATCAGTTCTGAAATTTATTTTCTAGTACTCTAGACATTTTAAAAACAGTTAAAAGATGCTTAAGAAGACGGCAGTGGTATAAACACGACTTTTTTCTCTCTAGGAGTAAATACAAGCGTAAGCTCAAATTGGTGACTGCGGTAGCTATGAATGTTAAAGTAAAGCGTGTAAAATCGATGTTTGTTTTGGTATAACTTTATGAATTTAGTGTCTTGAATTTTGACAGGTATAAGCATCGAATCTCACTTTCAGTTTGGGTGGACTCCTCTAATGTATGCGGCCAGTGTGGCTGACGATGCCGTAGTGCGTCTCCTGCTAGACAGAGGAGCTAATGCAAGCTTTGAAATAGGTAAGGCAGCAATGGGTCAATACCTGTCAGTACCAGACCTTGTTATCACCTTCAGAGTTTGTTCTTGTCCAGAAGTATTTGCCTGCAGGAATCACTCGGAATCTCAAAGCAGGATAGGTACCTACCTCTTGTTAAATACTTCAATATATGATGAAGACATGGGCTTATTCCAGAAGACTTCAAAATCTGTTCTAAACCAATCTAATCTTTTAATGACCCAATGACCACATCTCTTTCAGCTGCTTTTGTAGTAATTTGCTGTTCTCTACCACCTCAACATTAGCCTTTCAAGAATACCAGCTGACCTACTTTGGCTGTATTTGAAGAAATAGTATGCCTACAAGAATAGTTGTCCAGTTCATGATAAACTAATGTGGACTTTCTCTAACATAATTTTTCAGTGTATTGCTCTAAAGGGGTCGCTTTTGTGCAAAGTTAAATAAAAGTGTAGTGGACCTTCTAAACTATTCCATCTGATGGCCTCCCCTGTCAAGTTGCCAACAAGCCAATAATATGGCTTATTAATAACATTTTCCTATTCAAACTGTGGTTATTTTTCTTTAGTTCTGCTGGAAGATTTGTCCAAACTGAGAAAAGACTTTGTAATACAAAAGAAACAAATCTGACACATAATGCAAAATTCATAAAAACACTGATCTTACTCTCTGGTAACTAGCTGATACTTTAGTCCTAGTAGAAGTAGTAGCCTAAAATGCAGATGGTACTAAGATATTTCTTGAAGTCACTAGGAACTGGTAAGAGTTGCAAGATAAGCATACATTACCTACCCCTAAAGCAATCATGTCTTCTCATAGCTATCCTTGTAACCTACTTCAGACTGGCTCATGTGGCTTCCTGCGATTCGTACATGCCTAAAACGTGCCTTGTTGAACAGATTTCTCTGGGCAACAGTCTCTGCTGTGCAGTTAACCAACATGCAGGGTGTTTTTTCAAAGTGTAGCCATCAGTGTTTGTCTGAAGTGGCAATTTGCTAGGAGTGGGTTTCTCTGATTCGCGTTTAGTGTGTGTAGGAAAACAGTAGCTATGCCCTCTGGGGACACAGCAATATGGACTAGCCAGGAACAGCCAGGCAACTTGTTGCTTGATTAAGGTCAGGATGTCTTCAGTAGTATCTGTGGTAGTAAAATCATCAGTAAATTGTTTTATATCAGCTAGAAATAATCTATTCCTACACTAATAATCCTGAAATGTCTATAGTCCTAATAATGACTGTACTAGTAATCATCCATAGTCACATTGCAGTTCTTTGCCAGCTGATTACTTAATTTTACCCTATTCTTAAAATGAACTTAGTTTCTTGTTTGTGAGTGGAGCATTGATCAGGTGATAGGATCAGAATACAGCATCTTTGAGAAGTAAATTCAGCAGCTATTCTAGACGTTTTTCCCCCATTCAGACTGAAAATGAACTAATTTTTTTTCAGTCTCGATAATTTTTTTTCTCTGCATAAAAAACCAAAAATTATTTCGACATGTCTCTTACCATTCTTTTCCTCACATGCATGAGTTCTGGCTATGCTACACAGAGCTCAGTTTCCCACTCTTTATCACCATCTGAAATACCGAGTACAACTACAGTTTCCTCCTAGATACCATTCCCAGACTAGTAGAGCTTATCACTAACTTTCTGTTTGAATTTTTTCTGCCAGTTTTAAATCCACTTTATCATTGATAACCATGTTAAACATTTTGTGTAAGAATCTGTCAATTGGTGAATTAAATAGTTTACTGAAATGTTAATTGCTTTCTGTTCAGGAGTTTAAGTGATTCTGTGAATTCACTTAATATATTGATTTGTGTATGTTTGAACTTCTTCATGAAGTAGTTGAAAATTGCAAAGCAATATATAAAATCGAAAATTGTAAAGCAATTATAGCAAATATAGCAATATATAAAATCAAAATGTACTTTAACACGGGAGTTACGTTTTGGGTATTTATTCAGGGATAAAAGTGGTGAAATTCAGATGTTGGAATAAAGTACCTCATTTCAAGTTTAAAAATGTTAAAAGCCTGATCTCAGTCGAGGAAATAGAAGTGCTAGCACATACAGTCTTAAAAATTTCTACCAGAAAGTTAGAAAATATTTTGTAATGCTTCATGGTATGCTCTAAGATACATACAGTTAAAACTGTTGTTAAAACAAATGTTAAATGCGTGTTTGAACTTGTATGCGAGTTTGTGCAACAAGCAAAATGGGGAGTTATTCAAATGGCAGGTTTCAAAATGACTCTAGAGCCAAATAACTCATGAAGGTCCTTGAGTTGCAATGTTTTCCACATCTCTATAGGAGAGAACAATGGGAAATGAGATTCCACTCCCCACCCCCACCCCCTGCCTTAGTTTTCTGGATGGGGAAGCAGCTGCAGTATGCAGTTCTGAACCATAGCTAAAGGTAAAAGGTAACACCTAGCTGCCTTCAGAACCGGAGCAAATATACTGGTGTCTTTTCATGAGTCTTTTAAGTTCTGTAGCTTTGAGAAAGAACATCTGTAAAAATATTATTTTAATCTTCCTCCTACCACTCGTACACAATGATAATCTAGTCTAGTTTAGAAAAATAATTCCCTCACTTAAGCCTTTAGTAAAACCTTGTTACTTGGAGGCCCATACTGTGGACAGTTCATGCTCTCTAAAACCAATAATGCTAGTGAAAGTGCACTTCTATGCACTTCGAGGATATTTTTTTTGCTTTGTCCAATGCAGTTAACTTCATTTCTTTCCTTGACAATTCCTTTTTTTAAGGAGACATGAGATGGAGACTGAATCTCTGTGTATGAGCATAGATTTGAGAAACAAGCATCTAAAGTTAAGCTTCTACTTTTATTTTGGCAACTAAGAAGCATCCTCATCTTTGATAGGGATAGATGCTCTGCCACTTCCATTTCTTTTTTCTTCTCAGATGCTTTTACCTGACTTAATAATTTTACCATTTCCTAAGAGTCATAGTGTATCAGAACCCAACTGGTTGAACTATAACAAGAGTAAAGTATTTTAAATCATGGATTAGCATGGTTTTTATGTATGTAATGCTGTTAATTTTCAAAACAGATAAGTTCACTGTGCTGATGGCAGCATGTACTGCACATACTTCAGAGGAAAAGATTTTGAAGACTGTGGAACTGCTTCTATCAAGAAATGCTGATCCTAACCTTCATTGCAGGTAAAATCTGTTAATAGTCAAAATACTAATATTAATGCAAACAGCCATATAGCCATAACAGTTGCCACAGATGGTGTATACTTGCTGTTTTTTGGTTTTTTTTAACCTCACTGCCATCTCTGTATGGAAAGATGATTGTGTTTATTTCACCTAGTACAGTTGTTTGTTTGAGTAAGTAGTAAAGTGTGATGAACTTTATCAAATGTTGCCCATCTGAACAAGATACAAATTGAGGCAAAATGAATTTTTAATCTTAAATTAATAAATTTCCTTGTCCATAGTATATGTCCAAAAAGAATATTCTCTGCCCTTCCCGAGTTTTTTTTTTTTTTTTTTTTAACCTTCTTTATGAAGATATGGGATAAGAGAGTTAATTCTTAATCTAAAGTCATTTTTTTGTTCTTTTTGTTGGTTCCTAGGTGTATTCTTCTGTGGGTCATCTGTGAAAAAGTAAATTCCTCTTTAAATAGAATACATTTCTTCCAGCACAAGCATGATTTAATCTTCTTTTAAAAAACAAACCACTTGTTTCTTGAACTACCACTTCATGCCTCAGCAATCTGAGGCAGTACATTGTGAGCTATCTGTAGTTGCATAGTCTGATGTAGTGTTTCACTTTGCATTGAAGAGAAAAGAAATCTGGGTTGACCCAGGATAAACTGTCTGTTCTTTCATCTATTCACCAGAATCTGAACCCTTATTATGTGAGATATGTGGATTGTTCATATATCTCTCTCTCTCTCTTCTCTCCTTATTTGAGTTCGGACATTTTGTTTGGGCCCTGAACCTCATTGTAAGCATAGCACTGATAGGCAGGGAGGAAACATAGTTATACTGAAGTGTCACTGATGTGTGATATTAAGAAAAAAAATGCCATTTTTATCAAATGCAATTCATGAAAGAGGGAAGCTTCAAACTCTTAAGTAATAACATCTTGTTACCCTCATGTTACTGGGTGTTGCATTAAACAATCTGCTTGAAAAAAAAAAAAAGTGGGGTCTCTAAATCGTTAAACTTTGTCCTCAGTTCTTTAAAATATAAGCCAGTGTGCAGAGTTGCTAGTTTACACTTTAAAGGCCTTTGTTAAGCTTTGGAAAAAAAGCTTGGATTCTGACACAAGAGATAGGAATTTTAAGGGCAAAACTGTATTTATAAACTTAGTGTATGTTATGCGTAGTTTGTTTTATATACAAATATTTATATGTTTCTTTGCACCCTAGAACCTTGTGCTAATGTTTGAGCTATTTTAGTGTACATTTGATAGTGTTCATGCTTTTTCGCTTTTGGAAGAGTAGTCTTTCTGAAACAAAAAGATAACAATGTGACGATTAAGTTTTCTCCAAAAAGTAGAGGCTAGATAGCAAGGCCTCTGTTTTTGAAAAGTCTTTGTGCTCTTTTTTTTCCCTTTATGATGCCTAACTTTTGTGCTTACTGCTTCATTGTGAGAACTACTTATTCTGAAACAGTGGGAAGGAACCCACTAAACCTGCCCCTGTGAGCATGAGGAATCAGTACAGACTTGAGTGGTGCTCCAGTCCTACCGTGCCCATGTTGTTACTGTTTTGCATTATTCATAAGAAGACTTGAGGTTATTGTGAGATGCCTTCTTGTGTGATCAGCTTAAGGAATGAATTTGGGTGAATGCAAAGCTGGGTACTTACCTTGGTGTAGTACAGAAAGATTGGTATTTATCCTTTCTCTGTTGAGCTGGCAAGACAGCCTGCGTGGACTCTTGGTTTCACTTGATTAGGAGGTGATGCACTGAAATTACTTTTTTTCCCAATTTTTTTTCTTTACTCTTTCTCTGATTCATTTAGTGTGCATCAAATGGACGTGTTAGTGAGAAATCTCAAACTGATTTTTGAATTGCAGTCAAACAAAGGCAATATGTTTGGAAATAGAGAGTACTGAGGAGAAGGGATTCACAAGTAATTTTTCTGCTGGTATTTTACTGAATCAAAATCAGGACCTAAATACTCATGGCTCTAAAGAGAATTCTCTCTAATGAGAATGCAAATGTATCAAAGTGTAAGTTTCAAGTGAGGTGGTTTGAAAGATAAGCAAGAAACAAGGTAATAGGCAATAAAGGAAGATATTGTAAGATGCTCTGTGAAGTATTTGTAGTGCTGCTAAAGCACCTGTGCTTTATTTAAGTGAATACTCTCCCAAGAAATTTGTTGTGCTTGTCTTGCATCATTCACTTCCATGCTCTTCTGAAATGTAATGGTATGATGCATCCTTTTCTAAGTACAAAAAAAAAAGTAAAGCGGGCTTTCCTTAAAACACTTCTTAACCTGCAGTGCTTCTCTGAAAGTAAGTTGATTTAGTAGTGTTAAGGTGTTATTGTTAGAAGATGGAAGAAAAGGAATGATTGACTGATAACTAAATTACAAAACTGCTGCTGTGGCTGCACTTAATATTTAGTATACTTGGATTTTGATGATAACATCCTCTAAGTTCTTATTCACGTAAAGTGGTATAAAAGAAACTCAAAGGTAATATGGCTGAGAAGAATATTTAGAATTGATGGTTCATGACAGTACTCTTTGTTAGAAGGTGAATTGACAAACAGGTGAAAAGGGGAATTCTTGCTCCTACATTTTGAAATAAGTTCTCTGTCTCTTGTTCTGTGTAGGCTGTGGATTGGATTTTGTTTCTGTTTATGTGGATTTTTTTCTTCACTATTAATTTCTAAGAAAATCAAGTCCTGCTCAGTGACCTCCCCTTAGTTTCTGCTGTATGTGAAGTGTTTAGAAGCCTTCAGATTATAGATACGTTTTAGAAAAGCTAGAGTTTTGTCTTCATAGAATCATAGAATCATAGAATCATAGAATGGCTAGGGTTGGAAGGGACCTGTAGAGGTCATCTAGTCCAACCCCCCTGCACACGCAGGGTCCCCTAGAGCATGTGGCACAGGGTGATGTCCAGGCGGGTTTTGAAGATCTCCAGAGAAGGAGACTCCACCACCTCTCTGGGCAGCCTGTTCCAGTGCTCTGTCACCCTCACCGTTAAGAAATTCTTCCTCAAGTTCCTGTGGAACTTTTGGTGCCTCAATTTGTGGCCATTTCCCCTAGTTCTATCACTGGCCACCACTGAGAAGAGGCCAGCCCCCTCCTCCTCACTCCCTGTCTTGAGATATTTATATACATTGATCAGATCCCCTCTCAGTCTTCTCTTCTCCAGGCTGAAGAGGCCCAGCTCTCTCAGCCTTTCCTCATAGGGCAGATGTTCCAGGCCCCTAATCATCTTTGCGGCCCTGCGCTGGACTCTCTCTAGCAGCTCCACATCCCTCCTGCACTGGGGAGCCCAGAACTGCACACAGTACTCGAGGTGTGGCCTCACCAGGGCTGAGTAGAGAGGCAGAATCACCTCCCTCGACCTGCTGGAGACGCTCTGCTTAATGCACCCCAGGATCCCATTGGCCTTCTGGGCCATGAGGGCACACTGCTGCCTCATGGTCAACTTGTCGTCCACCATGACGCCCAGGTCCCTCTCTGCGGGGCTGCTCTCCAGGAGGTCGGTCCCCAGCCTGTAGGCATGTCTAGGGTTATTCCTCCCCAGGTGCAGGACCCTACACTTGTCTTTGTTGAACTTCATGAGGTTACTCGCCGCCCAGCTGTCCAGTCTGTCCAGGTCCCTCTGGATGGCAGCGCAGCCCTCAGGGCTGTCAGCTATTCCTCCATCAGCATATTCCTCCCCTCTTCATTAACAGATTGAAGCCTACTATCGTATAGATGAAAGTGTACACATTAAGATTGAATCACTGTTCAAGCATGGTGTTTGTTTGCCTGCACTTGTGCTTACGTTCAGAATAATTTTGAGGAGGATCAAAAATGCTTCCACAATGAAAATGTTACTCTACCTTGCCCTCTTGAGAAGACGGTAATGGAAGGGGGAAATGTTCATCTTAACATTGCCTAGTTCAAAGGTAGGTCTCTTTTTCAGGTTGCATACTCAGAATAAAGCAATTGTGTAACACTTCAATTTTAGCAAGATATTTATTGCTGCTGATAAGATAGTAAGTCTGCAGTGCCACATAATAGTTTCGAAGACCTTGACGTTATCATTGGGTGATAGTTAACTTTTGGCAAATGACAAATAGTACATTTCAGTAAAGGTAAATAGCCTGGGAAAAGTTACAGTACTGCAGTGCCTTTATGGCAATAAAATCAGCTCATTTAAATAAAGTTTAATATACTGATTGAATAAAGATCTTTGATCTACCTCAGAAAAAAAACACAAGGTACTTTGTGACATTTCACATACGTCATTAATTTCTGAGGTTGTTATTCTAGCACTATGAACTCTTAATAGAAAGATACAATGAAGTATGTTGCTCACCTATCAGTACAGAGGGACTAAATAAAAGAATATAGGACATAGTAAAGCATATTTTCCCAAGCACTGTGTGCAGATGAGCAGCAGCCACCAGTCTCTTCCCATATCTGAGATGAGAAAAATCACAGCAATCATAAACATGTGACCAAAGGGAGAGACCCAAAGAAAACTCATTTGAGTTTGAAAGGGTGACTTTTAAAAGCAAGTCTTGGCAGTTATTCATCAGATAATTTTGTCAGGAGTCTGGAATTAGATAAATGATAAGATTTTTTTTCCAGCTACTATTCACTGTACAGTGGGATGAACAGACTTGTTGTATAAACCACAGATTCTGGGCAGAGGTAGAAAATATTGGGATACAGTGACATTAGATGCTGTTTTTGTCAGAAGTGTCCTGACAGGAGCAGTGTCCTCTGATGCCTCACAATGTCACCTGAGCAGCTGCTGTGTCAAACAAAAACAAAACTGGATTTGGAGTTCATTAGCATTACATCAGCAACATTTGATCCCAAGTACACTAAAATTATTATTTGTACTTCTGGCTTACTCTTTTCAGGCCTTATTTGCATAGCAGTTTTTTTTTTTTTTATTGAGGGATGTGTTGATATAGAATTGCTCTGTCATCAGATAAGTGGAGTAGGTTTTGCATGCAGATTCTGAATTTCTTGATTGGAATTGGAGACTTTACCTTGGTTTGAAAGCAAAGTTGAAAACACTCAGGTTTCTAATCATGTGTGTAACTCATTTGTTTTATTACTCTAGGTCAGAATGTGCTTGTCCCCATTATCCTTAGCTAGACCAACTTGCTTGTAAAAATATGCTGGGGTGGTGCAGCAGGAGGACAGTGAAGAATAAATGGAAATGTTGTAGTGTAGACTTTGTCATGCCTTTTTTTGGTGTTCTCTTTTTCTTCTTAATTGCTCATATGAAGATGATTTTGTGTCTACCTTTAAAACCTGACTATCTGAAATGAAGCTTGAAACTAGAGATTCTGAAACTAAATGTGCAACATTGACCAGCCCCACCTTATTAGAGCTGTAGGTTGCATTCTTCTGTCAAGTTCTGCTTCAAGAAGGTAGGACTGTCCTACCTTGCTCCAGTAGGGCGTGTGTAAGGAAAGTGTCACAGTACACCAAAGCAGAAGTGTGTTCTTCCGGTTCTACTTGTTGTATAGAGTTTCCCATCTTCTCCTTTAAAATCTCAGTAAGCAGAAAAGAAGTAAACAGCTTTTCTCTGCTTGCTGTGGGGGTGTATTATTTTTTTTTCTTTTCTCAATTCTGACCATGACTTAAACTTGGTAGTACAGAGAGGTATTCAGAATACTTTATAGTGAGAAAACTTTGTTGCTGCATTACCTGTTCGTAAACTTGGTCCGTGGTTATCCAAGTTGGAGTGCTCCGATCATTCAACTTTGCTTCTTCTTGTGATTGCATTTTTTCTTCATTCTCTTGGCAGGAGGAGCTGGACATATAAGGAAAATCTCATTGAAGCTTGCATAGTTGGATGGTCCTGAGAACTGAAAAGCTTTCTGTCTTTTTCTTCAGATTTAGAATAAAAGCAGGGGACTAAAGATGAAGAATGAGGCCATGCAGTTTCCTTGTTTTTGTTTTATGTGTTGTATAGTTGGTGGCAAATATGGTTAGAACAGACATCATGCTTAAATGATATTAATAATTTGCTTACGTATTTTAAGACTTATATTTGCTTTATACTGAATGTCACCTGAGTATTGTATTCAGTATGAGCAAACACAGTGTGGCAAATTGTGCCTAAGAAGACTTTTTAAGATACTTGGAAAAGAGGGTCAGCTCCATGCCAGATTACTGAGACTAGGGTGTCTCCAAGTTTTTTTCAAAATGAACAGTAGATTCTTCAGGTCAAATATTAATGCAATCTTTTTATATAGAGGGTTATCACATATGTGATATATGCATTTCTTAGAATAAACTGTGCAAAAGCATTTAAATTCTCCTCAACTTTAGCAAGAAGCACTGAATTTGAGCATTTTAAAGCTTGCTGTCTTACTGGCAGGGCACACTGCAGGGTTAGGAAAACAAGATGTACTTTCCCAGATGTTATCATCTCCCTCTTGTGGACGTACCTGTTAAATGATCTGGCTTTCCCAGGTTGTGGTTATGCAGCATGTCTTAAGCATTAAACAGTACCCATTCATACCTACTATCTAAATGCAATCTAATCACATTTCTACCCCAAACCAGGAGTCTGTCAGGGGAGCTGTGACATCAGACCAGGTTTCTCAGAGTTTTGCTTGGTCTAGTATTCAGCCTGGTGGAGGCAAACTGCCCAGGATGGAGAGTAGACTGAATCCTCAGGCAACCTGTTCCACTGCTACATCTTCCCCGTGGTGAAAAAGTTGCTCATCGCATTCATTTGGAACTTATGCTTTGGAAGAGTTAATAGAATAAGTTGATTTAGTTTTAGGCTGATGCAAGTCTGGTTTTGTCCCTAAAAGCCTTTCTCTCTCTGAATCTATGTCTTGGGAAGGTCTATTTACCTTTCGTTTTGGCTGTCTCTAAGTAATTCACTTTTTTTCCCCTATCATAAGAATCTTTCATATTCATATTATGTCCGGATTTTTTTTCATTTGAACTTTTACCTCTGCTTACATAAAATATTATCTCTACAAACCTTTTGTGAATGAGAAATGACAAAGATGAGCAAGGCCTTAATTCTAGCAATGCTAGAATCAAAAGTGATTGTACAAAAATTACTGACTTTGGTTTACATGTGCTTTTCAGGGTCCCTCTAGTGGTCAGTATTGAGTTCATTAAGCAGAATAGTATTGGAGAACACTTTCCTTCCCTCAGATTGCTTCCTACCGAAATAAAATGATCTTTGCCAGCAGACTTTTATAACAGAGCTGTATGTTGCAAATTTCATCAGTAAAATATTTTCACTCAGGACTCTTTAGAATGATCAGAAACTAGACATCTTTCTCTACTTAATAGTGCATATTTTTCAATTCCATGACCTGGCATTTTTTCTCTGAAAAATGTGCCACACATCTTGAGTAATATATCCTGAGAAGTTTTTCAGCAATACTTTTTTTTATTTCAAAATCTCCAGAGAAATTAAAATTGCTTCATCTCATGAGTGTCTCAACCAAAATATATATGCATCTGTTCAGATCAGTAGTGTAAAGAACAGAACAGAACAGTGGAAGGGGTGGGGGGTGTAAGCACTCCTCTGTTGAGCAACTGCAAGTAGTAGTAGGATGTAGGAGAGGAAGCATCAAAACAATCTGTTCTGGGAATAGAAAACAAAGAATGGGGTAAAGAACAAAAGTATTTACTGTGCTTTTAGTGTTATATGACATGCTTAGGTAACTCTTGGAAAACTCTTAAGGAAGACACAGAAGGATTCTTAGTGTTAGTAATACTTCCGCACACTTCCCTAGATATTTATGTACTGGTAATAGTGATATGACTTGTAATTCTTTTGTGTGTGCGCACTGTTTTTAGCTGAGAAGGTATACAAGTATTTATACAGTTCATAGTTTTTAAATATTCAATTTCATTTTATAACACACTCTCCACAAAGCTTTAAATACTTCTCCTCAGAACTTTCATTTTAGAATAATCTGTATGTAAATTTTTTTGTTTGTATTATGTTCTCTAAAAGTTGTTTTTGAAGTAAAATATAACAGTCGTAGCCACTTTTCTGGCACGAATTTCAATTAAAAAAAAAAAAACCCTGTAGACCCTTTGCTGATATTATCTGCTTTTAGTAAAGTAGAAACTATAATCTACTGTACTCGTATACTGTAATGCTTCATGGCTGGCAATTGTTAATGTTTTTGGTGTTTTAATGTTTTAGAGTTTGTTTTATCTTCTCTCCTCCTTCTTTCCAGGAGACAAATGACTCCACTGATGTATGCAGCGAGAAAAGGGTGTCCTCAGGTTGTAGCTCTTCTTGTTGCTCATGGATCACACATAAATGCCCAGGATGAAAATGGATATTCAGTAAGTGATTTATTTCTGTTTTTGTAACTAATGACAACATTTTCAAAAACAAGGAACCTATAAACTAGTTTCTAAATGTACCTTTAGAACTCCTAAGTATCCCCCGAATGCTTTTGTTATATTGTTTCAAACCACTTTGTTAGATTGTTTTAATATGTTTATCTGTGATTCCAAATTCTGACATCTGAGGAAACGTTTTGGAAGTTGTATTACTGATTACTCTTTTTTTTACTTCCTGTGAACCTAATCTTGCATGGTTTGCCTATCCTTGAGCACTTAACTGCATGTGGAATTGTTAAGAAGCACAACAATTTGAGAGTTGCCACAGTATGCAGTTTCAGATTTGTGTTGACTACTTAGTCTGATTTCACCCCTGTGGTCCTGCACTTATAAAACCTTTGTATTTAAGTAGCTTCGCAAATGAAGATAATGTTATTTTTTGTAAAATGTATGTATTAAAAGAAAATGAATTAAACCTGAGAGGTACATCTGTCATTGGTAATTAAGTATTGCATTCTGACTCTTAATTGAAAGGACTTTTAATTGAAAGTCTTAAGGTACTTGAGTTTCAATAAAAGTGACTGTTTTCTCTCGCGTCTGCTCAAATGTGTCTAGCTGGGTATAACAGTAGAGTTAATAGTATTCCTGTGACTTATATTTGTGGATCTGTTCTTAATGTGTATATTCTGCATGAACTGTTTTTTAATTCCCCCACCTCCCCACCCAAAAAAAAAAGTATTTAAGTATTTTTTGGCTTTTGTTGTTTTCTTCAAACATATGTGTTTCAAATATATGTGGTTTCACTTGCTGAAATGAAATTATTCTTATTCAGGCATTAACATGGGCAGCACGCCATGGGCATAAAAGCGTAATTTTAAAGTTGCTTGAACTTGGAGCTGACAAAAATCTACAGACTAAGGATGAGAAAACAGCAGCTGACGTGGCAAAAATGAATAAACATTCAGAGGTATATGTTTTTCCCTTTGAAATGTAAATTCTGTTTATTGCCTCAAAAATCAGTTCTATTATTTTTTTATTTTCTATAAAAAGTAGTATTGAAGTAACTGGAGTGTATCAGTTGAATATGTATGCTACTACATTTATGTGTAGACTAGTTTATGTAATATACTGAATATTCATGGTGCTTTATGTTATATGGTAATGTTTTTATGGGCCCTGGAAATGGAAACGTGAAGATAGGCACCTGGTGCTCTTCAAAAACCTCATTTTCATGAGTGCATAGAACTCTTATATAAGGAAAAGAGGACCACAGAAAGTGGTCATTGTGTTGTTGCAATTTTGTTTCACAAATGATGGATGCTAACTTTTTTAGACTACACTAGCTGTTCTCTTCTGCTCTGTGCTCATTCATCACTGTGCTGGAATTTGGTTAATTCAGAAATGCTCTTGATAAACTGTGGGTTTATTTGTAACTCCCATTGTTGCTTGTCATGGAGAAGAAAAAATGTCATACATTTATGTTCCTTCTATGTAATAATTCATGATAGAACGCTCCATAATCTTACTTAAGTGCAGGTTTTATGAATTATTTGTTGTGCAGTTGAATAGCGATTGATTTATCTTGGCTTTTTGCAGATTTATAGTTTGCTTTCTTTGACTGCTAATCCTTTGCAAGGGAGATACAATGAAGTGATTAAGATGGAAACTATCTACAACTTTCTGACAGCTGTCCCTGACCACAGAGCTGGGTAAATACAGTCATAGTATAATTTTAGATAATGAATTTTACTAAGAAGTTGCATTTGTTCAAAACATGATTAAGTCTTACTGATATTAATATATATATGCATATAACGTATGGAGTGCCAAAAGACTCCACAGTGGGTGAGTTAATGTACTTTTGTTTACGACCACAGAGTTCCCTAATATTATGCGTAAAGACCATGCTGTACACCTCTCCTTCCTCTCACATGATGTGAAGTATAGCAGAGGCAAGATACACTGTAATTTTAGTTCTTTTGTTAAGTCTGTTACATTCTCCCACTTAGCATCATGTGATCGTAAATTTTTGATGCCTTCCTTGAATGCCCCTTTTTAGCTTCAGGCTGCCAGGAAGGGCTATGTCCAATTGTTCACATATTTTCTGATACTTAGATTGAAGAGGGCCATACACCTGGGAAGGTTTCTGTTAAGTATGAACAGGAGTTAAGCTCCAGAGCCTTCTGTGTAAAGATGCCTTTGGCTGAAGTTTTCAGATGTCTTTTGGCTGGACTCAGACCCTGTTTCAACAATTCTGAAGATACCTGATGTGTTTTTGACACTTAGTACATTTTGGGTCAAGAACAAGCTAGCCACTTTCTTCTTTGGGCTGCATTGTCCTAAGAAGGCAACTTCTTTGAGACCCTGCAGTTACTATTCAGTCTGCTATGGTTAGTCTGTGGTTATTTTCCATCCCTGCTTACTCTAGTCAAGCTTAATTAGAAGCACCAGTGCTGTGTTGTTATGCTGATGTCACATCACTAGGTAGCAGTTTAGAATACCTCAGTGCCACCAGGGTGAGGCATTAAACAAATGCACACATGAGGTGGGCTTTTATCCTCCAGTGCTTCATCTGTGATCGTCTTGGAGGTACTTGGAGCTGAAAGGTGAAGGTTTAACATGTTAAAGTGCATGCTCTCTGCAGTCCTGTTTGTTCTTTCATCTCACTATACATTCTTCAAGGAGTTGATATGGACATATGTTTCCATCCATGAACTAGTTCTCCAGTGGGTCCTGGTATTCCTCTTGGGAATGACATTTTCAATCCCTGGATGCTTGTCATGAGGATGATGATGTTCCATGTAGGTATGCAGACAGCCCAAATATAATACTCTTTAGTTTTGTGTTTTAAGACATATTTTGTGTTCTGCTCTGAATTCCTTCCTGGAATATCCGTAGTCGCTTTAAAAAGAGTTTACTCTTCTAGTGTTGTTCAGATTCTACCTATGAGTATGAATCTCTGGACTTTGTGACTTGAGTGTGTTATGACGGATGTCTCCCTTTTAATAGGTTTAGGTTTTCTAGGAAGTTTCTCAGACTTTCTAGTACAAATGAAAACACCAACACCTTACAGCAGTTATCTAAGTGATTTTGCACTTGCCTGTAGAAACCAGGCAGTGACTAGAGAACATTATACCAGTGTCTAGATAATCCTGATAAGCTTTTAAAATAAGAGACTGAAATCCTTAAGCCTACTTGTAATACTTTGTGACAGCCAGATGTCTTGCTATATAAATGTGATGTTGTATTGGGTGATTCTTGTGCTTTCATGATTTCTCAGTGTGCCCAGTGCTTTTTTGTTGTTGTTGTGTGTGTATGTATGTGGTACTTAGGGAGTGACTTTTGCTGCTTCATTTATCCCCTCCTGCCTTCTCATGGGGCATTTGTTCTGGCTGCAGTGATGTGAATTGTGCAAGCGGACACAGATACCTGTCAGGCACTGGTTTCTTCAGCTACCCAAGTCCTGTTTTTCAGGGTGGATGTGGTGGATGTTGAACACCTCTTTCCTTTTTCTGGGGAAAAAAAAAATCTTTTTTTGCACTTTTAGCAGAACCAAATGCTCCAGCACTGCAGAAACCTTTGCAAGCTAGGCACTTACATGTGTGTAAATACAAAGATTTTGTCATTTCAGGCTGGTCACAAATATTATCTCCTGTTGCCTGTGGTTGATTGCACTGGATGTATGTGTGTAAAGGTATATGTAATTTGCTTGCTTAAAAGACTGGAGGTTGTTTTCTGTGTGTTGGTAGAAGGGAACATGAGGGGAGGACAACAATTCTACACAAACTCATGATAGAGACAGTGACTTTACGTTCATTTTTATATCCTGCCTGCTGAAATGTATTCCTATAGTTACTAAGCCATCAGTTTCATAAATTCTGTTTTGACTGATTTTTAAGATGTCCATTATTGTAAAGGGTTAAGCGAACTTAAATACCAGAAATCCTGGACTGAAAGATTCTCAGTGTGCCAACCTGAAATCTATTCTTAAATATTCAGAAAGATTTTTCCAAGAGAATAGTTTATGATTTTAGCTGTAGGAGCACTTTAAGTCTTTAAGAATAGGACAAATTGTAAATTAAGGACCCGCAGCAAGATGGAGAAAAATGTCTCTTAACTCAGGCTTTTGGAAAGTGGTCATTGCAGACATGCAGTAGTCTTTTCTGCATTTTGTATAGTTTGCTTTCAGGTTCATTACAGTTATTCATCTGACCGTTGAAAGTTGTTTAGATATTTTTCTTTGTATTTTTTAAAATCTTTTAGTAGATATAGTGTTTAAGATAGATTCTTACCTTTATTTATAAACCTTAAAAATCTGTGAACCTACAAAGAATTACAGAGATTCAGCAGTTTAACATCTCAACAGCAAACTTTTACTGAGCTAGTTTCCTCTCTCCTCAATGAGGAACATCTGTATTTTCTGGGTTAAATGGAAAGTAAAAAGTAAAAAAGTAAAAGTTAAAGACTGAACCTAAATTTATATGAAGAGTGGCTGTTGATGGGGTATATAGTTATCTTCCTTCCAACTACCATTCTTTCCTTTTAGATTCACGATAGGCAGCTGTAGAATTTTGTTAAATTAAACTGTGCAGTTTGATGCTTATGTGATGCTACTGTGGCTGGTGGGTATGTTCAGTCTTAGATTTGTGCTTTGTCTGGCTGTGTGTTTATACTTGGATGTGTATGTTTTGGAATTGTTATAGATGTTTTAATTTCCACAGTTTTCACCTTGAATCTCATTAAATGTGTTTACAGTTACTGTTCAGCTTTGTCAGACATGGAAGTATTTTTACATGGTCTTGGTCTAGAACACATAATAGGATTATTAAAGGTAAGATTGTGGTGCAACTGCTACCTGGAAATTAATACGTAAAAGTAATATATAAAAAAGACTTAAATGTCAGTAAAAATTATGTTATTATTAACATGCTAGAGGAAAGTTATATTTGAAATCTTGAATTTCACTATAATGTTTCACTGGACTACTAGGTCAATTTTGATTATGTACATTAATTAAAACATATTCAATGTTGTGATTATATAGTGTGTTGTATACCAGACTGTTTTTTTCATTATTTTGCTGATGGTATTGTGTAGGTATCTTTATTTCTTTTTTTACTTGATATTTTCTTCTGAAGCTCTTTTTGGTAATGGAAAACCATTATGTTTTTTTGTACAGGAAAGAGATGTTACTCTAAGACAGCTTTTGATCATGAAAAAAGATGACCTAATGCAGGTAGGTTTACTACTTTGTCTCCTTAAATTCTTTAATGACTTCATAAATGTCTAACCTTGTAAGATGTCTTTTTGAAGATCTGTTTTTAGAATCTTATTTCTTCAATTTTAGTACATATATAGACGGACCTTGTCTAAAGTATGTAATTCTTCAGATCAGTGTTAAATTGTAGGAGTTGAGTTATTACATCCCCTGTCCCTGATCTGTCTATGAAGTGGCAGTCTCCACTTTTTTTTCTCTATTGATTTGGGAATTGCATTAGAAAAAAATTCCGTATTTCTAAATTTTAATCATTACTCGTTTTAGCTTGGAAGTATATTTTCCCTGAAAGAAAGTCACTGCTAGGATTAGCAGCAAATTATCCTAAGTAACCACTTTACATCAGAATCACAGAATGGCTGAGATTGGAAGGGACCCTTAGAGGTCATCTAGTCCAACCCCCCTGCTCCAGCAGGGACCTCTGGAGCACGAGGCACAGGGTGGCATCCAGGCGGGCTTGGAAGATCTCCAGAGAAGGAGATTCCACAGCTTCTCTTGGCAAGCCTGTTCCAGGGCTCTTTCACCCTCACAGGAAAGAAATTTTTCCTCACACGGATGTGGAACTGCCTGTGTTTAAATTTGCACCCATTACCCCTTATCCTGTTGCTGGCCACCATCGAGAAGAGTTTGACCCCACCTTTACATTCTCCAGTCTGATATTTGTATATACTGATAAGATCCCCTCTCAATCTTCTTCAGGTTAAACAGGCCCAGCTCACTTAGTCTTTCCTCATGCAATAGATGTTGGTGTGGTGGATGAATGTAGTGTTCCTTGTGAAGTGCTGCTTTCTAGGTTTGGAAAAACTAGTACCTCTTTTATATTGTAAAATATAATGTCTCATAGAGATTTGTAAAGCTTTGTCAGAGAACAGAGCCTGGTTAAATTAGCTGTTTCAGGCTTACTCCCAGGTGTGAATCACAGAGTGCTTAAGGTTGAAAGAGACCTCTAGAGATCAGTTAGTCCAACCCCACTGCTCCAGCAGGGGCATCTAGAGCATGTGGCACAGGGTAATGCTAACTTCAGTGTTAGTTTTTTGTTGTTGTTTTGGTTTTGTTTCTTTTTTTTTTTTTTCCTCAACTCAAAGTTTGGATAACTTGTTAAACTCTCAGGACAGTGCCAGCGAATACCAATACCACAGGGTACTGAGGAAGGTATGTGTTCTAGCAGCAGGAATCAACAATTATCTGTGTAAGTTAATGTAGTGTTGAGTCAGTGTCACAAGGATTGCATTGTAGCTGAGTAGAGCTGGTCTTTCCAGCGACAGAGGTCAGAAATACTACTTTAGTATCATAAGGTGCACATATGTACAGAGCTGTGTGTATCAAGAGATTTCAAGAATACACCTAGATTAGGTACATTAGTACTATGTTACCACAGTGCTTCCACAGCCTCGATATCCTGACCATTTGACAAGAAATTCCTGTTTAAAGGAGATCTTAATATTTTTCTTCTTGTGATTTTTATGAGCTATCTTCTTGCTGCAAATCTGATTGAGCACGTTCATATCAACCTCTTGCTGAGAAATGGTAGTCACTTCTGCCTGCCTGTGTGTAGGGGAAGAAGGAATTGTGGCCTTAAATGAACATTTTATTATACATCTTCAGTGAAGGAAATGTGATTTTGACACAGACGGATAATTTATATTTCAGTTTTCTAATATGTTTGAGGCTTCCTATTATTAAGAGAACTTAAAAAAAAAAAAAAGAAATAAGCACCTGGATCAGCTGCTCTGTTACAGAAAAGCTGTAGCTGTAGAAACAGAGTTCTTTTACCACTTATCTTCCTGTTGTTGAAGAAGCATTTCTATAGAATAAGTCATGGGTTGTGCAAGGACATAAATGAATTATACGAGTCTTTAATTCAGGATTTTAAAAAGTGATAGAACATCAAATTCTTGATGCAGTAGCTATTCAGGTTTTTTTATTCTGATTTTAGAGCTCTAGTAAGAGCTTCTCCTATGTTGCTGAAAGAAAATCTCATTCCTCCTAACTACAAAGTTGAAAGGCTTTTGTGATGGTAGATCTTCCACTAGCAGCCAGCTCTTAAAGAGTCTGGGTCTTATTACTACAGAGATTAATGATGACTTCTGATGGATTTCTCTGAACCATGCTGCTTTGTATCCAAAAGAATTGGAAAGAAATCCTGTCACTAACATGAGACACTTTCTTCCATCAAAGAATATCAGAAAGATATTTTCTCTGTAAATAATTTTATCTATGTTCTAGAACAGAGCCTAAACAATGACGCTGTCAGACTAGAATCCTTGCATTCCTTAAACTTTTAAACTGCTCCATCCTCAGAGAGTTCCATTCAAAACTTCGAGAGTTTTTTCTGATTTACTACTATTTCTGACACTTAAATTTTGTTTGTTGGGAGGAGTCATTTTTTGAGTATTTGTGTCTTAAACCAGTGGCAGAAGTCATTTTACTACTTGTGCATTTAGGACTTTTTAAAAATTCCTTCCTCATATGTGTGTTAGTTTAGAGGAATAGATATTGGCCTGGTCTGCAAGCTTCCATACCAGGACTTTTACCCCAGGCCCGCTTCCCAGATCTTTTCTAGTCTTCCCAGCACCAAAAAAAGTGGATTTGGCAGAAAATTATGACACTATTAAAAGCAGTGGCCATTTGGGCAAGACTACAGGAATATAAGTGCTCCTGGCTGATTTTTATCTGAGATGCCATCTTTCATTTGTTGAAGCAATCTGTTACTTACTTCATTTTTCCCTCTTAAGGTCAAAAGAAAAGTCATATTGATGTTGGAGTGTTAATTTTGGGTGCGAGTGTCAGACTTTTTAATTTTTATCTAAGTAAAGAAAAAAATAGATACTGTTAGAGTATCTGTGTGCCAGAAGTCAAGATGCAGCCTGTTCAGTGTCTGTTTTACAGAAAAAAAGTCAGTCCTGGACCGACACTAGAGACATGCTTCTACCTTCTTGAGCATATGGCCACTTCTAGGTCATACCGGAATTGTTTGAGCTGCAGATTGTATTTCAGTTGACACGAGCGTGAGAGCTTGATCTACAAGACAGCAACACTGGCACCATTCTTGAGCCGTGAACTCATCATAGCACAAATAGTCTGACTTCGGGTAACATTTGTGTTCACTGTAGACTGGAGCTCCTGCTGGCTTCACATGTTGGCCTGGGGAGCTTGGAATAAAGTCATGCGTGGTGCTGATGTTCCCAGGTTTGGCTTCTGGATGGAGAAGCTTCAGGCAGGTTGTTAACCACAGATAGCCTTGTTAAGCGGTGTCTGTCTGATTAGCAAGGAAATGTGTTGAATGTGACACAGAAGCACTTTTCCCTTATCAAATGAACTGGGTTTTGTTTTTCTTTAAAGCATTCTGAAAGAAAATGCTTAACCTTCTAGAATTTACATAAAAGTTCAATTCTAATCTGTGGTAGTTACAGACAATGCAGCAAACAATGTTTTTTGTCTCAGGCATTATTTGAGAATCACAGTTACATAGTGCGAATCTTCTGAAAATAGTTTGGCTTAATTTATTAAATATATGTTTTATATACACACGTACACACGCATACACACGCACACACTTTCAAAGTTTTTGTGTTATGGTTTGTAGCACTTGCCAAGAGTTTGGAAGGTCCACTGATTAGAGCTCGGGGATCATACAAGTGGATGTCAGGTGGTATTTAGGCTTATGATACTTGGTCTGAATTTGAAGCAAAAAATCTATACTGATTTTAAGTGCTATTCTTCAGTTATATAAAAAGACTGCTTTGCAGGGTGTTTCACTGCAGAAGCATCATGCTGAAGATGGGTTTTTGAGGTGGGGTTTTTTTTAGGAGGGAAGGACATTTTTGGTTTGGGAATTTTGGGCTTTTTTTTTTTTTAATAAGATTGTACTCTCATTTTATGTGATGATTCAAACTTTTGGAAACAGAGTGGATGAACTGGGTTGCTTTGTATATGTGATCTAAATGACTACTTATGAGATTCTATAAGAAAAATAAGTAAGAATTTAGAAAGAGGTATGGTATCTTAAAGGCTGTTTCCCGAAATCTGTCCTCTTTCCGTAAGTTGCTGCATTTGAAGCTGACTTGATACTTTGCATTGTTTCCTTTTGAGTTACTGTTGTACTGCCAACATGATAATCGGTTATTTTGCTATGAGGAAAGCCTTAGGTGATTCTGGAATAGCAAACCTTTCTGTTTGAGGTTTATTTAAAAACTAATAGTTTTCTAACTATTAACTGTTGATTAATGTTATGCCTATCTAGGCATTGTGTGTGATTTCAGTTTGGCTCTTCTCATGTTAATTTCAAACAATTTATTTTGTTGTTCGTCATCAAGTAGTTGCTGAGTTGTTTTTCGTTTGTTCTGGTCTTTTTTTTCTCTTTAAAACAAATTATTTTGACCACTTGATCTTTCAGTAATTAGAAATTCATGCAATACACCAAAACAATCTACTGTTTAAATACTGCAGCACTGTTTAACTATTAAAGAAATAATATATTTGACATGACTCTTTACATTTAGATTGGCATTACAAATCCCAGAGATCAACAGAAACTCCTAAATTCTATTAAAGAGTTACAAGTTGAAGAAATAAGAATTAGAGACCTCCCTGAAGTGCTGAAGCTGGAACTCAGGTAATACCCATCAACCACATGAAGAATGTAGTGAGTGGAAAGGTGCCTTTTGATTTCTTATACCTCTTGACTTGTATTTTGTAGGATACATAGCATTTTTCTAGCAAAGAGCGTTAGATTTTTAACCTAGATGCTATGTCTAGTATATGTTCATATGTTCCACTTGTTACTTCCTTAAACTATAAAATTGCTCCAGAAGGGTAGCATTAGATTGATATTTTAGTTTGCAAAATGTTTAGAAATAGAGCCAGAGAACTGTGACTTTCCTTTCAAAGACTTTAGTCTTGTTGAGCTGTATTTGTTTAATTTAAAGATGGTGCTGATGCCGACATACCGCTTCCTCATGCTTGTAGCTGTGTTGCTGTGTAACAGAGTTGAGTTCTCTGTGCTTATTTTCCTTCATCCCAGTTGTATCATCATGTGCATAGCTTTGGAATGCCTTGTTTGCTGGAGTTTAGCTTGAGTTAACAGGGAGGAAGAAATCTGTCCTTCTTGCATCCAATACGATGATTAAATAAATTTCCACTGCCTAGAAAATTAAGGGTTCAGTTGTTATTTGAAGTGTGTGTGCATGTGTGTGTGTATGGCTGGCTGGAGCATGTAGCTCCCACTTGACTAGGGACCTGGCAGCTGTGTTAATCCTTTGGTGTAGGTATCTCTTTCTTCTTCATAGGAGCTAAATACCTTATTTGGGTGCTGTAAGGCCGGGCTGTTATTCCTATTGCTTGTTGGACTGAGGATATGATTGAGTTCCAGTTAATTCCGCATATGTCCCTGTTCGTCAGAAGCAGCTTGTCCCTCTGGTGCTGCATATCAGCTGTCACATCATGATGTGCTCCTGCCTTTTTGTTCTTCATGCTATGGTTGTTGAGGCTTTCTCATACATGCTCCACTCCTAACTAGTCATCCTTACATGTGCTGATAGCTGCTGGTGCAACTATCGTGCCTGCGTCTCCATCCGTCATTGTGTGCGTGTGGTGAGAGCAGCTTGGCAGCCTGGTTGAGGTACATTTTTGCAGCATGATGCCCGACGTGAGCTTTGAGATGTGGAAGGACATGCAAGGCATTTGGAGAAGCTCTTGCAAGACTGAGGCAGGCTGAGAGAGACGGGCATTCCTGTGCCAATATGGACCTTGATTCTGCCTTCCAATCATTCTGTGTCAAAACAAGCACTTTTCTACTTCCCAAGGAGAGTCCAGGTGCAAACCAGTAATACACTGTGTGTGAGACTGAGGAGGTAGAGTTCCAGCATGCAACAAGTCACAGAAATCTCTAATACGGGTACAGCATAGATACTTTGGCAGCACATAAGCCTTTTCTGTTAAATTATAATAGGCTTTGCAGCTGAGCAGAGGTAGTGGGCCAGGTGGCCGGGTGTTTCAGGGTCCAAGTGAGGTTTCTTAAGAAATGATTTTGACCTTTCATTGAGTCAAGAGAACTTTGTCCAGTTCATGCATTTTTACCCCAGAAGTACATGTTCTCTTCCAGATCTGTATGTTATGACATTTAGTGTATGCAGTTATGCGGAACAGCCAAAAATTTGAACACAGGGAAAAGTGGAAAATCAAAAAAGTTAATACTTCACTGAATGTGTAGGCAAGTATGGAGGGGAGGGGAGGGGAGGAAATCAGATACAGTACCATATCCCAGTAACATGGTGGTCATGTGGAATTCCTAGAATGATTTTTGGTCACTTATAATGCTTAGAAAATGATTGAATAAAGATTGAAATACACAAAAATATGACTGCAGTTCAGTTATTGCAAGCACATAGATTCTTTTTGTTTGTTTGTTTTTTTAGAAAATGACTTGACATGTATTCTAGGAATCTGACCTTGGGACTAAAATCATAGGTTGTGTTTACATGCTGTTATGTAAAGATTTTACTTCCCATTTGTTCAAAGTCATTCTGTGAGAAGGAAAATCAGTCATTAAGTCATAGAAAAACTAACATAGTAGAAAATGTTGAGCTGATTGATTATAAACTCACAGAGAGTGTCCAACACTGTTAAGCCACTAGTGTTTTGACAACCATTATTCCTTTTTTAAAAAATATTATTTTTTGAAAATGCTATAAGATGGTATTACTGCAATGGATATGAAATTTATGAAAATCTCTTTAAGGAGTACTATGCATACAGTAAATATAATAATTATTGATATTTTTTGGCTTATTCCGTTTCATGTCCCTGACATACTTTTATTCTGGGAAACCTAGAAGGATTCTCAACAAAGGATTTTCATTGTGACAAAACACAGGTGTCATAACTGATCTTAAGCCAGAATGTTATCCTTTTAAGTAGAAAAAGTTTTGATGTGCATGATTTGACTGTGGAAATATGTGAGACAAACTTCCAGCCTGTCTACACATTATTTTGTTTAGCATTTTTTTTACTGTAAATATAATTATTCAGTTATTTTTTTTTTCCAGAACAGTGTGCTTCAAAATAACAAGCTAGTAGGCCTCAAAAAAGCAAACAAATAGGCTTTATCATTTTTTCCCACCTTCATAACAAACAGAACCAACTTGGTGTTTACCCTTCAGCATCTCTACTGTTGTTTTGTGTGTTCCTGTTTTGAGCACTAAAGTCTTAGCAGTTCTTCAGTGTTGCAAGATATAGATACTCTGAAGTAGTGGTAGAAACTTTGCCTCCTAACATATGCCAAAATTACTATATTAAAAACTCACTTGTGGAATATCAAGTAATTCATGCATTGTAGAGAGGGACTAATGTTTACAGGATGCATTTGCAGAACAAATAAATACTTTGTATTTTTACATATATCTTCATTTTTGAAGCTGAGATTTACAACAAAAGAGAAGCTATTTTGAGTTTTAGCAAATGTAAAATAAAAATCATAGACCATCAGATCATTCCAAAACAGCGATAAAGTAACATAATCCTAATTCAGAATAGCGCAGCCTGAGAATTAGATCCTGATTCTGTTGACATGCTTTTGCTTTTCCTAATTAGGACAGGTAGGTCCAGTGTCCTAATGGACAATATTTATGCAGGAAGCCCAAAGAGGTGAGTTTCCAGTCTTGCCTGTTTCCCCAGTGTGGATGCTGCAGGACATAAGGCTCCAGGCTTTGGGGTATTTTTAGGAGGCAGCGTCCTGCCATTAGACACCTTAATATTGTTTGCTTAGGGTATGTATTGCTGTAAGAAAAAAGTGAGAACGTAATGAAAGCCCCTAGTGACCTAGAATCAGTTTGTTGTGCACCACGCTGACATGTTGATGCGAGTATCTGGCACCGAGCTGTTTGGAAAATTGCATCTAGACCTTCTTGCCTTTGATAGTGTGTGAGTACATTGCATTTAAGTTTACTAGCTGACTGCTCCAGAGAAAAAGAGGAGAGTGAGATCGAAATTCACCCATTCGGGTCTTCTCAAACTTGAGACCTGTGATCAGAGAGATGACAAATTTAAATGGTGTATGTCGCTGGGTCTGTGTGCTCTTCACCTGCGTGTCTGATAGCTAGAAGGAACTGGGGATGAAGAAACTATTGAAAATTTTGGTGTTTGAGAGCTCACTCTTGTTCTCCCTTCCCTCTTCCCAGCAATGGCAGCAACTCACTGGTCTGTACCATCATTTATAACTGACATCTTGCTGAGATTTACAATCAAATTATGGTAGTGTGACACAGGATCTTTAAAACTTAGTGTTCATATGAGTCTATTTTATATTCTTTTCTCCGCTCTTTGGTGGAACCAAACTAACTTTCAGAGTTATGTTCCTGGTTGTATTTGAACATTTAAGAGTACATTTTCTTCAAAGGAGATTAGCTCAGAGTCTGTAGGCTTTGAATAATGTATTGCTAGGCCTAAGGGCCATGTCAGCACGATTGTATTCTTCCACATGCTAGAAACTGAACCTAATTTCTAACCTTATCATTTCAGTCTTTAACCTCCAAATGCAAAACTTTTCCCCCTCTCCCACCACTCACCTTCCATTAAAAAGTAGCCTGCAGATCAAGAGTATGTGATATGTCAGTATAAAATTGCCTGTAAATTCTTCCTGGTGTTACCAGATTGTGCTCTCTATCGCACATGCACAAAAATCACAGTGCTGTTTGTGTGATACATGTGTGTGATATAATGTTTATGTGAATGCATATTGTGATCCAGAGTTGCTCATGTAGCAGGTAAAGGTGTTTTTGTATTGATAATACAGGAAAAGTGGCAGTGATAAATGAAAGCAGAGGTTAGCAAATGTTTCCAGAAAGCTTTGAGGGCAATACTTTTTCAGCTTTCAGAGTGACTTATTAGCATAGTGTCTCAGATAACTTAAAGGTTTCAAAAATAAATAAATAAGCCCTGTGAGACAAGATGTTAAATGTGGGTGTAGTACAGATCCTTGTGGTAAATTGATTGTGGTGGTGTTTTTAATTTTTATGTGTTTATTATTGCATGTGGAATTCACTCACAAGCCAGTATTAGGAATGGGCACATGCTATTTAGCTTGCAAAATGTTACAACCTTTTACAAATAATGGACCATGGTTTTGTTTTGCTAGTGGAGATGAATTCCTCAAGTTTCTTCAGAAGCTGAATAAAGAGTGTGGTAACCTGACCGTTCCTCTGCAGACCATAAATAAGCATTTACTCACGAATTCTCACAAGGTATTCAACCAGAGGAGACAGAGACTGTTTTAGAATATGAGGAATATTGCTTTTCTAATGAATAGAAATGGGGGGGGGGAAAAGAGAATAGTGATCAAAGCCATAAACAACTGTTATGTGTAGTTTTATAGAGCTGTTCCATATTCTTTCCCTAAAGTATATGTTTTCAAATCATTTATTCCAGAGAGTTAAACCAACCAATTATAAAGCATAGATCTGCTCCTCAGTGTTATTGCCGGTAAGAGAATTAGTGTTTAAACAGAAGTGACAGAAAACTCCCATGAAGGGTGATATAAAGTAGTAGATTTTTGTCATGCATGAATCATACTACCCATACGTAGCATAAACGAAGTTACAATATTTTTCTGACACTGTCTTTTATGCTACATTAACTAAAGAAGACTAGGTTACACTGTACAGTAATTCTGATATTTAACTGTAACTCCTGATAGGTAGTACTGCAGTGGGCACCAGCTGAAAGCTTTGCTGAAGTTTGTGAAGACTTAGTTTGCAGTGTGGAAAAGCTGGGAAAAGAAGTTGCGATGCTGAAGAACCTCCTGGAAAAGGTAGGTGTGCAGGAGTTGAGCCTACCATGTGTTGTATATAACTTTCTTGTAAACTCTACAACATGTCTAGCGTGGACATGTTTGCTGTTTTGGTCTGCAAAAGGCGCTCTTCAGTTGTGGTTTGAAATTGCATCCAGGGATTGCAAGCTACTTGGAAGGAACAGGAATGTACAACTTTTTTTGCACCTTTCACCTTTCCATAACAGAACAAGAAATAATCTAGAATATTTCAAAGTAGTGAAGATTGTGTCTAAGGAAAAGATCTTTTTATTTCAACCATAGGAAAGAGTTCAGTGGAAAGCATCCTTATGCTCATGAGTGACTGCTATGGTACAAGTGTCATTTGGAATACTTCTTAATTAGGCAATCCTTTGGAGTTATTGACTTGCTGAAGATGTTAAGATTTTATGGATTGAACAGAGGGCATCCCAGCAAACTCTGCAGAGGTGACAAAAGAAGAGGGTGGGAGAGGTCAAGGCTACGTGTTAGCACCACATCAGTCATCCTCAAACCAGCACAGTGACATGCTCTTGTCAGATGGGGTCATTTTAAGTAATAGGCTAGTAAAAGGAATGGGATAGAGTAAATGGAGCATCAGTGTCAGAAAGGAATCTGTTACTGAATGAAGCCATGTGGAACTTGAACACTGAGCATAATGCTAGTAATGCAATTTCCTGTAGATGAAGTAAATTCAGTGTAATATAACAGCCTTCTCCTAATAAATCACTAAGCACCAAATGTATTTAAGAGTTGGTTGAGGCTGCAAGCAAAGAATACTTTAGTCATCTGTGTTCCTTTGCATGTGTAGAAGTGAATGGCACGTGTATATCTGTTCGCTATTTGTAAGGAGAGTGGAGAGAACAGTTACATGCCACTTGGACTTGCACTCGTCGGTTTTAGATCCTCCAAGATGAGGTGGCTCCACACCCACTGTCAAACAAACCAAGGTGTTAAATGTTAGCCTGATAATCACTTAGAAAATACAATTCCTGTTGTATTAAAATAGTGCAATGTGGTATGAATTTCATGGGTGAAATGGTGCTGCTCCTAGATCATTGTAGAATGCTGAAATATTCTTTATGGGAAGTAATCATTTAAATAGAAAAAGTTGAACTTCTTAATTTGTACCAACACTCTTAAAATCTACAGTAGCTTTTGCTAAGCTTAGACGTTAGACATTGCCTGCAGTATATGTTATGTCTGTAGTACATAATTTTTTAAATCTTTACCTGTCAAATGAGATAGTTTTCCAAGTATGATGAACTAAGAAAGGGAAGCGGGACCTAACCCTTCTGCATTTCATGACAAGGCTCCAGTCAGCTTCAACAGATACTTGAGTAGACACTTTTAAGGTACTTTCCACCCCCTCTTTAATTGCAGGAAAGTCTTTGAAAGTTTTTATCTGTTACATATTTAACTCACTGGTTTAGTAAGTCATTGTTTTAATGACTAAGTAGCAAAAGTTCTGGTTAAAGTGTCTGCAGTTTGCAATGTTTTGATATTAGATTTTTGTAGCATCTGTTAGTAGTGTGTTTTACTCCTAAGGAATTCTGTTTGTAAACAAACAGCCTGTTTTTATAATACATGTTACTTAAAAAAATGACCTAGCACCAGATAAGATAAAAGTTTGCACACATTTCTTTCAATGGAAGTAGGTCTCAGACACACAGAGAGAAAGTGGTAACGTACAGACTCGATACATGCAGGTTCCTAGGACTATAGATTTCATAACACTTTGGAAGTTTTCACACTAACATCTCTTTCTTTTGTTTTTCACATGAACTTAACTTCTGCCTCAGAATGAACAGAGGAATGACCCCAGCCGAGTGGAATTTCCAGAAAAAGCACCTACTTTGGAAAACAGATTAGTAAAAATGGGAGTGGTGTCATTGTTTGGGTTAGGTTTTTTCTTCGTTATAACTAAGTTAGCCATCAAGAAAACCCAACTTTAAATTTTCTTATGAATACTTTTTGGAAACTTACCCATATTATGCTTCTGTTCTGCATATGAAGCTATGAGCTGAATTGATGTGAAAATGACTGTAATTTCTTTTCATTTTTGTTGTATTTACATCTAGCAAATACATCGCTATGGAAATAAATTAGTGAAAAATAAAAATTGGTACTTGAATATATTTTCAAAACTATTTTTGGCATACAGTGACAAAAATCTCATCAAAGCTGCTTTTTTTAGTACACAGAGCTGTAATTAATGCTTGATTACTAGTTTCATTATTACTTTTAGCTGCCATTTGTTAACAAGGGCTAAACATGAGGAAGTCATTCTACTTTTATTGTATGTCTGTATTTAAAATGGTGGTGCCTTTTTTGTTGAAGTATTTTAAAGTATCTCCCAGTTTTGTGTTGAACGTGTGTTCTGTTGTTGTATTGATCCAAATGAAAAGTTAGTGGTATACCTTTGCTCTTTTGTTGCAGCTACATCTTAGAAGTTGCCCAAACAATAATTCCCTACTGAACTGTGCCATTAAAATCACAGCAGAGATCTGTTTCCACAGGGACACTTCCTTCTTTCAGCAGTTTTAAGGATTATAGAGTAAATGACATTTAAAATTACACAAATGCAAGCAACTTAGGAGACAGAGCAACTGGTTTCTTCTTGCTGTGGTCTTTTGCTACAGCAGCTTGATGTTTAAAATTCTACTAAAGTTCTACTGTGAAACATGAATTTCGCCTGGTTACCAGTTCTCTTTCTTTCTATGAACCTGCTATGGTATAAGTAATTCAATCATAGTTTTTTGGGTTTTTTTGACTTCAGTTAAAATCTGCAGAAATGCTGAGAGTTTTTGAAGGGATGTTCTTCTATCGCAAAGCAAAATAGAAGCAGCAAAACCCCCCAAATGCTCAGTACAAGTGTCATGCTTTAGCTCTGTGTATTTTCAGAGGTGTTGTGTGTAGGCTCTAACCTTTGATGCTCCTTCCACAGCATAGAAAGACCAGATAAAACCTTAGTGCTACTCTGAGTAGTATTTATTATTGTTGTCACCGTGGTTTTTCTGTGTTATGTTTTAGAAAAATGCATTAGGTGTTAGTGTGTCTCCTTTCTATTGTGGTAGCTTCACTTCCTTTCTTCCCAGGTTTCTTCTTCAGAGCAGGGAGCTTCTCACAGAGAAGTGAGGAGGAAGGAGACAAAGGAGACAATTTTTTTTATTGGTTGTTGTTTGTTTGTTTTGTTTTTGCTTTGGTTTTTCTTTTTTTTTTTTTTTCCCTGCCCTCTATTCCCCAATTCCCAAGGCAGGGGCAATGCCCCACCCTTGGGTGGTTCCCGCCACCACCACCACCTTCTGCCAGCAGCAGTGGAGAGATGCACATAGTATCAGTACACTGACTTGAACCAGCTAAGTATGGAAAAGGAACCCTTTGGAAACTAGTTCTCTGTTTCTTCATTATCCTGAACTAACAAGACATACATCACAGAAGGAAAAAACATCCATGGAAATACAATATGTATATAGCGCGTACGTAGAACCTTATATATGTGAGCAGCAGTCCTTCTCTAACTAGCTTGAAATGCAGTTCAGAATATACTAAAATACAGTTTCCCAGTGATGGGAGGGCTTGCAAGTGCTGGGAAAATTTGATCTTTGGGATTTTGTCTTTGTTTTCTGATTTCGCGTTTTTTGGTGGGAGGTTGGAGCAGAGGGGAGAGGATTTTGTTTCGTAGTGTATTTCTTACATGTGCATTCATCTTAGCTAAGTGGAATTATTTCAGTCGCTGGTAGGATTTCCATGACATTGCCCTCTAAAAAGATGGTGCTGTTTAGCCTCATTATACCTCAGCTCTCCATTTAAGTGAGAATTGCCTTAATGAAGCTACTTCAAAGGCACTGAAAGTAGCTTCCATTTCAGAGCTGGAGTAACCAGAGCATTTCTTACCATTGGCTCTCTCTTGTGTCAGTCTCCTGCTGAGACGGTGACTAAAAAATATTTTTTTCCTTGTGAATTTGAGGAAAAAAGTGCCCATGGGTAGAGAACTTTTTAAGCTTGAAGGTGTTGCAGTTGGAGAGATCTACTTCAGACAGTAGTTTTTGTCAGTTTTTAGCTGAATTTTAAAAGTATGAATGATCAGTGTAAACTACTTGTGAGAAGAAATAACGCATGAAAGTTCAAAATGTTAATAAATGTTTTTGAATGTAAAGTTGCAATAAAATATTCTTTGCAGAAACCAGTTACAGGTATGAATGCTGCACTGAACTAATTTGATAGAGGTAAAGTCAACAGGAAAGTAATACCAAAGAGTTCAGGTATCTTGATTTTTACCAAGCAATTGCACCAGAGTTATTTGTTTTGTTTGATAGGAACTTGTTTTGGGTCTAATAAAGGAAACAAATTTGGGGATGATTGTTTTTCCTCTAGAGGCTTACAAATTAAACACCAAATGTATTTATCATACTTTACAACAAATAAATGGTATTACTTGGAGTTTACTTAAAGGGACTGCCCTCTTACTGAAGAGGGCTGATCCTCACGTCTCCTATTTCGAGTGATTGTAAGTGCAGTTATGAACACTTATATGAGCACGCAGCATTCAGGTTAAGTGCAGGCTTGATGCTGTTAGTATCCATAGCATGCTCCACTGTCCAATAGTGTTTGGAGCGACCGAAACAGTGGGTGAGGCACAGGGGTCTTGGAACTGCTGTTTTGAGATGTTTCATTAGTTAATCAGTCAAGAACTGTGCTAAGGGAGTAGGATAGATGGTGAACTAGGTAACCAAACTTGGTTTAAATCTACCCTATCAAAGAAATTGTGTGTTCTCGTCTTCAGATTTCAAATTCAGGCCCAAATAATACCTTCTAAGGTCCTTGTTTCCGTGTTGTTCCAGCACGTTATTCAAATACACTATTTGAGGAGGTATCACGGGGTTTGGGATAGGACAAGAAGCAAAGAGCTTAGTTAAGTCTCTGGCCCCTAAGGCCTGCCTTCAGAGATCTCCAGCCCCCAGAAAGGGAGCCTGCACATGAAAACAGCTCTGCTCTGGGGCCTCCTCCTGTAAGTCGTCAAATTAAAGTCATTATCCTGGAATTGGCAGAGTGCAATGATTTGCACATCTATCAGGGGATTGGGGGCGAATGCTAAAGAGCTTTGCATTCGTTAAGCAGGCAGGCCTCGCGCCCCCGGGGTATTATTCCCCTTGACAGTAGTGCAAATGGAGACGCGGGAAGATTGAGCGGCCCTGGGCCAAGTCCCGGGGATAGGCGGCTGCTCAGAGCTGCAGCCGGGTTCCTACGTAGCCGGGCCGCGTCGGTGGATACCTAACTCCTCGCTACGGATGAGGGTCGTGCAGTGACCTGTGCTGAAGGTTTAGACTGGAATGAAATTTAGCACCTTAGTGAGCCCATAGAGATCTGAAAGAGCCTAAGAATTTTTATTTATAGATGGCTGTGTCCCGAGTATGACATGTTTTGAATCTATTGCATGTTTAGCATGTCTTCCTGGGCTTTGCAATTTGCCCCACTCTTTGTCTTCATCCTGTGGAGTACTCAGTCTGTCATGAGGAATTGTCCAGTTTTTCCTGTTCCCATTTCAGCTGGAATCTGAAAGTACTGCTACATATGTACATTCTTAAAATGAGAAGGAAAAGGCATTTCATTACGTTCTCCACCAAAGGAATGTGTTTTTTTTTTTCTCTGACTTCATCCAACTGCATTTTGGGGATAAGAGTTAAATCTGAGCTAGGCAAATGTATTCTTTTCCTCTTGCCTTTGTCCTATTCTCTAAGGGGTTCCCCAAAGCTGTAACTTCTGTTGCCGAGTCTAAGTAGGTGTTTGCTGGGATATGCCTTCTCTGACTCCTTTCCAGCAAGACTGCAGAAGTTACAGGTGATATTTCTGTAATAAAGTTTCCACACTACTGCTGTAGTATTGCTAGTGTTGCTTTGTTTGATGGAGGACTCTGAGGCAGGCTCCCTGGACAAGTCTCTAGGAATTAATCAGAGCAGCGAAGATGATTAGGGGACTGGAGCATCTATCATATGAGGAAAGACTAGTTGGACTGGGCCTGTTTAGCCTGGAGAAGACTGAGGGGAGATCTGATCAATATGTACAAACACCTGAGGGGAGAAAGAGGATGGGGCCAAACTCTTCTTTGTGGTGACCAGTGACAGGACAAGGGGTAGTGGGTACAAATTAAAACACGGGCAGTTCCATGTCCATGTGAGGAGGAACTTCTTTCCTTTAAGGGTGACAGAGCCCTGGACCAGGCTGCCTACAGAGGTTGTGGGGTCTCCTTCTCTGGAGATCTTCCAAACCCACCTGGATGCCACCCTGTGCCTCGTGCTCTAGGGGTCCCTGCTGGAGCAGGGGGGTTGGATTGATGATCTCTACAGGTCCCTTTCAGCCTCAACCATTCTGTGATTCTGTGAAATTTAATGCTGTGCCCTGAAAGGGAGACCAGAATTGGTCCATAACATGCCTGTGTTAGTCGCCTGCTTCCCCGTTGTCTCTGTTGAAGCTCATTGGGGAGCAGCCTTCCTGCACAGATGCGGAGCGGTGAGGGTCAAGCACCCCTCATCATGGCAGATTCCTGCTTCTGGAGACACTCGCTATCCTTTCTTTGTTCTGCAGGCTGCAGGGGAAAGTGTATCTGGAAAATTATATTACTGATTCTAATTACAGGCATTCCCAGGCATCAAGGTTCTGCATTTTATGGACCAGAAGGGCTAAATGGTGGGGTATAGCTGTTACCAAGCCAATACTGTGTGTGTATCCTGAACAGCTTTAAAGTTGTTTAAATAAGTATAATTTTTATCCCAGCTCTTTGGGGTGCAATTTCATGTTATATGGAGCCTTAGTATATTAAACCTAAGTATCCTGACTAAAGAATTTTGACTTTTAAGCTGTGATACTGATGTCGCTGACTGATAGGTATGTGACAAGACCCCTTTTACTTGAGGGCTTTCATTACTAAGTGTTCTTCCCAGAAAATACATCTGTGCAAGTCAACTTCTGTGAAAACAGTCTTTACCTGGACGTAGAAATGCAGGTTAACAACATTATTCTTGCAGTTGCATTGAAAAACACGTGGTGCGTATTCAAAAATTCGTGCTTGCCATGCTGCTCGCCAGTCTGTTACCATCCGTGTAGGACGTGGCATAATCTCTGAACTGGAAGGGGAGTATAATACGTCAAGCCCAGGATGCCCAGCACTGCAGCGAGGAAGGCACCAGCGGGGCGAGGGAGGGAGAAGAAAATCCACTTAAACATAAGGAGAAGCTTCTGTAGCGTGAGGTGGTTAAGCCCTGGGGCAGGGTGCCCAGAGCAGTGTCGGTGTCTCTGTCCTCGGGGGTGACGCAGGCCGAGCACCCCGCTGAGCGGTCTGGACAAAGCCCAGGGGTCCCAGCCAGGACAACCCAGTGGGGCTTCTCTTGGCTCCCGCGCTGGGGGAGGCCGGGGGAGGCCAGCACAACGTGCTCAGAGGAGGGGTCTCGACAGCGCAAAAGGAGCCAGAAGGCAGATGTGGCCAGTGGCTCCGGTGGAGGGGAGAGGAGGATGTCCCTTAGCTGCTGGTTTGCGTTGCCTTAGGATCCCTGAGGGGGAAAGGAGCTGCTGTTAATGCAGAAGGATGCCAGAAAAATCCAAGGGGACAACTTTCTTGCTGCATGGCAAACTGGGAACATGAGTAGCAGTGAAGGCTGGGCCTTTGCCCAGGAAGATCTGTAATGCTGCTGGGATTCACTGTCCTCTCCCTGCTGTTTCTTTTTTCTCTCCCTTCTCCCTCTTAGTTGAGCCACGGTGCAGCTCTTGTATCTTCAAAAGCCGCGGCATGTTGGCCGTTACCTGAAAACCTTAGTGGTTTTTCTGGGTGGAAATGCTTCACCTGGTAGACTTCGATTGGTCACCTGTTGGTGTTAAGACCGACCAGAGTTACTAACGGGAGCTGCAGCTCCCTGTGGGCCCCAGCACTGCGGGAAGGTCGGCAGCACGGCCACTGTCGTGGCCCTTAACCCGCAGCCACAGCAGTCAAAAGCTCTTCTGATAACAGGGCTTCTTTTCAATATAGTGATTAGAAACCGAGATGTGAATGTTAGCAGCTTGAAAGTTGATACAATTACACCTTTTATGGCTCATTTTTGAAACACTAAACACTTAAGCTGATGAGGTCCTATGTGTGTGCTCTTAGGAAGTCACGGTGAGTGAGTGACAACCTGGAAGACTGACGTCTCCGCTCCACGCAGTAATAGCTGCAATTTGCTGCCTGAGCAGGAGACCTCGCAGGGTGTTTCTTGGCTTTCTTTTCCAACATTTTCACCTGGAATTGATAACTGAAGGCATCTGTCAGGAGCAAGAACTATGCGGTCACGAAGTTACTCCGCAGCCTTCAGAGCTGGCAGCCTTTGTTACAGTCGAGCTGCGAACCAGGTATCTGCTGAATTCATAGAGAGCTGTGCTAGTGATGGGTTTGGCACTTGTAATCCTGTAATGACTGCGATGCCTGACATTAAATAGGGAAGTCGCTGAACTCGTGGTTCTGGTCACCTCAGGTCACGGCAGGGGAGCCGGCTCGGGCTGCGCCCCGTGCGCGCCGGGATTGGCACCCGCGCGGGACGGGCAGGACGAGGCGCGGGGCGGGAGCCTCCTCACGGGGAGACCCCGCGGGGAAGGTCCCCCCGCGCCGGGGGCCCCGCGCCGGGCGGGGGCGGCCGC
>PTEX01000223.1:785134-906956 GCA_003342815.1 Eudromia elegans | reverse complement strand
GCAGCGGCGAGCGCGGAGCCGCTCCGCGGGTGGCGGCGCCGGCAGAGCGCGGAGCCTGCGCGGGCCCTGCGCCGGCCGCGGCTCGGCCCGGGCTGCGGACACGGGCACCGGGCCGCGCTCGGGCCCCTGGGGAAGGAAGCGGCCAAGGTGCGCTCGCCTCTGGCAGTGATTTCTGTCCCATGGGATTTCCTCTGCCCCCCGCGACTGAGCCGATGAGGACCGAAGCGTTTCTAACATGAACTTTCTCTCTGGGCTCTGGTGGTCTCTTCCGCTGGTCCTGTTCTGGGCAACCCCGCGCGTCACCTCCTCATGGTGGTAAGTTCTGCAAACGCGAGGATTTTTGTTTGCTCTTGGGAAAGGTGGGGTCGGATTAATCGCAGATTCGGGAGGAAACCCCCCTGGCTCCGCGGCCGGCCGGAGCTCCCGCTGCCAGCTGCTCCCTTCCAGAAACCCCGGCCCCAGCGCGGCCGGGATTAGGCTGTCTCGGCATCTCCTTCCACACCCAGTTTCTCCTCCCCGGCCGCGTCCTTCGCACGGAAAGATCCCTTGTGCTGCCTCCTCGCAGGGCGACTGCCAGCTGCGGCACCTGCGCGGGCTGCAGCCCGCCGGGGAGGCTGCGCGGGAGCTGCGCGGGGTTGTGGGGAGCTGCGCGGGGCTGCGCGGGAGCTGCGCGGGGCTGAGAGGGGTTGCGCGGGGTTGCGCGCTCGCAAACGCGTCTCGCAGCCGCCCCGGGGGCTGAAGCGCGCGAGGCCGCTGCGCACCAGGGTCCCCCCTGCCCGCGCCGGGGGCTCCCTCTGCTGCGCTAAAACCCTGCGCGGGAAGAGGGGACCCCGCGGCCCGGGCCCGCAGGGAGCGCAGCCCGCGCTTCAAACGGCGTGTGATCTCGTTGCGAGAGGGCTGAGCGAGCTGCGAGGGGCAGCTCTGCCCGAGAGGGTGACAGGGAGCAGAAACCGCCCGCTCGGGCTGGGGATCTAAACCAAAGCGAAGCAGAAACGACCTAGTGTGGAAGCGGGCTTAAACTTCTGCTTGTAAACACGGGGAGCGGGGGGTACCTTGAGCCTTGACATGGTACCTTGGCTGACATGGGATCAAAGCCTGATTTATCAGACCGGACATTTTTCCAATAAAATGACTACTTCTGTGTCCATAGTCTATAAACATTATTTATTGCGTTGGCTTTTTGTCATATTGTCTTTCAACTGTCACTTACATGTGTTTTTTGGAAGTAGCAGTTTTAACGATTTTATGATCATGCAAAATAATGGAAACACGCGAAAAGGAGCGGGTTTTTTTTCCCGTGTGACCGCTTCAAAAGACACCTACGGCGGTTTGGGTTTTATAAGAGGTACCTTTCTAAACATTTCAGGACTAATCGAGAACATCTGGATACAGATGATGATGTAATTTAATTTTTGTCGAGTTCTCCTTTCTTTCTCTCTTCCTTTCTTTCTTTCTTTCTTTCTTTCTTTCTTTCTTTCTCCAAGCGCTGCTCGGAGCGGTAGGAGCGGGGACCCGGCTCCCCGCGAGCGCCCCGCGCTGTTTCACGCCCTGCCCCGGCGGCGGCCGCGGGAACCCCGCGCTCCCTGCGCGCTCCCTGCGCGCTCCGTGCGCGCGCGGCGGCCCCGCGGCCGGGCCCCCGCGCTGCCCCGCGCCCCTTTGCGTCCCCGCAGGTACATGGGGGCCGTGGGCTCGTCGCGGGTGATGTGCGACAACGTGCCGGGGCTGGTGAGCCGGCAGCGGCAGCTGTGCCGGCGGCACCCCGAGGCCATGCTCTCCATCGGCCGCGGCGTGGCCGCCTGGACGGCCGAGTGCCAGCACCAGTTCCGCCAGCACCGCTGGAACTGCAACGCCCCGGAGCGGGGGCACCGCCTGCTGGGCCGCGTCCTGCTGCGCAGTGAGTCCCGCGCGGGCGGGCGGGACGGGACGGGATGGGCCGGGCCGGGACGGGCGGGACGGGCCGGGCCAGGCCGGGGGCTCCGCGCTGCTCTGCCCTCGGACGGCGCCCTCAGGCAGCCGAGCCCCCCGCTCCCAACCTGGTAGCTCAGCCGAAGCCCGACGCGCCGCAGGGCAGCCCTGCTCACAGCACAGTCCGCCCCGGAGCGACGCTCATGTCCTGTCAGGGCTCAAGCGCACACGGGGAGCAGAGGTGACTTCTTCCCAGCCCCTCGTGCTCTCTAATGCCTGCTAAATGTTGGGCTTGGCCACCCATGGAACCCTTGAACAATCCTTTAGAAGTGGAGAGAGGGACCAGAGCCATCCACAGTGTCCCAGCGTCACCACATGCTGAGGTCCTTCTAACCCGCAGCTCTTCCCACCAAGCACCACACACGGGCACAGCGCTGTCCCCGCGTTCCTGGGCCATCTCAGGGGGGCTCAGCGGGGCCAGCCCTAAGCGAGGGCACTGTGGGGACAGCCCTGCTGCCACCCTGGCCGTGGGGAGGACAGACCGCCCTGGGCAGCCACCTGAAGGGGCCTTGGCAGCCCCAGAGCATCCCGCAGTGCCCACCCATGTCCTGGCGAGAGGCCGCTGCCCATGGCGGGCCCGGAGCTGCCCGAGAGCGACCGGCCTCCTCAGGGCTCGCTCTCAGCTGGGCTGTAGATGAGGTCTGTCTGGCACACAGGAAACCGTGTCTGCCAGCTGGTGTCCTAAATCCGATGAGACCATCCAGCGAAGCAGTCAAAACAGAGTTTTTCCAAAACTCGTGGAGGAGAGTCAAGAAGGCTGAGTTACACTCTGAGCCTGATTAGCCGGTGATTGCAATGGGAAGTGGAGATGGATATTTCCCTAATTTAAAGGGAAATATTTTTGTTTAGTTTAATAAGCTCAAATAAAACCTTTCCAAGGGCATCAAGGGTTTCTTTCCAACAATAACTTCAGAAAAAAAAGGTTTTGATATATCTGAATACATTTTCTCAGAAATAATATCTTCAAAAGAAAGTGTTTTGAAACCAGCCAATCAATCTGCATGCAATTTTGAAGCTAGTACGGGCAATGTCAGGATTTCCCCACTATTTCTGTGAATTTTGAGCTGTCCTTTTCCAAAGATTTGCTCAGTACACATGGCTGTAGGGCTCATTCCTGTCTGAAGCATCTAGATGGTACTGGAGAGTGAGTACTAAACAAGTTATACAATGCAATGTTGAATCTGTCTTAGCCATCCCTGCAATAAAGTCACAGATAACATTGGCTCTGGTTCTGCTTTGCTATGAAATTACTATGTAAGGCTTGACAGGTCTCTCTGACTCCTAGTGCCTTAACTACCACGAGAAAATATACTCCTCACAATTCCCATGCTAAAACTTTCAAGATATGAAAATATCTTGTTACTATAAAGAGATTTGGACAATATGATACAGCTCTGTGTTGTGAATTACTACATCTTAAAATAAACTTTAGCAGTTATTGCATTGAAATATGTACCTGGCAAGGATTAGGCATAATTTAGTAGGCAAAATACACGTAGTCTTTAGTGCATGGAGGTGTCTTTGCAGGCCCAAAGCTCCCGGGCAGCTGGCACGTGCTGCCAGCCCAAGCCCTGCCCGCAGCGTGGCACAGGCACCGCGACCGACGTGGTGGAAACCAAGGTGCCCCGGCTAGAAAGGAAATCACTTGTTTCACCTGTTTTCAGGAAATAACACCAAGGACCTCCCGGAGTTTTAAACCAGAGCCTCAGAAAAGAACAACCCCATTTCAAAAGCTGTTGGCAGCAAATTGCAATAGACATGCTGTTTCAGTGTCCCCATTTAATTCCTTATATCTGTCTCTGAAGCAGCACTTCATACATTTTTTTTCTAAGTTGGTTAAACGTGGTGGAAATACAAGCCATGCTGTTAGGTGTCTGCACAGCCGACCTGTGAACGTATATTAATCAATATCAGGAACACACTGCTAATGTTTTCCAACTCCAGCACTATATTGATGAGCTTGTACGAGGGAGGGGTTCAAGTTTAAGCCATGACTAATTCTGACTCCAGGGAATGTGCATTTTGCGTGGTTTCAGCCCAGTTCCAATCTTCTGCTCAGCAAAAAGCGCAGGGTAACTAACTGCCTTTAACTGTTACAGCTGTATCGGCCGGGGCAGCCGCTCGGCCGCGCCAGCTCAGTGGTTTTTAAAGCTCCCTCTCTGTTTCAGGTAGTCGGGAATCCGCCTTCGTCCATGCCATCTCCTCCGCCGGGGTCGTCTTTGCTATCACGAGAGCGTGTAGCCAAGGGGAGCTCAAATCGTGCTCCTGCGACCCCAAGAGAAAGGGCTCTGCCAAGGACAGCAAGGGTCTCTTTGACTGGGGCGGCTGCAGCGATAACGTCGACTACGGCGTCAGGTTTGCCCGAGCGTTCGTGGATGCCAAGGAGAGGAAGGGGAAGGATGCAAGAGCCCTGATGAACCTGCACAACAACCGAGCTGGGAGGAAGGTGGGTGTCCGTCCCCTCAGGGTTTTGCAGTGCTCACCGTGAGTTCCTGCAAACCTGGGGCCCAGAGGATTTCATTCAACTCTGATAAACTAGTTGGCCTGTGCTGGGTGATCTCAACAGCCAGTGTAGGATGAGCGGCCAGCCCAGACGCTGCTTCCCCCGCCCCTAAAGCCCCAGCACAGCCCAGATCTCCCCGTACACTAAACAAGGGCACCGCTGGTGCTCCCAGCTGAGTGACCGGGTGAGCCGGCTCGCAGCTCGAGCCCGGTCATTGCGCCGGCCCCGGCACCTGGGGGAGGTTTGCTTTTGGTTAACGAAAAGTGAAAACTCTTAATGGAGCCCGGGAGATGCTGAAGGCTGCGCTGGAGAACAGACTTGACTATTAAAGAGCAAATTCAAAGTGCTTTGGGAAAGAAAAGAAAACAAAGTAGCACCGAGTAATTCTCTAGGCCTACAGTTATCCCAAACACAACACGAGCAAAGGTAGAATACAGTCACTCTACCGTTTAAGGAAGTAAAACCATAATAAATATCAATCAAAAAGGGGCTTTCACCTTTTGACACAACCTTCTCTAAACAAGAACCCTTCTCTAAACATTCTACTAAAATAATATGCCTTAATTTTAACAAGATGTCCCTACTTTTTTAATTGTAGGTAATAAAAAGACAATAGCCAAATATCATATTGTCTACTGCTGGTGGAAGGACTGAGGAATATACACACTGATATTTTGTGTTGATATTTATAAGCAATAAGAATAGTACCCATAACTGGAATGTATTGATTCAAAATATATAGTGAAATCCCCTGCATCCATAAGAGCCGAGAGAATGCAGAAGAATATTTTATAGCGCTAGATAAAGCAGTCTTAAAATGACTCTAGGAGACTTTGTTTCCTGTCTTTCCTTTAATGTATCCAGTAGCAAGCTTTTAAAAATATATATATATATGTAAAAGATATATATATATAAAATATATATTTATTTCCTTTTGTATTAAAAAGCTCCCCTAATAAAATATAAAGTTACTTCATATCCAAGTTTGTATCCAACTTTAGGTCTTCAATGAACTGTAATGAAGATAGATGGTAGATAAATTTTCTTCTTTAGCATCTTTTCTCCGCCTGCTTAGCAGCAGCAGCAGCAGCCACCATTGCTATGTAATACAGCCAGACGAGGCTGCCCGGATCACTGGCATGTGCTCGGTGGATAAAAAGCTAATGCAGTTTTCTCTGTGCTGCCATGTGAAAGAGACTGCAGTCCACAGCACAAGCAAAGGCTACGGCGTGAATTGCTCCATGCTGTCAAGTACTTTATATAATAGTTGAATTCTATATTAACTTATTATTATTTTTTAAACATGTCCAATAATGGGACACTGTGAGTAAGCAGTTAGGTTTTTTTCAGAAAAAGGTAACAAAAAGATTTTGTGTTTTTGACAAAACAGCCAGTGCCATTCTCCAGTGCTCTCGAAGGGTGTTTGTGATGGGTGCTGCTGCTTCCTACCCGAGCAGCAGCGGTGCAGGTTGAGCACCTGGAGCTCCTCAGCCCCTTTCCATGGCTCTGGCAGCACATGTGGGTAGCACCAGCTCTGTCCCAGCTTTCCCTCACCCCAAAAGGAGAGGCCTGTGCCAAAAAACTCCCTCTGAGCCCAGGATACTCAGATTTTAGTCATTCCAAATGCACTGAATGAATATTAGCAGTGAGCCTGCAGGCATCAGGCATAAATGTTACACTGCGCTTCAGTGGCTAAAAAAAGTCTTCTAGCCTAACGTGCTGCTTCAGATATTCAAGTCCTCGGTCTGACAAATCACGTTCAGGGAGTTTAAACCAATCTCTTCTCAGATAATTAAAACTAAGCATGTGCTTAAATTCCTTTTTAACCAGAATTGCAATTTTGCAATAGCGCTATTGGCAATGGAGTTGGGCTGTGGGAATGTCAGTGACTTCTTTGAAGTAGTCAAACAAACTGTTTACAAGTTGGAAAGTAAATTGGAAGTACTTTGGCTGTATAACACATTCTTGCTTTATTACTAAGTGCTTGATTGGAAAATGCCACCCCACTGTGCGTCAGTCTCACTTTTAATGATGAAGCGTTCCTCCCTGTTATCTCCCTCCCATGATCCCGTTCCTCTTGCACAAAGCCTAAATTGTTCATATTTCATGAACCCTTAAGGCATAATGTTTATGGATCAAATATCCATATCTTGAGACTTAGCAATGAATTATTTATTGTTTATGAACCCATCTGTTGTTCCCTAGCATCACGCAGATAGTTTGAGTATCTGAGAGGAAGCTGAAATGGCTCTAAGGCTCTCCAGACATTAAATTAATGATGATAGTGAGCTCTCCTGTGCAAGTTAATGAAAGTTGGATTCTAAAATGTTTATTTGTTAAAAGATTAATAAGTACTTTAAAAATACCTTATTTTAAAGTTTAGATCAAACAGCTAGTTGAGATACGATGCTTTATACATCCGCTACACATTTTTGCCATAGGAAATGCCTATTTCTATAAATAGGAATTGTCTACTTTCTAGGCAATATTTAAAACACTGTCTACAACCACATATACACTTAGACACCATGATTAGTGCTATCCAACAAACTGGACATATTTTTAAAAACTTTTCTCAATAAATATAGACACAGTTGAATTAAAACTTTCTTAAACACTTTAGTCAGCGTTGGAAGTCTCACAACATCTTAAAGTACCTTTCTCTGCCCATTCAAGGCAATGAGCAACCTCCCAAAAACGGGGTAGAGAAGTTCAGTATGGCGATGCTTCAACCTGAATGATGGTAAAAGTGGGTCCCTTTGCCTAACACTATCCTGCCTGCTATCCAGATTATTTCTCACTGTTCATCTATGGGCTGTATCCTAGTAGGATAGTGTCATAGAGATGTCTGGGATGACTAAAAGCAGGGGGACACCCAGCAGGCTGTATGGGTGAGCAAAGCGAGCAGGGCTGCCCAACCATGTGAGGCTGACCTGGTGCTACCAGTGGGTGTCACTACAGACCGTGCTTTCAAGACCAATTGCTAGCCTGGCATGTGCAGGATCAATGGAAAAGGGTTTTGGAGAAGCATGAATTACAGTTTGTTTTACCTGTGTATATTTTGCTGCGTTTCTAAACAGGCCGTGAAGCGGTTTTTGAAACAGGAGTGCAAATGTCACGGTGTGAGTGGATCATGCACTCTAAGGACCTGTTGGCTGGCCATGGCAGACTTTAGAAAAACAGGAGATTATCTGTGGAAGAAATACAATGGAGCGATTCAGGTGGTCATGAATCAAGATGGCACTGGTTTCACTGTGGCTAATAAGAGATTTAAGAAGCCAACTAAGAATGACCTGGTATACTTTGAAAGCTCTCCAGACTACTGTATCAGGGACAGGGATGTAGGTAAGCCTCTATCATTACACATGGTTTTATTTCAGACATTTGTACTTTGAAGGTCAAAAATGATTGTTGATTGAGTTTATATATGTAAAATCTATGCCTATAATCAGGAGGAGACAGGAAGCCAGATTTCCTGGAAGGACAGCGCTGCACAGCAATAATACCTCCTCGGTGTCTCTAGATGTATGACCACCCATTGGTCTAAGGTGGATTTGGCAAGTTCTTGAAGGCTCTGTTGGGCCATAGCATGCGAGCACTGTCAGAGGGGTTCTGCAAAGCTGACATTGCTTTTACGAGGGGTTTGGAGCAGGTCCAGGCCAGGGATGGCCACATACACACCTGTGTCACACCGCGCACCCCCAAAACTGACAGGTGTGACTGCATTTGATCTGAGTCCCAGGATGTTCCTATTATGCTGCCTTCACTCAACATTTCTTCTCCTCCATACTGTTGTTGTAAGCACCTGATGCAAGAGCAGGCTGGTGTCCTTCCTTTGCACCTCGCCCAGCTCTCTGGGGTCCTCCTGGGCAGCATGGGCCTCTCCCACAGGTGGTGCAAGAGGTTCAGCAGCTTCACAGCAGCCAACGCAGCAACATGAAGCTGGATGGAATCGCGTAGGTCTGTGCAGGACAGCATGTCCCATCAAATGACACATCTCTTTGGACAACATTGGCTTGGTCCATGATAACTCTCCCTTTCTCTGAAGAGCTTTGCCACCCCCCGTGGGACAAGATAAAGTTTCAGTGCTGCTCTTAGCACTGATTTTTTTCCTGCTTTCAGAGATTTTGGTAGTTGCACACTTAGCAATGTTATGGGACTCAAGGCATTGCCAAGCAACACAAATCATACTACAGCTCTTGACCAGTCTATAGTACTTCCTGATGTGGCAATTAAAAACTAAGCAACTAAAAAAACAGAAATTTGTAAGAGCGAGCCAGAGAGAGTAATGTATGAAAGATGTTGTGGAACTAATTAATAGGTTGTATAACATACCAGAGTGCAACTCATATGACATATCCATAAGTATCTGGATAGCAATGCAGCTCAGCTCTTTTTGGCCCCACCACATATTTACAATCCAAGTTCCCTTGGAATAAACATTGCAAAACAACTGTATTAAAATAAGAACAATATGTGAAATCATGGTCATGTACTATTGACTTCAGTGAGCTCAAGATTTCGTCCATTACACTTACATTGTGTACCCTTTCTGGTTGGTTAAGTAGGTAAGGAGACTTGGGCTAAATGCTACAGCTTTTGCGGGTGATGCCTGTTACCTGTACAAAAGCATACTGTTCCCTGAAGAGTGACTAATAACATAAAGTCTAATATTTTACAGAAAATTCTAATATTTTAGTCCAAGTGAGCAAATGGGTGTGTAGTGGTATTGGGCAGAGACTGATTTTGCAGACTAGGATTTTTTCAAATCTTTATTTCTTGAAGCTGCTTCTTTCATTGTGGAATCTGTGCTTTCTTTTCCACTCAAAAGGGAAGCCAGTTTGCCACCCAATGTATGTCAAAAAGCTGGGCAATAATGTGTTTGCAATGAACCTAATCTAGCATGGCAGACTTGTTATCTTAGAGAGATTGGGCATTTTCACTGCAGTCTGTTATCTTCACTCGCCTGACTCCACCAAGGGCGCCCGGGGAACGGGGAGCCTGACATATGCTTTCGGTCATCTCCAGATAACACTTTAGATGACGGGTTTCTTGCTGTTTTAGAATTCAGAGAATGTGTTTGTTTTGAAGAGTAGATTTTTGGAAAGAAGTAGTAAATCTTTAATGGGATAAGGGATCATTCCATGCTTATTCTAATGAAGCAGCAAAAGAATCAGATAAACAAAAATTGCTCTGACTTCCATGGGGATGATACCAGCAGCTGAGCAGAAATTTTTCTCCATTAGTCTTAATTTTCTTTGTTGCCCGCTCCAGAGTGTTAGCCACAAGAAAACAAAAGCTGTCTTTGGAAATACGTTGGCACTGTCCCAGTGCCAGCTAAGCCTAACACCACACTATTTCACTGGGTCCTCAAATATGGGTCTTTCAGGGATTTCGAGTGATGTCCTTTAGCAAAGCAGCCCATCTAGCAATTGATTAGTGTCGGGGCTGAACCTAGGATTCCCAGAGCAAATTTTGTGACTGGCCAATGCAGTACGCCTTTAGCAGGAGGCAACTTCCCAGGCTGTCAAATGATAAAGGCTGTGTCCTCTGTGGCTTGAACGTGTTAACACTTGTCAGTCGGTAAATCAGAGGCGCACAGGAATTTTATCATCAGCGGCCTGTCCACTATAGCAGGTGTCAGTGGCACCTCTGGGCTGGCTTTGCTCTCCTCTCCTGAGGTGGGTGGAGGTGACATCCCAGGGCCTTTTATTACTTTTAACTAGAAGGAAAAGATTTGCTTTCAGGAGTAATAGGGTATGTTGAAAATGCTAATAGCAAGAAGCTTAATAGCAGGTGGATGTCATGATAGGTCTCTTGTTTGGTATTAGTTTCACAACTTTCAAAAAAGGGTTGAAGGAAGGTTTTCAGAAGTGTTTGACATTCACTTATTTCTACTCACTTTAAGCCAAAATAACATTTACTTACAATTTTTACTCATAATTCCACAGAAAGCAAGTTAGGACACCTAGGATGCTTTTGTAAAACCTTGTCAAGAACTTCCTACCAATTTTGACACATTGCCTAGTCTTGTCTTATATTGTCATACATTGGCAGCTGCTAGAATGAGAGACAGCCAACCCAGAAGAGACTTCGGTGGGAATGATAATTATATGAAGGGAAATACAGTGAGAGTTGCACAAATGACAATCCAGGTGTACAACACACCATCTTACCCTGAGCATTTAACTTGACATGATAAATATTCTGAACAAAAATCTGCATTGACTGCTTATAGACTTCTGCTATAAACACTTACATTTCTAAAATACATGCTATTTTACAACCCATTCAGGCTAGGCTGATAGAAAACTGCTGCAAGTTTATCACATTTTGAACATGCCAGAGCGGAGTTTGCTGCAAGAATTACATGTACCCGTTTTCACGGTGATGTAGTGAACGTATTAGCAATTTGCTGGCAGCTTGTTTCTTGTAGCCTGTAGCGTGTGTCTCAGCAGAGGAGGACATTGCTGCCAAATGGGGCGGACAGAAAGGCCTCTTGGCGAGGGTGGGTGCCGAGGTGCTGTGTGCCGGGAGAGCTCCCCGCTGAGGGCAGGGGGCTCTTTCGTTGCCACTGTTCTGGGAGCAACCGGGCTTCAGCTGCGCGAAGCTGTCGGTGGAAGAAGTGTTGCTAGGCCGGGGCGGTTCGCCAGGGTGTGTTTGTGTACCGATGAGCTCAAGCTGCTGCAACGGTCCCCGGCGGCCTCCCGGAAAGCAGCGTCCCTGCGGCTCTGCTGGGCTATGCGCTGGCTTCTCAGCACTGGTGCCGGGGTTGGTGCTCCCTAGGGCGGCTTTGCTGCCTCTCCCCGTGCGAGCGGCGGGAGCTGCTGCAGCCCTCAGGCAGGCGGGCAGACAGGGTGGCTGGACAAGGTGCTCTGGTGCGTTAGAGGAGTCTCCACACCCACCGCCCCAGGCCCAAGGCACTGCAGACACGTAGCTGAGGGGGTGCCATGCTGCAGGGGCTATGGATGCCTCCCCAAGCAGCGTCCGTGCCAGCACCCCATGCCAAGACACCACAGGGTGTCTGCACGTTGCTCTCCTTGCCTCGCTGCCCCTCATAAGCATTTACTGCGTTTCTGAGATCCACACATCCCAGCTGGGAGTGAAAGAAAAACGTGACGTTTATGTATAGCCTGTGGCATACTGCTGTTAGGCAAGGTGTGTTGGTAGTTAGGTATGTAACCCGTGGAGGCAAACCAATTCTGATCCATGTAGAAACTTTTCCCTGGAGTTAGCCATGGACAATCAGTCCCTGTGTGCCTGCTTGGCCTGTGTCTCCCAGTCTACACATTGAGAACACGCTGGGTGAAGTCCCAGGCCTGTCACAGCTGATGGCACAGCGTCCAGTGACTTCAGCGAGGGCAGGAGCCGGTCCCCGACGCGCTGAGGAAAGGCCAGCTGTCCTTCAAGCACGCTCCTGAACCCGCTCTGGCTACCAAGCAGCGGAATCACTCAGAGAGCCTCTTGGATCTTGGCGATTATGACAACTATCAGTGGCTATGAAAATTTAAAAGTTAGACACATTTAACATAAACAGAGTCCCAACAAACTTCTTCTATCAGCACATTTCTGTCTCTTCATTGCTGGCCTGCAAAATTCCAGCTCCACCCAGCAGGGCTGCCTTTTGCAGGCTCACTGTCACTTCCCTCAAGACCTGTTGTATTCTGCATTATGTGAAGGTTGCATGTGGATATTTCTTGATATAAAAAGTAGCTTCAGAGCTGCTTCTCTTGTCAAAGTGCATGCATGGAAAATAGCTTATTGTTGCTGGGGTTTTGCATTTCAGAATTTGTTTTCAAGTGACTACCAAGTCACAACAACAGCAACAACAACAAAACAGAAAAAAATACACCTTATTTTGCTTATTTTCTTCCCTTGTCATTACCACCTTAGTATCTGAGTGCCTTCCAGAGTGCAGCAATTCCTATGTCTGATCTTTGTCAGTTGTTTCCTCATCATTGTATATCACGTGAAGGTGCAGGGGGTGCGTGTAGTGGTTTGATTTACTTTGCTTTTCAGGCAAGTTGTATGTCTGTAAAAGTACCTGAGGAAGGATTGCAGGGAGGAGTGGGCCAAACTCTTCTTGGTAGTGACCAGTGACAGGACCAGGCGTAACAGGCATAGTTGAAACCCAGGCAGTTCCACCTCCATGTGAGGAAGAACTTCTTTGCTGTGAGGGTGACAGAGCCCTGGACCAGGCTACCCAGAAAGGTTGTGGAGTCTCCTTCTCTGGAGATCTTCCAAACCCGCCTGGATGCCACCCTGTGCCACGAGCTCTAGGGGTCCCTGCTGGAGCAGGGGGATTGAACTAGATGATCGCTAGAGGTCCCTTCCAAACCTCAACCATTCTGTGATTCCGTGAAATATTGCTATGGAGTTCGTGATGTTTCTGAGCTGCTGGGTCTGGAATCCACTTATCAAATGGCTTCAGGGCTCGACGCTCCCTGGCCCAGAAGAAGCACCAGGTCACTGCAGTGACACACATCACAGCCGTGCTGTAGCATCAGCACCGAGACGTGGCCCTGAGCCCTTGAAGCACTGCAAGCTCTTTGATGACCGTGGTGGTTACAAAACCACAGAATAGGTGCCTGTGCATCAAGGAGTAGCCAAGCTTAATCATCTCACTTGCATCGTGTTTCAGGAGTCTGCAGTCTTGAAGCTCCCCTGAGGCGGGAGTGGAGGCAATGGTTATTTTTGAGTGAGACTAACTGAATTCTTCTAACTGACCCAGAACTCAGGCAAAGCTGCAGAGATGTTGGAGACGCTGTTTGAATTTTTCAAAAATTTTGCTTTTAGTCAGGAACTAAGCTATTATGTGAATGTATTTTCCCTTTAGCCACATTCCATGGGTATTTTACTCTCCTCACCTAGTGGTATATTACATGCTGCTCTTGTATTGTGTGTACTATCTATGATGCCAACATCTCACTTTCTGTTAGGGGATGAAATAATTTCTTTTGGAAGTCAGTGGCAAAATCCCCAGTGAAGTCAGTCAGTGACACCAGGATTTCACCTATGCTGCTCCATTCATGCTGTCTTTCACTGCTGCACCATCTCCGCAAACATCTGGAAATCAGGACGTGCAAGCTGGGAAATAACCCGTGTCTAAGTGAAGGAATGCTGCTGTACCTGCCCAGGAAAGCTCCTGTACCTAATCACAGCCATTGGCAACAAACAGGGCTCGACTTCAAGCAGGGACTGAAGGGGGTTTTCGCTCCACGCTGAGGAAGCCACGTGCGCAGCCCTCTCCGTGCTCAAGCTGAGACGAACACTTGCTTTGCTTGCTTGCCACTGAACCGCGGTACTCGCCAATGGCTGTGTGACTGGGGCACAGTGCGAGTGATCGAGTACCCAGCGCCTCTCACACAAACCACAGGCAGGAAGCGAAACATCTGCAACCCGCAAGCTTCTCCAGATCACGGCTCGCCACGCCAATCACGCGGCACCCGTGTACCCGGGGCTGCGTTGCAGGGCCTGTCTGCGCGTACCAGGGCAGGGCAGAGCGGAGTGGGAGCCGCGTACAGGGGCGAGGGGCCGCGTGGTCAGGGCAGCAGGCAGGCAGGGCACCAGGGCAGGGCAGGGCGGAGCAGGAGCTGCGTACAGGGGCGAGGGTCAGCGTGGGCAGGGTGACGGGCAGGGTGACGGGCAGGCAGGCACAGCGGACGCCTGTCACAGGACACCCCTCACGCCTGTCACTCGGGCGTTTGGCAGCGTTCGTCCGGGCAGGGTTGTTCAGTGACCGTGTCTGCCTGCGCTGGCTGCTCGTGTGCTCACACACGCACGGACACTGCTGAGGTGCTGCTGCACCGTGCCACGCGCTGAGGAGAAGGTGGTGGCCTAGAAGTGAGCTTGGCGGGCTCCCTGCCGTGGCTTTGCTGTGCGAGCCCTGGGGGAGCCATGTGGCCCTATGTCCTTCTGAGCCCTTCGGCATGGTGGCCCCCAGGATTGAGTCCCCCTGTGCAGGGAGAGGTGTGGCAGCAATCAGCAGGGAGGCCAGGCAGGCCCGAGGGACAGAGGGACAGACGAGGGGGTTAGGCCCCGCTCTCCCTTGCTGCACGCAGTGGAGAGCCCAACCAGAGCAGCTCTCTGTCCTGCCCCACTGGCCGCGCTCTGCTGACGCAAGCCACGGCCCGGGCAGCCTCGCCGGCTGCAGTGGCACCTGCCCTGGCTCGCTGCATGCTCTGCCGATCACACAGGGGATGCCTAAGGGCAGCACTGTGTGTCTGGGCATCCCTGTGTCTCCCTGGGCCATGGACTGTGGGGAGGGGGCAGGGGGAGCAATTGCTGTTTCCCTAATACAGCGGCGGGGCCCCCGTGGAGCCGTGTGGCCTCATGTGAGCTCCTGCGGGGAGCGGGAGCCTGCGCGGAGCGGAGGGGAAGCCCTTGAGCTTCCCCGGTGCAGGGGGTGCAGAGGCAGAGCAGGGCCCGCTCCGAGGCACTGCGCGACTGCCCGGACAAGCCTCGCGGCTGGAGCCTCCCGGTGAGCCAGCCTGCCTTCTGGGCAGGGATAAACCGGAGCAGAGCCCATGGCAGGTGACGGGGTGACTCCTGTCCCGGGACGTCCACTGTGCTTACCCCACGCAGCAAGAACAAACCCCACACGCCTCGTTTGGGAGCGCTGAAGGCACGAGACCTCACCGGCACTGGGGATGGAGTGCCAAATATGCAAACACCCACCTGGTGTGAAGGGTCCCACACCACGGTGGGGCTTACGCAGCCATAAGCAGAGTATAGAAAAAAATAGCAAGGAGTTCAGATTTTATTCATTACTGATATCCCATTTTCTGCAAATGTGAGTTCCTGTTTGCAGGCAATATATTCTTTAAGAAGGTAAATTTGGCTGCATGTTTTCTGTTCGCCCATGAAATAATCCCAACACCCCAATAATATTAAATAATACTAAAACCAAGCAGATATACTTTCTAAAATGTTCCAAATTAATTTATTGTTCACAGCCAATATTTGGGGATCCCTATTTTAGCCAGAAACACAAGAATAAGCTTATAAGTGGGACTAGGAAAAATGTTAAAAGAATATTTGTCTCATAGGTGAATCTGAAGTTGTTTTGTAATATCAGTAATTAATGAAATATGTTAAGGATCATGAGGTTTTCAGATGGATAATATCCAGTCCATAGCTGTGGTATAGAGGGTAAAGTGTTGCCTAAGGCAACTTTGATGAACTCTAACTAGATGAACTTGTGTGTGGTGCAGTGGATGTTCAGGCACGTATTCAAAGCAAGTGTTTGTTGCAGGTACAACAGTGGTGGTAGAGAGGATCACAGCAGCCAGAGGAACAGTCTTTATTTACGTGAACTGCATTCAAGAAAGTGAGATGCTTTGACTGGGATCAAACAACATAATCTCCTTTCCCAGGGAAAAATCATAAAATAAAGAAAAGATACTAAAAATCTTTTTTTTTTTCCCAACAATCTTGCAAAATCAGTTTGTGTCCAGCAAAGCATCTCAAATGAAAGGTCCTCCCTGCCTGCAGGCAGCAGGTGGTAAGAAGACCGTTTGTGACAGTAAAGCTGCATAAGCCCTGGGAGAGACACATCCTGCTTATTTTCCTCCCACTCTCAGTTAGTCTGAAATCTCTCTATGTGTAGAAGTCTTGGGAACCTCAAGTCTAGGTTTCCTGGAGAGGGTCGTTAGGATTTTGCTCACCTCGTTTTTGAAGGCTCATTCTGTGACTGTTCTGTCTCAGCAAGTGCCAGAATGGCTCCAGTGCAGCTGCTCTGGGTTCTTGCCCTGGGGTTTGGGAGCAGGTTGTTGCTGCAGGACCATTTCAGTCACTCCAGAGAGTTTAATGATCGTAGAGTCATCGAATCGTATCTCTAAATCCTTACAGAGCTGCTACAGCCCCTGGTGGCAGCTGGGCTCTCCCCAGGGGTGCCAGATTTTAGCCGTCCCTGAGGGGCAGCTGGGTGTGCAGGGCTGCTCTGGGGAGGGGGTTTGCTCACTGGTAAGAGCCATGGGCTGCAGCGAGATGGAGCAGGGCTCACGGTGCTGGCAGACAGACAGGGCCCTGAAGCGTTTCGCCAACTTATTCCCCTTCTTCTCACCCTCAAAAGTGCCTTCCAGGAGCCAGGCTGTCCAGAATGTGAGAGTAATTTTACGTTCTTGTAGCCCTTTCTTTTGGTTTGATGTTTAATGCCCAGTGATGTAATGCTGGCTCATCATGTACGTTGCACATCACGTTTCCTGTACTTATTTTTCGCATGTTTTCTGCTGTTCCTCGGGCTCCATCCGCCGCTTTCTCAGCAGGCCTCTCCCGCCTCTCCTTGCAGGCTCTCTGGGCACGGCGGGCCGGGTGTGCAACCAGACCTCGCGGGGCATGGACAGCTGCGAGGTGATGTGCTGCGGCAGGGGCTACGACACGGCGCGCGTCAGCAGGATGACAAAGTGCGAGTGCAAGTTCCACTGGTGCTGCGCCGTGCGCTGCCAGGACTGCCTGGAGGTGGTGGACGTACACACCTGCAAGGCCCCCAAGAGCGCCGGCTGGATCTCCCGGACATGACGCTCGGAGCGTGCTCTCGGGGACGGCGACGTTCGCCCTTACTGCTCCGCGCAGGGAATGCATCCGAGGCATTTGCTACTTTTATGCAAGTTTGGCCTGTGTCTTTCATTGCCAAGAAGTTGCTCAGTAACTCCTATAAGCTCTACAGCATTGCGTTCGCGTTTCTACGTGACAAGGAGGTTGCATGAAGCTCTGTGTGCAAACTCATGTGGCTCTGGATGGACCTTCTGCCGCCAGGACCCACGTGCAGCTGGAAAGCGCTGGGGCAGGTCGCTGGGAAGGAGACAGGCACAGCAAGGGTTCAAGGGGAGCAAACATTTCACACGCGACCCACGATGCCTGCGCAGGACACGGTCTGCAAAGGCTTCCTGCAAGGGATCTTGTGCTGGCCCGGACACCATGCTAGCTGGGCAGCAAGTCTGAGCACTGTTTGGTAAACCCTCCACAAAGACTATCTGATGCTGGGGTGGGTAAAAGGCTTTTCCGGCGGGGGTGTTGGCCACCGGCTGCGTCGGGAAGCTGCACTGGGCTGGGTGGGCTGCCCCTGAGGACTGCCCCGGCAGCCACCACCGTCGCAGACGCTCCTGCTGCGTCCTCGGGGAGCGGCGAAATGCTGCAGGTTGGAGCCGGGCAGAAACCAGCCCACAGCAGGAAATGTATCCAAACACCGTATCTGCATTCACTATTAAAGATTTGAAGCAAATGTCCTAGTTATGTTTCTATGAAAACTTGCCATAAAAACTTTTAAAAGACTATTAAAATTAGACACTGATTTTTTTTTTATCTGAAGAATCAAAAGAGGGAGATGATTGGTTTTGCAGCCTGATGACTGCTGGATATAGGACACCGCACTACCTGGGTAGGACATCATTGTATTTTCCACTTACCAAATAAATGAAAAAACATTTGCAGGAAGCTGATTGAGAAAATAAATGCTTTGTCTTCATAATAATCTGCTTTCTTTCCAAAGGATCTACAGACTTTTCTGTTCTTTTAGGTTGAGTAAATGAATTAAAATTGTATCTTAATGCTTTCTGTTCAGAAGAGGAATCCAAATTTGGTTTTCTCCTAATCCTTGCTGCAGAACATTTAAGGCTACAATTAAGAGTATACCGACCCTTGATGGAGGCATTTACAAGGTGAGCCAGGTCTCTGCTCTGAGCTTGGCCTTGAATCGGCTGGAAACACCCAAGTGCTGGAAACGTGTGCAGGCCTCGAGGCCCAGAGACTGCAGCCTCTTTGGAGGGAGCCTGGGGAGCTGCAGCAGCTTGAGAGCAGCTATTTCTCCCAGAAGCAGGGCCCAGCAAATGTCTTGGCAGGACCAGAAACAGGGTCTCTGCCAAAGAGCTGGCTGCGACAGCCCCGGAAAGGCGACGGAAAAGCACCCGTGAGGCTGCAAGGAAGGCTGTGCAATAAAATACAACCCGGGGAAACGGAGGTTGAACAGGTGACAGAAAATGTCTTGGATACTTGAAAAAACAATCTCTATGGAAATGGAAAAGACTAGAGGTGCCTTAATGTGCAAGAATAGCATACTAAAAGTAGTATACAAGTAGCATACCATGAAAATAGTTAGGTTAGTGCTGCAGCGTGCTTTTTCTCAAAGTATTGAAAGAAAATGCTCGTTTGCATTCAAAAATCAGTCACTTAAGTCTGAAATACCCTAAAGAATATATCTGGAGCATGAGGAGAGGTAGGTCCCCTCCAGAAGGCGGAGGTGCTGCCGAAAGCGCAGCGGGGCGCGTGTCTGCCCGAGTCTTGGTCGCAGCGCGGGGCGTCGCTGCGCCCGCCGCGGTCAGCAGCCGCGCCGCCGGCGCCCGGGCACGGCGCACGGTGTGTCCCGCCCGCCCGCACCACGCGCACACGGGCGCCCGCGCGCTCGGTCCCGGGCTGAGCGGCCGGCTTCAGCGCCGGAAACCCCGGCTCCGTGCCGGACACGCAGCATTTCACACCTAATTGCATTCGAGGTGAGCGCTAAGGAGGACCATTATTAAAATTTCATTGCAAAATTAAATCCACATGTAGTTTACTGTCTGAACTGGATCACGTTTTAAGTCTTTCTTAAAGAACTTAAAAGCAGTGTAGTATTTTGTTTCATTATTTGTGCTGGGTGTTTTGAAAGGCTGAGAGAGTCCTTTGAAGAGTTTACAAGTTCATTATGTAAAAATGTCGAAAAGATTTCCAACTTTTGGGAAAAAAGGAAGTGCTGTTCCTCCAAGTGAACTTGTTCTAGAGGTTTAAATAAATGATAATGAAATCGGAAGTCAATCAATGTGAAGTGCATCATTTGAAAAACAGAAATCAAATACACCTGAATTCTGCAGTGCCCTCTGTAAATGTTTTTGGGTCACTGTATTAAATGTGAAGCTTTTATTCTGGCAGAAAAACCACAGGAATCACAGCACGAGAGCGGGAAAGCCACCCACCTTCACCTCACAGTAAATTGGAGGCCTAGCTGTGAGGCCGGTTACTTCAGTCTTCGTTTTACCCGCACAGGAATTGGTCTAGAAGCAAGTATCAGCATTTCCTGCTGGGACGCTGCTGTACACGGTCATCTCTCTGCCCTGGTTCCATTTCGGTTTGTGCCTGTCCTGGCCTTTCCCGGGCACCATGGAGAGGAGCCCGGCTCTGCCTTGGGGTTCATTGACGGGGCGCAGGAGCCCCTGGAGCCGCTTCTCCTCCAGGCCAGGCAGGCCCGGCTCCTGCAGCCTCTCTGGGCAGGGCGGCTGCTCCCAGCCCCTCGTTGCCATCGCAGCCCTTCGCCGCACGGGCCCGGGAGGCCCAAGCCCTGGGCCAGCGCTCCAGCCGCGGCCTCCCAGGTGCCCAGGAGAGGACACATTCCCCTCCCTCCGGCCCCCAGTGCCTCCTGAAGGCCGTTTGGCACCGTTGCCACGAGGATGCCTTGTCGAGCTCCACAGCATTCCCAGGCACCCGCTTCTTCGGCTCACCAGTCCTACCAGTAAGCACTGAGGAGAAGAAAGCGCTGAGCACTCTGAGCACTTCCATGTTGCCACGTCCTCTGTCGCCAGCTCCTCTCCCCCTTTCAGCAGCGGGTCCGTGTTCGCCCAAGGCTTTGCCTCGCTCCCTGTCTACTCCCAGGATGTTTCCCCTCACACTCCTCACTAGATTCAACGTGCCCCTCGTTCCCTGGTGATGAGAAGGGTTTGTGCTGTGGTGCCCTAAAGCCGAGACGCAGCCAGAGCTCCTGTGCTCTGCAGCTCAGGTGTTCCGGGGTCAGGAGCACGCACGGGAGAGCTAAGCTCTCTGGCACAAATGACTGCCCAGCACGGTGAATTTTACAGTCAGCACAAGCACCGCGTTCCTCCTAAGCTGTTGGAGGAAAAATACAGGAAAAAAAAAGAAAAAAAGGAAAGAGAGAAAAAGGAAAAAACAAACCACAAAGCCAGAGCTTCTCTGGAAGAAAATGATTTTTTTTTTTTTATAGCACAGTGGATGCATGACCATCATCTGAGCTGGCCAATTACCTACTTATGTTTTTTGCTGGCGTTCATAGGAATGAAAACAGAGCTCAGGGGTGGCTTCCTGCAGTGTTTCTGCTGCGTTTTCCGTGAAGAACGCACTCCCCGGAGCTTTTGCCCCTTCTTGGTGGGAAGAGATGCTGCCAGTCACGAATATTCCCAGGAAAGGTGACTCTTTGACCTTCTGCTGACTAAAAAGGAAGAAGAAACACAGAAATCAAGCAGGACAAATTAAATCATTGTGTGTCTTAGGACATGGAAGTAGATTTCTACATATTCATGAAGAAGAAACAGCTCTCCCTAGATAGACAATTTAATGTCAGTTGATAGTAGGTTAGGTAAAAACTTGTAGGATTTTTTGGAAATTTGAAGTCCAATTTTCTTGAGGGAATTCGCTTTCCTTTTGGTGCATGAAAACAAAATTTAAAGCTCTCCAAAATGCTTCCAGCCAGCCAAATATCCCGGGACTGTTCCCTCCTCACACTGAAGTTAACAAACTTCAGAATTAAAAGTGTGTTGAACTGTTTTAGGAAAAGACTCAAAAAAAGTGTGACTTTTCTTTCTTTAGCTTATGGAAAACAGGACCTTTAAGAACAAACTCTCACATGTTAAGTCATTTCTATGTTGCAGCTAAAGGAATCGCTGGGCTCCTTCCCTCCATCACTCCCCCAGTTAACTGAGCACCTAAACCCAACGCGTCTGACACTGTTTCTGCATGGCTGTCCCCGATGGCTTTAACTAGAGACAGGGTAGTTATTAACTCGCCTGTGTCTGAGGCTGTGCTGCTTGGTTCCAGCCCCACTCGTGCACTCCAGGCTGGGAGCAGCGCTTTGCACTGGCTTCTCATGAGGCATGGCCATGGCGGGCGAGCAGCAAGCGTGTTTTACCACGGATGAGCAGCAGGGAAGCGCACGGGTCAGGCCTTGGGTTGAACGCGGGGAGGCTTTTGCCGGGGAAGAGTTAATAGTTCTTGATCTAGCATGGAAGAAAGCACCTTTTCCAGCCCTGACGTGGAGTTCCCAAGGCCATGAGGCACCTGTGATGGCCGTGCTGACCGTGCCGGCCTGTGCTTCGCCCCGTCTTCTTAGGGGCCGCTGCCTTCCTGCACGCAGCCGTGTCTGAGGGCAGGGAGGCTCGTGGCACCTCCCGCAGCTGCAGGCTCCTCCGGCGCTGCGAACGGACGCGTTGCGTGCTCTCAGCCGGGCGGCGGCACCGCTCCGGGGGCTGCGGTCACGAACAGGGAGCTCTTCTTGTACAACAGCTTATTGAACGTCGTTGCATGTGTAATGCTAGATCACAACGTGAAATCCTCTTTTCTGCCTCCCACGGTGTCGGAGAGGTGAAGTGTATGAACTGCCAGTGGATTTGCCTCCTTTGCTCCCTCAGCCCCTCTCACAGCCTGTTCCTTGGGCAGGAGGGACGTGTCGTGCGTGAAGCCGAGCAGCACTCGGACTCAGGCCCAGGCCAGGGTCCCTGTTGCTGTCTGCAGTGCAGGCAAGCGGAAGTTTTCCTTGCCACTAGTGGGGTAAGGAGGTCCCTGACACCTGCTCAAACAGGTTATCTGCCACTAACACTCGCTTAGCCCAAAGGCCGGCCCAGCAGAGGGAAGGACAGACCCCCTGTAGCACTCGCCTCTTCCAGGAGGACTCGTCTTGGAGCGGCTGCAAATCCGACCTGGCCTGAGAGCCTCCAGGCGGCCGGCTCGGCCTATCCAGCCAAGGGTGTCTCCTCCCTCTCCTTCCTTGTTCTGTGCAGTTTACAATATAAAGAGATACTGTGTGTCAGCTTGTCTTTAAGGAAAAAAGAATTGCGGAAACCTTTGGTGAGTTTAGAGGTGCCCCCTCCATACTCTTGCCAACTGAAGGCTCGTACGAGCTGCTGTCTGAGCCAGATCTCCACAGTGTTCAGCTAGCTCTGTGTTTAGCCGGAGGCTTCCCATGATTACGATCACGGGCTGCATCCTTCTTTTGATCCACGCGATACTTCACCAGCAACACGTCAGCAGCGCTCAAGCCTAGGGCAACCAACTCTGCCCGAGGAGAAGGAGAACTCTTTTGTCTGACTTGCATGGTCTCACAGATGTCTGAAATGATAATTAAAACTGAGAAGATCTTCCTAGATAAAATCCATAGCTCAGGAGTGCGTGTAAGAGACACTGACAGTACAAACAGTAGAAGTAGAACCGCATATTTTTGTGTTCCTACAGTTCACTGCAGCAAAAGGGAAGGATCTGATTCTTCCAGGGAGCTAAGCTTTTATTTTTTAGATCATGATTATTTCAACACAGATAATAACTGATGTCATTTCATCTTCTAACAGCAGGCTAATATAGTGCCTTCACTGTCGACAAGCACAGCCTGTTGTGCTTATACACCGTCATGCAAACGTATTTGGGTATTAAGACTGTCAATCGCAGCAGATTGTTGAATTTTTGGTTATATAGAGTAAACGTGATAGTTTTTTGAGGTGGCTGGCAAGAAGGAACACCGAGGAATGTATGATCCAAGAGGTGAAGATGCTCAATCCTCCTGATCTTTCCAAGTCTAAGTAACTCTGACAGCACCCTTGTCAGCCAGACCAGTATAATTGCTCTCCTTTTACAGCTAGAGACATACAGGACCAGTGCTTTGGAGGCGATACCCGGGGCCAGATCAATTCAGATGCAAAGCTGGGAATATAAACATTGGTCCACTTCCCACTGCCACATGCTGTCTGCTAGCATTTCCCTACCTGTAATCTTGTGCCACATCCTGCATTAAATGTAGGCCGTACTTATTTCACAAAATTGCTTTGCAGGGATAATGGCCAGAGATAATAAACCTGTCTGGAAATCCCAGCAGCGACCTCAGCAGTCACCTCGCTAGTTTTACTATGGGGCTCTCTGCTTTCCTGCCTTCTCCCCCAGGACTCCTCATCCTAACGAGCGATTCCTCCCGCTGGGGAGATGGCAGTTCTCTCCTAGCACAGCACATGCTGCTTTAGTGCAGTGCCCTGCTCATGTTGGCAGACACCTGCCTCTTGCCCAGACGTATCACAAGAGCAAAAAACCAAACTGACGCAACTCATCAATGCTGCTGAAAAGAAACACCACCTTTCTTACACCAGCTCTGTCATATCCGTATTGATAAATAAACTTACCTCCTGGTAATCACAGCCTCTTAGGCTAGAAAGCACTTTTAAAACAATGAAAAAATCCTCTGACGTTGCGTATTTCCAAGTTTGGTTGGCAAAGTGGCATCTGCTTTCTGCTGTATCGATGCTACGCTTGAGGGAAGAGTGGAAAAAAATCTCGGACAGGTTTATAGGGCTATAGTTTCAGTTTTTGATAGCTAAGAGCACTCACTTCGACTTCCAGATCAAACTCCCTGTCGTAGCACCGAGTTCACACATCGGCACAAATGTCTATGGGAAGTTAAGTCCACAGTGTCCACCCACAGTAGCCAGGTTAAAGCTGAAGACGGTGCCTAAGTCTCTCAGGGCACCAGAATAGGATTTCCTGGTGTAAGTGTGTGACAAAACACCATGCTATTAACTGTGAATGAACTAATACTTGTTTTGTTAATGAACTTCTTCTGCTCTCAAGCTACAAACATTTTATAATGCTGATGATTTATCACCAGGCGAAAAAAAAATGCCTACTTTTTTGAACTTGAGAGGTACTAATAATACAGTAATAACTGAGCAAGAAATAAAAGCATGAACGGAATCGCCACACTTCACAGACAACATGCCCTCAACTCTCTGCTGTTACCTATGCTGTGTTCTGCAAAAGGCCAAAGCACAAAGCTTCAGGAGTTACTTGAGACCGGGGAGTGAATAAAACCTGTAAAGTTTGTGGACTGGTTGAAAATTCAAATAAGGATAAAACTTATTTGCAGGGGATGGGATCAGAAGCCCAATGCACCACGCAAACCATCTAGAGAGCCCAAAACTGCTCAACGCAAGAGCTTTAAGTGTGCAGAAACCTTGTCTAGACTGTGTGTAGTGGTGAGCACTTCACCCTAACTGAACCCTTTTAATGAAACGCAGCGAGGCTGTTGCTTTAAATTGCAAGGTCTCTAGTGCAGCTTTGTTAACTGAATGGAAAGCCAAGCCCTACTGCGGTGAAGCAGATACACCAGACAGATGTTTAAGAACACAAAACACAGCTACAGCTTTGAAGAAGAAGCCAAAAGACAGCAATGCTGCAATACACAAAAGTTTATTTTTAAGTATTTTCTTTTCTGAAGGCAAAATATAATAGAACCTAACATCAATGTATTTTGTACAACAAAACAGTTTTTATATGAGAACAGACAATCCATGAAGAGCTTTTAAGTCTTGGAACTGCTTCCCTTTTTGTTTATCATGCTTTCTTGTGGTCAACAGCACGTTGGCACAGCAGATGTCATGGCAGTCAGGCAGCGGGTGCTCCCTCAGATCCTCGTCAGCTGGTGCCACAGACTAGAAGGCAGGATACTTTCCACTTTTTCCATCACAAAATTTAAAGGAGCAAAGAGGGTGCTGAGAAACTGGAAAGAAATCAGACACACATTCGGTTCAAAACACAGGAGACAATAAGCCTCAAGAGAAAGCTGTCCATCAAGGCAAGAACCTTGCTACATTCCTCCATGAAGTCCTCTGGCAAGATAAAAGTTAACTGATTAATGCATGAAGCCTTTCTGCCAAATTCTGAGCCTTGCATATACATAGATTTCTGGATTTTGTAGTTACACAAGCAAGGGACCATTTTTGCAAAGATAAATGCAATGGAAACTACACAAGAGCTTTCATATGACTCACACGTGATGCAGGCCCACTGAAAGGTCAACCCAAAGCTACCCAGTTAAAAGATGCCCTTGTCCCTAAGTGCAGCCAGGCCATCTCTCAGAGATAAAATATGTGTCTTCAGATTCAGATTCAAAATGATCCGTGTTATCTACAGAGCTGCTCTGTTCCCCAACAGCTCTGCTCTAGGCACTGAAGCATCCCTACCTCGAATTTATTTTAACCTCCTCCTCCCATATCCTCCCATATCCTAATGTTATGACTGATCAGTATTACAGAAGCAAGTTAATACGGACCATTTCATCCAAGGAAAAACAACATTGCCAGCACAATGCCTAAGCACTTGGTCTGCAAAATGTATTTAACCTCACATACAAAGCCTGGCTCCCGTGAAGACACAGGAACCTGCCCCAACAGGCAAGTGGTTCTGGCTGCCACGTCCGGGACGAGTCTCCCCGAGGGATTCGTGCCGGGTGCTGGGCGCAGCGCCTGTGGGCGCCTTAGCACTGCGCACTCCCGCTCAGCTGCGACGCTCTCCATCGAGCAGCCGCTGCCGCACAGAGCCACCTGCAGCCCCAGTAAGGGTGAGGGCTCCTCCCATGGTGACAGGGAATCCAGGCCTGTGCCCCAGTGCTGCGGGGCACGGGAGGCTCCTCTCAGCCCACTGCCCTCCTGCACATGCAGGGGAGAGCCCGGTGCCAGCTGGGAGGCTGCTGAGACAGGGCCCTGCGTGTGGCGCTCGGAGCCCGCGTCCACAAACACCACCGGCAGCTTCCCTTTATGTTCTGGCCTTTCCATTCACCACGGACAGTCTCTTATGCAGAGCAAAATAAACAGCACCAGCAGTAGAGAAGAAAACAAGGTGGGGGAGTTGCTGATGGCAGAGCTGCAAGAGGTCTTCTGTATTTTAAAAGAAAGCTACTGAGCTTAATTATTCCAAAGCTGGAAGACAGTGGATTTCTGGGAGCACCTCTGCATATTGCTGTTTCACTAAACCAGATACTGAAAACGTATCTTTTCAAACTTTTCCACTGCATGGCTAGTATCTGCACGGAGGAACCGACTATTTATTGCTCAGTCCCTCTGATCTGCTCCATATGTCGTCTACCTCAGGCTCTGGAGACGTCCAAGTAGATGAAAGATCTCCCTGTACAAACCTGCTTGTTGAACTAAGACTCATCCATCATACAGGAAATATTGAAACGGAGCATGTCAGTGATCTCAGGCATAGAAAGATATGAAATAAATCAGAGAAAAAACTGTTTCACTCATTTTAATAACTTTTGGAGTGATTTAACTAGAACCTACACTTTCAGACACACATCACTGTTGACTTGATGAATTAAATACTCCTTTGTTAAGGTGTCTCATTTTTGTTTCAGGTATATTCTTACTGCTACCATGTTACAAAAGCATCTGTGTTTTAAAATAAATTTTAACAATTTAAAAAATTGTTACATTTCTGCATGACAAAACAAATTCTAACAAATTCCATGCTGGCAATGTTATCTAAATCACTGCAATCAGAAATTGGTCCTGCTTGTGTTCACACCCTGAGTGATCTCCAAATGCCCTAACCAAGTGACAACGCTGATATTCGTTGTCATTTTGGAGTTACTTATTCTCAGCCTGACAAATCGATCAAACAGAAGAAGTGGATTACTCCACTTTCTGTGAGAGAGTCAGCTTTACTTGGAAACCCAGGTACAGTGCTATATAATTGGCAAGCTGCGGTTGGGAATATTTGTACTTCCCACCAAACTGGCAGTGCTCAGAAGAGGTTCTGGCTCTGAAAGACTGCTGCTCTGATGAGGCTGGGCAAATTCCAGAGAATTCGCGCTGAACCTCCCAGAAAAGTAAAGGAATTTAAAATACCTTTAATCTCAGCAGCCAGCGGTGTAACCCAGACAGCCCTAGGGGACTGTCACAGAGGCACAACCTGCCTCTGGCAACCTCACACACAGAGGGTCCTTAGCCTTCAAGGGCTTCTTCTGCCCTGAAGAGTCTTTTGCTGGCAGGGTTCAGCATGTCTGTGGTCCGAGGCCACCCATGGAGCTGAAGCCCGGGCTCACCTTGTGCTGCGATTCCGTAAGCGGGGTGTAATGGGAGGCCTGCAGGAACCATGCACTTCAAGGGCTGACATTTGTTAATCCCTCCTCTGGGAGACCTTGTGAGCTGCCAGTTTTCTCTGATGCTGCTAATTCACTGCCTGTAGACGGAGCTCTAAGAACAAAACCTCGTTGTGCTGCCGGCTTCAGATCTAGTCTTTGGTCTGCAGCAAGGCAGGTACGGGGGAGGACTGAGGGTCGTTAACTGCACCAACATTAGGGAGCTGCAGGCTGCACTAGAAGAGGCCCCTAAGAAGGGTCATGCACTTCAAAGACTTAAGGAAAAAAAAATCATGTTTTAACACTTTGCTAATGGCAGAAATGGTATCTTTTGCTACAATTTTCTGTTTTCTAGAGCTGATGAAACACAAGAACTACTGCTGTCAGACTTTAACTCTGACCAGGCTCGGTGTTAGAAGACTTGGTTTCCTTCAAAGGGAGTCCCTTGCCAACTGTGAAGGAGTTTGAGAAAATCTGTGTTCTGGATTTTGCCATAGCCTTTCAGCCTTGCCTCTTCGACCCCTCCTCCACAACCCCAATGCAAATGCTAAAGAAACTGAAATTAAAACTGGAAGTTTTTTTAAAAAACAAAACACCTCTCTCAGATACAAATATACTTGAGGAAAAAATATTACTATAGAGGATACTCATCATTTCATGAATAAGGAGACCATTTTTTATCATCCTAGAACTTTTCTAAGTGATTTTATCATATCCTGCAACACAGAAGCAGTGATGTTCCTGGTTTTGCAAAAAGGAAAGCAGGTTTTAGCACAACTGACGGCCCTTCTCCCTCCATACTCCACTACTTAATCATCCTTATTGGATTGGAAAAGTAGACCTCCCTAGGAGAAACTAATAAATATTATGAGGGAAATACTGAGGCAGTATCTTTCACAGTAGTCTGGGGAAAGAACACAGAGGTTTGCTCTCATTGACACTATATTCTGTTTCTGCTCATGCCAAGAGTTTCTCTTGCACTATAAAACATGGCATAGTCATTGCTGCTCTGCACTGAAAAGAGGGGCTCTGCAAACTATTACTAGGTTACTTCATCAGATTACCTATGGAAAAGAGATTCCTTTTCCCCCTCACTTCACATCTTTCTTGGCAAAACCATGGGAGATCTAGCCCAACAAAAGAGCCAAATAAACCAGAGCAGACAGATAGGGGCATTTTAGTGCTTAGCTCCCTTAGTGATTCTTCAATGTCCCCGTACTCAGAACCAGATCTTTTGATGTTTTATACTTCTGAGTAAGTATATGAAAAGTTTAATCCCAAGCAATATTTAGCTCAGCTCTGCTACACGTACGTCTTTATTTACCGAAGAAGAGCAGCAGGGAATACTCACAGCCTTTGCGAAGACCCCCATAAGCTCTGGGAACTGATGTGTCAGAAGGGCTAGCATGGCTGTGAAAGAACATAGTCCAGCAGTGAAGAGGATGAAGAAGGGAAGTTCCTTCTTGGGGTAAACTGAAACTTCATGAAACGCTGTGGAAAAAGAAGAGGGGCAGGGGAGTGCATTGCATTTAAAAAAAAGACATTCTTATTCTTACCTGGCTGAAAACGTTTTTGAAGAAACACCGAAACACATAGAAGATCTGAATTACCTCAGGCTAACGTTATTGCTGTGTCAGGTACCTCACTGCCAGCTTATTCTGAACACCTCACTTCTGCCTTCCTCTGGTCCAACCCACATGCTACCTACAGGTCCTCCTTGTGTCAGCCCTAACTATGCTGCAGCTTGCAACAACTAACCCCAGAAAACTAACCCACCCCCAAATAAAACGTCCAGTTTTCACATGGGTTAGTGAGCAGCAACACGGCTGCATGTTTGCTGATGCCCACATACAGAAGTGGCAGGGGTGAGCAGTGGGAGCATCAGGGAGGGCAGCCTCCTGAGAGAAACCTGGCTGAGACTGGTTTAAGCAGACTGATGAACCAACCTGTTGGCACCAGGAAATTCTAGAATTAAATTCTGCAGAACTGAGAAAACTTGCCCCAAAAAGCATGGCACATACACTTGTGCTTTAGATTCCAGAATTTCAGAATTCCCTCCATATTTATAACAATTTTTAATTATGAAAGTTTTAAAAGCTGAACTTGAAATTAATAAAGAATTTTTCAAGGTGTTTGCTAGTATAAACCATGACGGGTGTGGAAAGATCCTTTGCTCTGGTACTCTGGTGGAAACAAAAACCAAGAGGGCCAAAAGGCTCAAAAGAAGATGATTAATATTTCATTGAAAGAAAATATCCCTTGCACTTTTAGGGTGACTCAGGGCCAAGGGGAACATTTTTCTCGGTTGGTACAAGTTTTCAGCAACACTTATCTGTTGCACTTATTCAGCCCAAGGTCTGAAGCTACAGTCAAGTCAAATGCAGACTCCAAAACATTTTTTATTATTCAGAACCAATCTTAATGCTAAATTTAAGCTTCCCCTTATACTCAATCTATATATACAATCTGTGACAATCTCTATATACAAATACTATTCTTCCTCTTTGCCTGCTTTCTCCGCTCCAGTGAACAGGTCTCATCTGATCACACCCACAGATAACATAAGCACAGAGTAATCCAGCAGAACACCTGGCAGGGCAATATTCATGACTGCATTCATCCTGAAAACAGCGGTTTCCAAAATAAACAGTAAGAATATATAACTGTTTAAAACAAAATATTAAGAACAAAAAATAAATATAATTTTGGTGCTGTGAATTGGTTCAAAGAATGCTAAAAAGGAAAACAGACAATTTGCAACTTCTGCTTGATTTAAATTTAGAGCTTGGAAAATGCTAAGATTTCTGGCATGCAGTTGGTTGCACTTGCATTTGACAAATGCTCAAACTTATTGTTCTGGTTTACTATCCAGCCACAGGGAAAGTTTTGTGATTGATATTTTTAATTAGGGTAGGCTACAAGAGCTCAGCGCTCTGACCTCACTCCAGCTGACTCTCCTTCAGAGCCGGTGCTATTAGAGGGTGTGGACAGGTATGCAAAAACCCTGCATGCGACCTCTTTCTGTCACAGTACGTTAAAACCTTCCCTCCTCAGACCCAAGAGGTTTTGCAGCAAAAGGCATTTCCCGTAACAACCAGAGCAAGCCATGACTATCCACATATGCTGTTAAAGAGTCCCCTGCTTCGAACACTTGACAAGAACAATTAGTTTTGCATCTAGAAAGGAGAGAGCTGAACTGTTCTGCATGACTTTGTCATGCCTAAATCTCCTGACACTCCGCCCTCCCCAGCTCAGTATCCCTCTGAGTAAAGCAGGCAGAGCACTCTAAGAGGTGTTGTTCTAATTAGAGTGATTATAATGGGGTGGGGGGATGCTGTGAGTTGCCAAGGATTTCCATGTAATATCAGCGAGAATGCACTGTGAGAGAGCCTCACAATGCATGGATTTTTGCTGTATTATTCTCACCTAATGTTTAACCACATAGGCTTATTAAGAGCAGCAACACATATTTTAGCCCAACCTCACGAAGCCATGAATGAGAGACTACAAGGACTGCAAACACAAGCGAACCCAGCATTCACAGCAGAAGCAGCCTGAGCTTTACTTTTTTCAGATTCCAGATACAGATTTCTCTTTTAATACCTCCTCAGAATGGAGAGGGTGAGAGTGGAATCTGCTTGATCGTCCCGTGTTTGTCTTTCTTCTCTAACCTGACCCTGCAAACCCCTTCACACGTGTGTGTACTCCACATGTGCTCACGCTAATTCCAACTGACTTCAGGGAGCAACCCCGTGGGAAGGACGTGTGGATCTTTGCAAGGCTGGCTGCTCCGGCTCTTCCTCTGCACTCTTGTGCTTTGCTGCATACGCTGTAACCAGGCTCATCCGCTTCCCCTGTGAGCCTCCCGAGCACTTGATCTGCCTCTGTGTCCGCTCTCGTGAACGCTGGGAATGCTGCTGGCACTTTGCTAAGACATGCTACAAGCAGCATGATGAATGGCTGAGGTGGTTTCACATCAATCTCTCCATAATAGCATACACATCGTTACATGAAGGAAAGCCTCTTTTGCTACTTAGGACTGCTTCTTAGGAAATGTCAGAGTAACTTGGCACAACAGCTGTGCTAAGGATCCAGCGGTCTCATGCAGGCTTGATCTTGCCGTGGAATTTAAATAGCTGGTTTGTCTAAGTAAGACTGACAAGGCTGGGCAACTGTGCTTTTGCTTTGATGGGATGTCATCCTTGATAAAGGATCAGACAAGCTTCCACTGTTTTGGCAGGAGCGAAGCAGCAAAATCTAATAGATTTATATTCCTTAGTAATCTCTCTCTCTCTCTCTCCTCACGCTGTTGACAGCAATAAAGACAGCTAATTGTTATGAACTATGGTTAGAATGGCCTTTGAACAAGCAAGCGAGCTCCAGAGACTCACTGTCAAGTGATTATTCTCTAATCCAGTATACCCAATTTAACAGGCATCAGTGGAGACCAGCATTGCAAGCCTATGGTAAACAATTATTTTATGTCAGCATTAAGACAGAAGCAAACTGAACCTACATGGTAATAGCTCTCTATCTGCAGTTTCTGTACAAATAGGATAAGGGTAGAAAAGATGTCCTTTTTCCAGTGGATAGGGGATCATTCTGAAAGCTGAAAAGAAAAACAACACAGAACACAAGTTACTGTGAAGGTAGCAGCTACTGGAAATACTTAGCCGCATTTAAAATTTTTAAAAACAAATATAGGCAAAGCACTAATATCAGAATATTTAGTTTCAAATAGGGTATAAGACACTTAATTAAACACCGAAGTCCATATCTACACTTTAATCTAGAAAGTACTTATGTTTACTTTTATTCTTGGGAGTAGGTTCACGAGTGTCAAGTGAGAACACTCTACATGTGCATACAGAAACTTCAGAGCTCGGTGTACTCACATCACATCATCGAGTTTGCACATTTTGGCTTAGACTTATAGGCTGAAAAATTTTTAGTTTTCATGAAAAGAAAAGCTGCATCTGATGTTACAGGTGTACCCTAAAAATATGACCAGCCCAGTTTGTATATTTGGGCCAATGCTTGTTAACTCCATTATGGAAATTTTACATGGAGAGAAATACTAAGCCACAGTGAATTACCCTTCTCATTCCAGCACCCCAGGTAACACTGTGCGAGTCAGCACAAAGAATCAGTTTTCCAACACAGTCATGTTTTTGTTTTATATTTGACAATCAAAGATTAATAATGACTTATTATAACCAGGTTCCTGTAATTCATTCTTTGAAAATGTAGCAGATCAAGTCAGGTTTCTGACATAAATCTTCAGGTCATGGATTAAACAACACTTAATCTTACGCATTTATTTTTCAAATATATGTAATATTTAAATTGAAAATAATAACAGAGAGGGAGGGAAATGGATTACTGCATCTGTGCTCTGATGATGTCATAGGCCATCTGAGTTATGCTTCTATGGTTATGGAAACATCAGAATACCTGACTGAATTATAGCTTTGCAATCAATGCATCCTTTTCCATTATCCTATATATTATTCTCCCTGTTAAAATGTCATCAACATGTTATTCTCACTGTTTCTATGAACATCAGTCACTGATGCAATATTTTCCTTAACAGATGTCCTAGAAACACTGTATATTTTAAATATTGGGTACCAACCACCCCCACATGACATTACTTTATTATCTCCTGCTCACAAGGCAAAAGAAGATTGTTTTAAAAAAATACTATTCCAACACAATTCTCAATTATACACACTGCTAACATAATGCACAGTCTTGTGCAATTACATGAATTGATTTTCAATTTCTATTTTTAAAGCAAGAAGGAAAGCAGAAATCTTCTAAGCAGAACAAAAATATGCCAGTGTTCAGCTAACACAGGGTATTTATCCTCATAATTCATTATTATTTTAAAGCAAAAACACTATGTATTTGAGGTGAGTATGTGGAATGCGGTTATCTGCACTACAGATGTACCATTCTAAGGTAAACTGTCTTTTGAAAGTGTATATAGATTACTATGAAGTCTGCACAAGGGAAGAATCTGTTTTGAAGTCTGTTGAGTTAAATGTTATGAAGTTTTAAACAGGTAGTACTATCTTAAACTGAGAAGGAAATAATAAAATAGTTGATGCTTCAGATCTTCAGAAATGAGAGATCAAGAGTTCTAAGTGCTTATGTGAAGAAAAACTACCAATGTTAGTTTCCCATAATGAGTTTTATACAAGGAAATGTATTACAGTACTGAAACCATGCAAGACCTTCTGCAAAGAACCTAGAAAACGCTATATTCAATCCACCGTATAGAGGAAAATATCCAGCATGTTCCAGCATATATATAGGGATCATTCCATCTTTAAAGATGTAACAAATTCTCTATCAGGGAACCACGAAATGGAACCTGAATCACAAGAGTAATATCTATGAGAAATGTATTTTGAAGAATAAGTGTTTTTTTCTCAAGGTTGTCTTAATATATGGTTTAAAAGCACATCTCTCATGTATAAACAGCACAAAATACCATGCTTTCCAGCAAGATACTTTATGAATATTTGGTTAATCATATTCTGTGTATATTTTTAGTGGTAGCACTGGCATGAGACAGCACAATGGTTCTGTGCATCAGAGCTAATGCCATGCATCTGCCTCTTTATTCCCAGGCATAGGAATGCAGGAGCTTGACCCAGGAGGACCAGCAAGATTAGCAATGCCTTCCTGCTGGCAGGATCACTTGCCCAGGAGTCTAGGGAATGCAAACGTCTGTACTGCTGTACTCTCTGAAGTGCACAGTCAGAAACATTGCTCCTCTTGGAGACTAGAGTCAATCTAAAGCTGTGAATATCTCATTCTTATAATAAAGTTGAGGAAATAGTCTGTTTTCCACTGCTTTTCTGACATGCTGAGTGTTTCCTTCTAGTGCCATTTGCTCACCTCAGACTCCATTCAAAGGTTTTAATTAAGTGCATAGAGCAACTGATTTCACAAAACTGATCCACAAGTCGTGTCCAGATGTCTCCATCCAAACTATTTTTCTAGTAGCAGGTGAGAGAAACCAGTTCCTCTTGCTATCTACTGACTGGAACAGAGTCTACTGAAATAAAATGCAAACTGCACACTAAGCAAGAGGGTTACTGCTGCAAGGACTTGTTTACAGGCATTATTAGAAAAAAAGACAAGTTTCTCTGCTAGAAGATAATAGGTCACAGCAATGCTTCTGCTCACTTTCTGGTCTGCAATCTATCTCCAGGGCTCAGAAGATCAGAGAATACAAGTGGCTTCTCTTCTTTCTTGCCTGATACTTTAGCATGGCATTTATCAGCTGCCTTGAAGAGTGAGTGAAAACCAGATTTGAAGTGATCATCCAGGATGACCCTAAATCCTCAGATCAGGCACTGCTCAGGGAGTCAAGAAAACAAAAATCTTGTTCTGATGCTAACTAGAGAAATTTCAGGGAGCTGTTTTACTCCAGGAACCTCAAATACGTATTCTCTGATAAAGGTACAGCAGTATTTCTTAGGGCTGCCGTTAGGCCTAATGAAATGCCTATACTTACCAAGAGACTGGCAATTACTACAGCAATGCTTAGGTGAGTACATGGCAGAAAAGCGTGAGAGCTTTCAGCCCCATGTTTGTTCCCTACGGCACACTCGTGTCACTGCCATGGACACTATCTGTCAGCCCTCAAGGACCCTCCACTTCCTGCAGTTTGGTAAAGCTACCTGGACTTTAAAACTTTTGCAGTATTGAATCCCTCTTCTTCACAGTGCCCTCGAAAGCCAAGAACAACATCAGTAATTTAAGCCTTGTACAATCTTCATGTGCAATGAACCGAGTATTTGTAACAAAAGTGTGTGTGGAGGGATGTTCAATGCTCATTATTTCAATATCACTAACACAAGTTTTTCCTTCACACTTCGCTTAATATTAATATTTACACAATCTCTTCTGTTTCATCCTAAATCACAGTACTATAAATATTCTAAAAAAGCCCAGAAAGGGACAGCTAGGGTGATGCTTTTATAAAACAAGTAAAAAAGTTGTTGATTAGATTGTGTTGAATTTAAACATGATCATCTTATACACACAAGCAAATATGGATTTCATGTGGCACAGTTACGAGCCATAGAAGAACAGGCTCTGTTGATGTACATCAGTTTGTTTTTGTGTAGGTGCTCCTCTGCCTCACCCTTATGGTGTCATCTTGTGTTACAGAAAGCAGGGCAGATAGCAGAGTTCACCATTCACCCTCGTGCCAGTGAAAAGTACCGTAACATTTTCATCTTCACACAAACAATGGAAAATATATGATAAAATTTTAGAAATTGAGGCAGTGATGAACAAGCCCATCAGACTCTTTCAGACGTGGCTGTACTTGAAACTACAGACTTTCCATACAAAGCAACTGGATCCAACCATATAGAGCAACGTTTCACATTGTGTCACTTGGGCTCCTGAGTTGTGCCATGAACTGGGCTGTGAATGACAGAACCAAGAGAGAGCAGGAAACAACCAACATTCCAGGCTGATAATGACCACTATTTTTATAATCTCACTTTTCTCAATTGTTGAATACAATTTTGGAAAAACTCTAAATGTTTCAGAGTTAAAAAAAATACCACAAGGACATTTCTGCATAAATTCTTTTAGAGATTGCCTTAATTAGGAGTGACCTTATTCTCCTCAGGAGCATTCACGATGTACCCCCAAGTGATTTCTTATTGAAATACAGTACTTAATTCTGCCCAATTCTCATAAGGTTAGAATTGAATAGTATGCATATGCACATATTAAGTTCTCAAATACAAACTGCTAATGGGAGACTTGTGGGTATTTCAAGCACACTAACAGTATACTAAATGACAAGCACAGAAATATCTAGAAAGAAAATGAGAGCACCTGATCACACACTGTAGACTGCTGGTAAGACCTGGAATTTAGTTAAATTTACTTAAATTTACATCCTCTACCATTTTTCAACTGAGTTTAACTTGGACAGAGTTAAACAGACAGAGAGAGAAATGTGAAGGAAACTTTTTGCATGTCAAAGATGTAAGAGCAATATCAGTAGTTTAATACATCCATAAAAATATTACCCACACTACAATACGGACTGAAAGTTATGATTACTGAGCTAAATCCCAGTGAACCTATTCAAATACATAGTTTCTTCATATGTGAGGAAAATCTGAAGAAAACACTTGGGGTCTGGTGCACAGTTCATCTCTGAAATTACTGTGCAAAACAAACTTGGTAACAAACGTAACAATAGTCCCTCACACCTTCATAGGGCGATATACAAATATGAACTAATAAAGGACACATGCAAATGGTTGTGAAAGTAACACAGACAGGAATCAGATAATAAAACAACTACCGAAAGGACAAGAGAAAATGGCCTCAAGTTGCACCATGGGAGGTTCAGCTGAGATATTACGAAAAATGGAACAGGGAGTCACTGTCCCCGGCAGCATTCAAGAAACATGTGGATGAGGTGCTTAGGGACATGGTTTAGCAGATGTGGTGGTGAGGGGTTGGACTTGATGATCTTGAAGGTCTTTTCCAACCATAATGAATCTATGATTCTAAGAATGTAATTAGGTGGGGATGCCATGCACTGTCTTCAGGCACAGAGAACTAGATACCCAATTTGATAGCAGGACTACAGGGTAGCTGGACTCTGTCAAAAACTAGTCTCTGTAAATGGGCCCTTGAAAATTTCCCAGCCTGACAAAGCAGAAGATATATTTAGGATTCCCTGCAAATTGCTGCTCCGTAATGATGGGATAACGAGGCGTTATGCTAAAGGACTTTTGTTAAGTCTAGAAGAGAAGAAATACTACAGAAAAGCAAAGCACTGAAATAAGCCACTGGTAAGAAACTATGACAAAGCAAATAACAGCCTGGAAAAAATTAGAGGAAAAGCGCATGTGGGTAGGATGGAGCAAAACAATGGAGCAGAGCAAATCCTTCATGGCAATGGCATGGGCTACTGAGCAGGACATTCTGTACACCTAGGAAAAAAGCTACCGCTTCTTCTGGATGCCTACACTGCCAGCCAGGCAAGTTCAGGCCATTTACCACAGTGACGGGCACAGTTATTCAAGTGACTTTCACAAATAAATGCATTTCTGTAGGAAATACTGTGGTCACCAAATTTATTTTTCCCAGTAAACCTAAACGGCAACAGCAAATGTACAAAAAAAGTATAAAATATTTTTTTTTAAAAAAAGGGGGTACAAAAAATGAACAAATGAGAAAGGTGAAAGAGAGTAGAACTGAAAGAAAAGGGAACTACATAACGATTAGAGAAAGAAAAAGCTGTGTAGGCCACAACGGCTGGTTCTAAATGCTTTCTTTCAATTGTTCAAATTCCCAGGAACTTGAACAATTCAGGAACAAAGTTAGGTCAGGTTGCTTAGGGCCAGGGATGGAGGTCCTACAAACTCATAGCAACCTGTTCCAGTGCCCCTCATTGTGAAAACTTCTTTTTTCTTATGTCTAGAGGGAATTTCTCTTTTGAACTTGTGTCTGTTGCCCCTTCTCCTTCCACTTACACTTCCGAGGAGTCTGTGTTCTATGTAATCCCTCTATTAGGTGACTGAAGACAACTGTAGCCCTTTTCTCTCCCTCCCAAGAGTCTTTCCAGAAGAGAACAGTTGAACAAGGCCAGCTCTGTCAGCCTCTTCTCATATACCACATATTCCAGTCCCTAAGTACCCTAGCAGTTGTCTGTTGGACTTACTTCAGTTTATGAATAAAAATATCATAAAAATACGTTTTAGTTTATGATTTTACCTACTTGTTAATATTTATCTGCTTTCCAGGCCCTTTTATAGTTTCCAATAGCAAAGCATTCAAATAATGACAAACAAATCTCCACAACTTTGCCCTGAAGAAAGTAAATTATTACCCTCTCATTCATGAGTAAGAAATAGAACACAAAGAAGATGGGAAATGTTGTTCAGTGTCCAGTAGAAACAGAACTCAGCACTTTTAAACTTTTTTTCTTCCCATTACATGGAGTTTGTATTTTTGGTTTCCATTTCAAATATTTCTGTATTAACGAGGGGATAGATGATCTACCTCCAAAACTCACCAAAACCTACTATTTTCTTACAACATTCAGTGGAAATACATGATTAGCTTATTTGCAAAAATGAGAATTACTTACTGCCTTCCCATGTACAGTGTAAGAGATTCAGTGCCCCCTCTACTCTTTTCCAGTGTTGAAGGTGAAAGAAAGCATATGCTATTGCTTCACTGTCCCCTCTCTTCAGAATATGTTCAGGGGGCAGAATTAAGCTTTTCATTTCTAGTAGATACTGCAATAAAAAGAGCAAAATATAATTATTTCAGAGGTAATAAAAAATACAAGAAAAAGCTGCCTGAAATTTCATAATGCACACTGAAAGGTCTATTTCCCTAATGTGTTTTCATTCTTAAGTGTTTCATCAAATGTGTAACATCGTCAGCAGCACTTGAAGATAATTACTGAATTATTCCCAAAGACTAAGATATGCTGACAGCTGGTTAATGCTGTGCTCTTCAGCTGTGCTAGGGGCACCAGGGAGAATTTCAAAATGAGATGTCCCTCTTGTCAAAGGGAAGAAAAAAAAGGCTCAAAGTAGAAAGAAGAATCTAATTACAAGAGCTTTTTAATTAGAACTGCTTAAAATAAAATGAAGAAGACATTAAGCAGCTTGATGCATGTAGTGTTCCTATAAGAAAACATGCACACAGGTCACATTACTGCAATACTATCAATTACTTCTAGGTATATAAGTATGCTAAAGCTAACAGGCATCAAAGTGGCTACCAATGAAGGTTTGGGGTTTTTTTTGGAAATTTTACGAATGCTTTATGTTCCATGCAATACCTAATTTTCAGAAAAAAAAAAATCTGACGTTTAAATGAACTTTTCAATAGTATGGAAATAGAATGAAAATGATAGGGAGTAGTGGCTAAACCCACAAGCAGTTCTCCCAGCATCACATCCTACACAGCAGAAGGCAAGTGAAAACTCTCTACACACTACATCAGAAGACAGAGATCCTGAACATCATCCAAGCATGGGATCTCTCTCCACAATAGTCTCTCCTAGACTGCTACCAATTCGACGAAAGCTAGTTATCTTATCACTGGTGTTACTTCATTTCAGTTAGTGGAGGGGAAAGATATGGACTTCCCTTTTTGGCATGTTTTGCACAGAAAAGGAGGATGAAGAAATCACAGGCTGCTGAATCCATTGCTCTTAGTTAGCTTCCTTCACAAAGTGTAACATTCCACAGCTCTGCACTGGCTTCCCTTCAGCAAGATATAGAAAGGGTGCCTTTTTCTAGGATATACAAGGCAAATGTCCTCCTTGCTAAACTACTTAACGCAACAGGTAACAGCAGGTTGACCATAACTTAAGGACAGTTTTGCCTGCTTGTGTTTGGATAATTACAAGGGAGTGATTCTACTGCCAGAAAGGAAGACATTATATATATATCTATATGTATAAGGGAGGATGACAAGACAGCTGCTTTTAGCCTCCACATGAAGATATAAGGCCACAAAACTGAAAACTGCCTGTATAAAAACCTACAATATTTAGTGACAGACTGACTGCCTGGAAAAATTGAAATGGAGTAAAGATGATAAAAGCACTGCAGGTCTTACAGAAGATGAGTTCTGTTATTAATCAATTTAAAGAAGATATGAAGGAAAGTTCAGGTCAGCTACCAGCAAAAAGACAGTAAGAATGCGGCCCCTCCACTTTACACCGTGCCTACCCATTGCGCCTACCCACCGCTTCTGCTTTGCTCCCCAAGAGCGAGGACTGACAGAACTGAGTGCAGGCACTCACTAGAAGGCAACTTCACACCAAAGGTGCAGGTGGTGTCACCCTCCTTGCAGCTCCCCATGGACGCAGTTTTATGACTGAGAGAGCAAGGGCTACTTACACACTGCTTCGGGGATGCAGAAGACAGGAGAAAGCAGAAGTTGGAACAAGCACAAGTTAATAAGGAAGAGGATGAGTAACAAGAGGAGAACAAATAAATAGATTTCAGGGGGGAAAGGAAAAGGAATGGACAGAGAACAATGAGAATTAAGCAGGAGGACACCATGAAGGGCATCCTAGAATTTTTTTCAGTGCTTTTTTGCTTATGTTTTTGTCTGAAGAAGCCTGGAAGGAGCTAGACAATCAGAAAAACAGTTTGAAGAAACCAAGTTCAAAGAAGAGAATCAGCAACACTAGAACTGATTAGTAATTCAAAGAGGAAAGAGAAATCATGCATGTTTCTGATGCATGTAACCGTATAAAAGGAGGGAAAGCTGAATTAGTAGCATGAGTACTCTGTGTGGCAATATTTTTTCTATATTTTCTCTAACAGATTTTAGAAACATCAGTGAGAGCTGTAGAGAAAAAGGATTGATGGAAGAAGCTGCAATTTATTTGGCAGGGCAATATAAGGGGGAGTTAAGAATGGTAGAAAGGAAGGAATCAAGGGCTGACAAGATGGGAGGAACTGCCAGTGTTACAGAGAAATAAGGGAATATGCCTGCATGAGCTGCAGGCCACTGTTTTATTAATTTTAAACATACCTCTTCATATTTTTTGAAAAGGTGGGAAGATAAGTTCTCAATAACTCAATCAAAGGAGAAAGAAAAGCCTCAAAATATTTTAAGGAAAAAAAAATAGTTAAGAATATCCCATTTCTATGAGTATTAAGACTAAAATGTGGTATATGTACCTAAGTATTGCTTGTTTCCTGATAATGACTAAAAAGAAATCAAGTGGAAATATCTGGCAGAGGGATATATCTTGACATTTCCAAAAAAATCTTAGTCCTTTCTTGTTTGTGATGATATCTACAACTACTTTTTCAGCCTGCATTTTTTTCAGTTTCAGGAATAAAATGGTATTTGTAGAAGTTCCTCAAAAACCACACTCCTCCCTCACTAGTCTATCACAGCTACTTTCCCAAACAAAACTGGTCCTCTAGTCTGGTGTGGGGATATTCAAGAAGGCCACACAAAGGTAATGGATGGCTCAACTCCCGTTCAAGCCTCGTAACAGTCTTTGTTTCGTGCACACATGTCAGATTCACTTTCGGGCACAAAGCTGCCAGCTGATTTATTCTGGAGGCCCTGCCAGCACAAACACTAACTGCACCCAGGCCTGGAGAGCCCTTATCTGGAACACTCCGTACGGCTCTTGCCACGCTCACTCGGAACAAAAAGATCACTTTGTGCAAGTACAGAAGACAGTTAATCAAAGGAACAGGGAGCCTGCTCTGGGACAGGATGCTTGAAGGCTGCCATTTGTTTCTAAGCAGGAATAATGTTCACCAAAAGGTACCTAGACTTAGTGCTTGATCATTATAATATGGAAAAAGAGTCACAACTATCCCTGAAAACCAGGCTTGTCTTGACACCACAGAGTACACTACCCACTCTTGTGCTGCTGTACTTTCACAGAGATTGCAATGGCCCTTGCAGCTTGCCCCTCTCGGAGTTTTGGCTGCAAGGCTCGGGGCCAACCCAAGGCAGTGCAGCCAAGGCGGCCCCCTTGCTATGGTGCTGGGGGGACAGGCTCAACAGACTAAGGGCTCCAGAGGTGGAAGATCCCTGCTCATGGGAGCTGCTTTCAGCTGAGGTTCCACTGCGGGGGACCTGCCCCAAGCTCCAGGCCAGCTGCTGTGCAGCTGTGTCTGTGCCAAGTCACGGGCCTCGGCAATCCAGGCCATCACGCTGATCTGTGGGCTGACTTCATGGTCTGGCCTCAGACCTCACTCTGACCTACAAGCTCATGTCCCTGGCCTCTGGCCTGGTCTGCTTGTTGCACTTGGTAGGGGTGGTACAAGCTCTCCTTGACAAGGTCCCTGTCATGACATCCGGGGGACCCCTCCAGGGAGCTGCTGGCCCATGTGGTGCCTTGACAAGAAAGCACTTCATGCTGGGGATGGTCAAAATGGGTTCTGGTCAACCAGAACTTTACAGTTGGATAAAGACTGGACATTCTCTTTTACAGTGATTCAGGAATTTCAAACCCTGGATTCACTTGAGGTCAGGCCCCCAACCAGAAGTGACAGATTTCTCCATTACATGGAATGATTGTTGTCTACCTGTCTCCAGGAGGGAGTGGGAACACTGGAATTTCTGTGAGCTCCAGACAGTTGTCTTGAAGCAACTGTCTGTGGTAGCCTCCATCCAAGCAATCCAAGGACATCAGGCATACAAAAGCCTTGGACTATACAGATCCGTGGCCAGAGTATTCACGGTTTTACTCCCCTGGCCCAGGGGTCACAAAGAAGGTTATTATGGAGATGAATGGTCAGGATGGCTGCAAGCCACACAGGCCACTGGCATGGGGATGCTTGACAGGCAGGAGTGAACACAGCAATTTGCTGCCTTTCTGGAAGATCGTTACTGAAATCAACATTTCCCCTAAAATGCTTTGGATGGAATAAACAGGTGAGAATCTGACTTGGACCCAATAGTCCTGGCATCTATCATAACTGTGTTGACTCCTGCACAGCCACATCACCACAGGCAACAGAGCTGTAAGGAGTTGTGTGGGATAACAATTTCAGAGCCTCTAGAAGCCCTCCCTGTGTATGCCAAGTGTGGCTGACCGACAGCTTGGCAGTTTGGACAGGCTGTAACAGGGTTGGCACAGGAGAGCACGGAATTACCCCAGACACACAGGACTTTCTCCCCACAAGAGTCCACTCGTTGCTTTAAAACAGAGGAAAATGAGTCATTCGCAAAACAGGGCAAACAAGTTGTCTGCAACCTGGCACAATAATGTGTTATCTTTAGCGAAGGCATTAGAAATGGCAACATTACTATCTGGAGTCATTTACATTTTCATTTAAAAAGGAATCAGTTCAGAGAAGACAACCTAGAAGACTTCAGCCAGAACGACCTAGTCTTAGTCAACTTATGAGAAAACACTAAAGTTCTCTGATGATTTTTGTCTTCAAGATATGGTTCTGCGAGCCCTTGCCCACTGCACTCTTTTGCGTTTGGGTTTTTGTGGTTGTCTTTTTGGTTTTCTGGGCTCTCTCATTCCTCACCCCTCATTCCTCACCTCTCAAAAATCTATCTTTTAGTAATTAAAAAAAATACAAAAAAGAGGAACATAATTTTTCAGGTGCTTCCACAAAATGCTTCTGAGCTGGTTACCTGACATTGTAATAAGAAAAACATGAACAAATGTATAAATAGCTCTAGCCATTCTGTACACCTATGGGAATACACTTTTTAATAAGTGTTTGGAGGATGGTGGAAAACTAGTGGAAACTATCTGCATTATTATAATGCCAGGAGATGCAAACGGAACCTATTTTGTTAGGTGCTGCACAAACATTTCCTGGTACACCTGAAGCACAGTGGAGCTTATATTTCTCTTATTTCCTTGAACTGATTGAAAACACGTAATTTATTTTATTGTATTGACAGCACTCTGGACACTAATTCTACTCTGCTGGGAGCACTTTTAATATTCCCTATGCAATGTGCTACTTCAGTGCCCTTTTATAAAATATATCAGCCTATCTCAGAAGGGTTTCCTTCCTTTCCTCAAAAGTGCAATTTGCCTCTGAAATTACAGCTCAGGCTGCAAATAAGCAAATAGTCACTCCTGCACCTGTGACAGCACCCCTCCAGACCAGAATATGAGATTTTTACACTATTTCAACAGGAACTCTCCTTCTCTCAGTGGACTGAACAGCATAAGTTAAAAACATGGGACACCACATGCATGAAGAAGCCACTTTTAGGTTACTTTAGACGTTCTTGTGGTGTTGATGGTAATTAAGAAGTTTCATCATTTTGATGGAGAAACAACAAACAAATCACTGTCTCAGTGAACAGTTAAAAGCTCTCAAAAATGTTTGGAATAGTTTCTCTGTAATATCATGGTGTGTGCAGAAGAGATTCATTTCCCATCTGGTATATAAATTTGTTTGCATTATTTGTTTCTATTAGCAACTACAATTTACTAGAAGCCATGCAAGCACTCAGACACAGTTCTACTCCCAAGAAATTAAAAGGAAGAAAAAAGGAAAGAAATGAGAAGGAATGAAATAGAAAATAGACAAAAAAAACCCAACCCAAGTATTTAACTTAATGTTTGGTTACATCCTTTAAAGAAACAGGATACACCCAAACCTGGGACTTAAGCAATATCAGTATTTCAGTGGTCTGCCCCTAGCCTTCAGCAGGTAGTCTCATTAGATCATCTCAACCCCTGGCTTGCATAGCAAGCCAACACGGCTATGTGCACCATGCACTTCCGTGTCACTTTTCACTATTAGATCTATGGGCCTACATCTGTTTCCTCTCCTGTTTCACTTTACTGAATAGTTAAGGTCTTACAAATGACACAGGAGACAGGGCTTTTCAGGAGGAGTTTGAATGCAGGGAGGGAACCTTGCAAATCAGTTTAGAAAGGGTGTGCCACAGTTGAGGAACGTCCCAGAAACAGCTGTAGTATTTTATCAGCATTAGCTTGGGATATAAACTCCAAACACAACACATAATATTGATAGAGTCCTGGATTTTTTTCCTCCAAAAACCCTGTGGATTTATATACTCTCTATGACCTAGGAGCTATTGCACTCTTTTCTATATATATCCTTTCAGAATGATATTGATATTCCAACTGCTTCAGTGACAGTTGCCAGAAACTGGCAATTAGTTTTTTAAACTCCTAAATTTCTGAGCAGCACATTGTCAGACAGTGTCAGCACACTTCCTTGCGATCAACATGCTATGGTGCATGATATTGCACTAAAACAGACTACTCCCTAGAATCTCATTTAAGACTGGGATTTTGAATAAAATGCAGATGGCTTTACATGTTCACACCATAAAGATCATCTGATACATTTTCATCTTATTACTTAGAACTTTCTCTTGAATACTCCGGTTCCTATTTTCAATCTTTCTGCTAGGAACTTTGCAAATGCTTTAAATAAATTTTTTTCCTCAGTCTGAAGAAGAGGCTCAGTGTTATATCCTAAATAAGCTTTGAAGACTTATCAGTTTTGTGGCACTGATAGATTTTTTTTGTGATGCTGCTTGCTAGAACTTAAATCCATTTGAGAACAAATTAGATATGACTTCAATTACAATTGAGCTGGAAATTGAGATGTAATATCTATACTCTGCATAAAATTATAACTGCAAATACATAATTGGCACCTTAATATCCTTTGGCTATTAGAAAAAAGAACATGAGTTAGAACATTAGCAGTGCTATTAATCTGTATTAGGCTACACTACTTTGTTTTAATGTTAAAATATGAAGTAACTTCATCCACTCCTCAAGTCTGTTTCCTTTTCTACCTCATTATACTGTTAATTTATACATCTCACAAAGGTTTTCAATTTAAAAAAGACTCTGAAAAACTGAGGGGGAATCAATCACATATGTGAACTGGACTGAAAAGTTCAGGAACTTACATGAGGACTGGAGTTTTTAAAAATTGAAAGTAGAAAAAATAACATGGAATTTGCATTTCACAGATGGAGCTATCTGTCAGAAAGAGAGATTCAGCCTTTTATTTAACAGTCACCAAAACAGAAATTGGGGAGCAATCAAAGGGCCACAAGGGATGGACAGAAAGACTGCTCTGCAAGCAAAGCAGCATCTTTGAGTTCTTAGAGCACAGAAGTTAACGGTTAACTGCCTCTTAAAATAAATTAGATGTTGCAAAGGAAATAATGGCTGATAAATACAAATAGAAAATAGAACAAGGGAAAAGGTGATTACCTAGCCTCAGTTTCTTGATAATACTGAACACCCAGACAACTAACTCTGAACAGTGAAAGAATTGGCCCTGGATATAGCTAGGTTGGCACTAATGACTGAAAACAAAAATCCAGTTGGATTAGATGATCTTTTGCTGTCCCTTCCAACCTCAACCGTTTTGTGATTCTCTGATAATCAAGTGATCCTGTATTGAGAAAAGTATAAGCTTATGTAATAAGGAGGGAAACAACCTGTGTTCATATGGACTTATTAGTGTGCAAATTATTAGAAAAGCTATTGAAGGAAAGAATGATCAAAAGCATGCAGGTAAGTGAGGAAAACAGAATAGGACAGCTCATGTCAGGTAAAACTGATATCTTTGCTTTGCAAGATAACCCCCCCACTTCTTTTTTCTTTTTACTTTTTCTTTGACTTTAAAGGCAGAAAGGATATTGTACTCTGTGTGGTCTTCAGTAAAAGGTCTGGTTAGTTTCACTCAGAGTAGGGTAGACAGGTAAACAGGCAACCAGCAAGAAGAGGAGTATCAGTGATTACATTGGGACAAGAATCCATGGGGATAGAGAACCAAACTGTGTTTACTACCTTCTAAACAGCTTGGTGCAAGAGTAGAGATCAACTAAAGGCACTCATCTTGCCTAAATGTTGTTGTCTACAACTCAGCCATTCATTTGAAAACAGTTGCTCCCTGGAAGCACCTTGAAAGGAAAGTCTGTGTAGAGGAGATGTCTAAGATAGTTCCCTCTTTCTCCTGTACAGTTTTCTTTTTGCCTGCCTGAGAGGAAGTCTAGATTATTTTGCTAAACAAACAGCCCAACTTTCAGATAGTTAGACCATGCTATTTAGCGGTTGGAAGAAGAGGTATATTTTACAGAGAAAATTAATTCCTGACATACATGGGAAAGAATTTTCTGCCACACAGATGTACACATGGATGACATTTTTTTTTTGACTCACACTTGGTCTTCAAATGTAACTGATGTCCACAGTCCCTGTTTAACAAATCTCAGCCGTCTGCCTCCCGGTGGAGGCTTCTGGGTTCGAACAGTGCAATTCTGGACCCACAGTAGATTTGGAGGCTAAAATACACAGACAGACCTCTAAGGATGAAAAAGCATCTGCCCTTAATTTGTCTTTCTTGCAGTACTGAGTAACAGGTGAGAAAATCATAGAATAGATTAGCCCTCAGTAGCCAGTCAGGAGGCACGTTCTTATTGCTGTGATATGTATCTAGGGAGAGGGATTAGAAAATTAGAGCATATATCTTCTTTCATACTGAACTTTGTAGTTTCAGTGATTCTTCATCCATGAGCTTTAAGTTTTCAGAGCTTAATGACAGGGTGCTGCATAAGGAATTACTAATGCAATTTAAATGAAGCATACCAGAAACTCCAAACTTAGGTTCCTTTGTATAACGTGTTGAAAAGACATTCTTACGCATGATCTTCAAAAACAAAGAAAATATGCTATTTTAAACTAGCTCTTTTATGGCTGTTGTGTAAAGAATAATCTGTCTCTACGTAAACTTCTATCCTTTAACATAGCATATGGTGGTGTCTATTGCCCCAATCCAGCATGTAATTGTTGCTCACAAAAGAAAACTAACTTCACCTAAAATTTCAGAGTCTACAGGAAAAGACACCTAATGTGACATCCCAAATGAAAAAAAGACACACACGATATCAGCTTCTTTCGCTCCCCATTGTTTGCTCCCATTTCTACAACATCAGCTTGTTAATCTAACACAAAAATCAGGAGCCAGCTCTTCAGCAGTGTTAACTCTACAACAATGTTTTCTCCATACTCACTTTTGGCACATGTGGATTAAATTCTACTGCTCTGTGAATAGCTTCTACTGCGTTCATCTCTGCTGTACTCAGCCCTCGCCTTGAGGCAGCCTCTGGAGAAAATCTACAAAAGCAAAGACACAAACACATTAGGTCAGAAATGCTAGCAAGTAAAAGTCAGAAAAGGAATCTAGACCATGGGCCCATGTAACCAGACAGAGCCAATTTCCTACGCTCTCCAAACTTCCATAGTAAGTGGAAACTCTGAGTGACCTATTACGTCAAGGCCAATGAAAATCCCAGCAGAAGTGGAAAGCATGTTTGCATCTAATCATAACAGGAAGTCAGTTCAAATAATCAGTACTGTCTCTGTCACTAATCTAAATTTGCTCTAGATATCTTTCTAGGGGGGCATATTCACAGTTGAAATTGCAGAAAAATGAAAAGCAAAAAAAAAACCCAATGCCAAATAATTGTTGAAGAGTTTCTATTAAAAACAGATTTGGGAAGGTTTTAGGGAGGTTCCCAACCCAATGCCCCTGGGTCAGGTTGAGATGGAAGTACGATGCAGCAGCAGTAGCGGGTGGTCTACTGGCCACAGCACCATTGAGGGTGGCATGCCCAAACTGTGGGCAAATCATCTGCCCCAGTGAATGAAAAACCAGACCATGCAATCTCTTTCTCACCTCACACCCCACGGCTAACTCCAGAGCTGTACTTGGCAGGCAGACACCACAGGGAAAGCTGTGACAACCTTAGCCCTGCCCTCCCAAGCTGGAGTCGCTGTGTAGGGAGGAAAGATGTTGCAGTAGGTACTGGCGATCTACAGGATAAAAAGAATGAAAGAAAATTACTTAGATCTTGATGTGTACATACACTTTAAAAGCAAAAACTGTCAGGAGTCAGTTCAGAAAATGGCTTTCCACTCTCCTCGCTTTCCTACTTTAGGGAGGTATTCGACCCTCTGGTACACAGACACAACTCCTGCCTGGGATTTGTGTGAAGGCACCTGAGAGCAGAATCTGGATCTGGATCTCTGTCTCACAAGGAGCTGAGCAACCTTTCAAAGTGGGTCAATGCTCTCAAGTGTACTGGCATCAAGTAGATGTGCTCAGCACCTTGGAAGGTTGAGACCCAAGAGAAAAAAAACATAACAGGAAAGAGCAGATACTTGTGTCTAAAAATCTGAGCACAGTCTACCTGTCAGAAACCCTGACATAGTGATGCTAAACCCACCTTCTGCTATTTAAGTAGATAACAGTCTTCTAATAGCACATGTAGAACAACACTGCTACCACTGTGGCCACACTCATATATTACCTTTTGGGGGACAGTGTTACACAAAAGGAAGACGTTCAGCCACACAGCACCTTTTAGTTGCATCTCCATTATACTACCTAGGCAGCCACTGCTCCCCAGATAGTATACATAAAACCAAAACAAGGACTGAATTTATGCTATTTCTCTTCTTTTCTTCTTCTGTAATATTTGAAGTACAATATTTGGTCAATACAAGTTTTTCTTATATTTAAAAGTCATTTTGTGAATTTACTGCAGGACAGATTCTCCTGCTAATCTAGTAAATTGTCAGGGCGTGGGCTCAGCAGATCAGCTAAGAGAAATCTTCAGTTAAATGGGGATTTTTGTTGGATAGTGGTTCTTATGCACTTACTTGTCAGAGACAGCTCTGGCTTTGAGCAATGCAGCTGTGTAACATATTGTTGCTGATTTTGGTAAGCTTATATCTGTTGAAAAGAAGGAAAAAAAAGTAAACATCTAAACCTTAAAAGCCTGCAGAAAAAGAAACATTTCTGATACTTCAAAATGGTACACAGTTATGGAAAAAAAAATAAAAAAAAGGGATGCACAAAATCGTCAAGTAACTTGAGTACCTTCTGATCTTGGATTTGTAATATCATGTCACATGGATTTTAGATTTATATCCAAGTAGTGATCACTGGAACTGCTATTTAAGCAGCAACTGTGTTAATTAGAAAAATAATTCAAAGACTGATGATGTGACTGGGATATAATTAAAGAATTCATTACTTCATAGGTGAATGCATAGATATCCTAGAAAACATATTTTTTTCCATAGTTCAGGAAATAAGAAATAGCTGAGGGCAATCTTATTCCTTTTACTGTTTCACTCAGAAGCAGCTTAATATAAATACATGGCAGTTATATATGTTAAGTCAGTTATTTAAGTAATAATGGATTTGACATGCAAGCAAATAACCAATAAATTTACTGCAGTTAAAGATTAACTGTAAAATAATGTGTTCGGCTTCTTATGGGAATCTTGGACCAAAATATTCACCAGTCAGTTTCTGGCCCTTTTATGCTGTTCCAGAGACACAAAGCAGCCATAAACCTGACTTAACTCATTAGTTCAACTTTATTTATATTTGCTTTTTACCAATGGATTGGCAGAAAGTCTCCAAAGAGTATAAATAAATGCTGCTTAACAGACTTTGGCAATAGATTTATTTCCACTATAATGCAGAAGAACTGATTGCCACATTAGCAATCCAGAAGGCACGCAGTACATAATACCTGAAACATTCTGACATTTAAAAGTTAAAGGGTTTTTTTTTTTCATGCAACTGTTAAGTGCTGGATTCTGCAAACCCTTCTACACACTGCCTGCTACCAATGAATCAAAGCCGCCAGTGAATAAGGGATAGAAAGATTATGCCCTTAGATAATGTTATGACTTGCTTTCATACCTTTATCACCTACCACACAACTTGCATTCTAAATTCACTGCACTGGACTTGCACTCTGACAGAGCGCTGGACAGCTAAATGGAACATTTTTCTAAGAAATTATTTGTCCCTGTGTTTGTCATTAAAAGCAATCAGGAAGATGAACAGTGATGATTTATAGTATGACTTGGAAACATAAGAGGTTAGAAGAATCTTGTGATGTACTGAACTCCCAGTGCCTTGCAAGACAGGGCTCCTAGAAGGTGTTAAAGAGGACAGGAAAGTCATCTTACTGGTCACTTTTTCACTCATTAACAACCAGTGTGCAACCAGATAGAACGTTTCCTGTCAGACAGATAACGTTGTCAAGATGACCATGTACTTTAAAGCTATCTGTGAAATTCTCTCTCTTCTTCTTCTTCTTTTTTTTTTTTTTTTTTACAGATCTGTAGTTCAGTTATAAGATGCAAAGATCTTGTTGCAGGCTTGCCTACAATATATTCCAACTATAGGGTCACCAGACTATATAATTAAAGAGACTGAAGTAGTTAACTTCAAGAGCATACAGGGCAGTCTGGGTGAAAATATATCTTAATTACTACACTAACAGTAGCTACATACTTGAGAACACTTTAAATATTTTCTCCTCCTGCAGCACCTTCAATAATCCTATATCAGTCTCTGTCTTTCAGTGCAGATTTTATTATCAAATCATAGAGTGATCTTTCTGAATGAAAAAGAGAAAAACAAGCAAACAAACAAAATAACCAGCAGTGATTTAAACGGTTTTCAATTAACCAACAGAATACTATATTTTCCCCGTACTTGTAAGGGGATCTGAGTCACCGATCCAACAATGTCACTTGGGAAGTATTTCCCAACCATCAATCCAAACCTAGTCCTGTTTCAGTGACTTCAGTTACATCAGGACCAGACCTTTACAAAATCTTCATGAACGGCACAGAACATGAGGTAGCTCTGTTACTTAAGAGTCTCTGGAAATATGTTTCCCCGGACAAACTCCACATAAAAAAGGGATCAATAAAAGGAATGTTTTCCCAGAGTTCTTTGAATGCAGTGACAGTACCACTTCACTTTTCAATGTCTTAAGAAGCTGAAAACTAGAAAGAATTAAGAGGTCAGGAGGATGTATCTGATGTAGCAGAAGGAAATGAGTTATGCCAGTGAAAGCTGCCTGCACAATTTCATCGAGGGAAGCAGGGATGCCAGCAAAAGCTAGAAAGACAGCAGGAAAATGGCAAGCCTGCCATTAATACATAATTTATGAGGATGAAACCATGAGAGCACTTAATACAAAAAACCCCAAACAACATGCATGGCGGCTAGTTTCTGGATCATTGATTCCTGCATTGCTTATGTCCAGTGGAAGTTATGGGCCAAGCTCTGGCAGACATCCTAATCCTTGGCTAGGACTGCACAGAAGAGACTAAAATATCATACAGAAGGAACTGCCCTTGACACTGGGTGAAACATGCTGACAGAAAACACAGTCTCACAAAACAAGAACTTCTGCTAGGTAGTAAGTCCTCCTGGGCTTCAAACAGCTGAGAAGAATTTGGGTATAGAATCATAGAATCATCATGGTTGGAAAAGACCTTCAAGATCATCGAGTCCAACCATAAGCCCTTCAACACCATACCTGTTAAACTACGTCACTAAGTGCCTCATCTACGTGTTTCTTGAACTCTGCCAGAGATGCTGACTCCACCACTTCCCTGGGCAGCCAGTTCCAATGCTTCACCACTCCTTCCGTCTAGAAACTCTTCGTAATGCCTAACCTGAGCCTCCCCTGGCGCAGCTTGAGGCCACTTCCTCTTGTCTGATCCACAGCTACTCTGGAGCAGAGGTCAACCCCCACCTCAGTACAACCTCCTTCCAGGTAGCTGTAGAGAGCGATAAGGTGTCCCCTGAGTCTCCTCCTCACTAAATAATCCCAGCTCCCTCAGCTGTTCCTCATGAGGTCTGTGCTCAAGTCCCTTCACCAGCTTTGTTGCCCTTCTTCGGACACATTCCAGAGCCTCCATGTCTTTCTTCTAGTGAGAGGCTCAAAACTGAACTCAAAGTATGGCCTCACCAGCATCTAGTACAGGAGGTCAATTCCTTCCCTAGCTCTGGTGGCTACACTGCTGCTGTTACAAGCCAGGAGGCCGTTGGCCTTCTCGACCACGTGGGCACCCTGCTGGCTCCTGTTCGGCCAGCTGTCCGACAACATCCCCAGATCCTTTTCTGCCACACAGCTCTCCAGCCACTCCGCCCCAACCCTGTAGCGCTGAATGGGGTTGTTGGGACTGAAGTGCAAGACCTGGCAGTTAGCCTTGTTGAACTTCATATGGTTGGTCTCTGCCCATCGATCCAGCTTGCCCAGATCCCTCTGCAGAGCCTTCCTATTCTCAAGCAGATCAGCTCTTCCTCCCACTTGGGAGGATCAACTATGATCAACTGTGCAGTACCAATCCTGTGTTTGCAGAACGATCATCTGTGAACTGCTGGCATCTATGAAGAAGGGAAAGGCAGCAACATGAGGCAAGGCTCCTAAGTCAGCCACACCACCTTAGTCATTTCTGCAGAAGGAACTGGATTTTTCAAGGGAGTGTTGTGTTCAAATCTGATTGTCCATGATCAAGGACAAAAAAAAAAAAGTGAACAAAAAGACTCTGTATTACTTTTGTAATGAGCCAACTGAAATAAGGCCTGAGAGAGGCTACAGCTGTTCCTGTGTCCTGAAACATCAAGAAAGCAGAAGGGTTGTTTACGTAAGGGACAGCATTGACAGAAGAGTAAACAGTCAGAATCAGAAGTTTTCCAGGAACTCAATGTTTGGGTCCGATATCCAGGTAGAATAAGGCAAACAGAAGGGCTGTAGGGCAAACAGAATAGCTAATTTTAGGACACAGCTTGCTCAGCTCATGGAAACCATAATATCACGTAGTGAATGTAACAGCAGGGAACCCGACTCACCCAGGAGGCCTCTTCTAGAACTATGCTCCTAATGAGCAAGCTGCAATTATTTGAGGATAATACCTAGGGTCTCTTGGCAATGAAAGAAATGCATACAAATGCTCATGTTTATGTTGCTGTGGAGATAGTGATCTCCCTTAGCAGGTCCATGCCTGCTTCCCCCCTGCGTTTTGTTTTTTGCTTGCCCTGAATGAGACCATAAGCATTTGGCTCCTATACCCTGGTGTGACTGCTGTGAAACTTTAAAATCTTTACATAATATAGGCTTCATTTCCTAAATGGAACCCTCATGTTATACAGAGCAGCACAGAAGAATTATGTCTTGAATTTAGCATGGAAATCAAGTCTAAACTAGCCCTAGGAGATAACTCTTCTGTCAGGAAACATAGTGAAGGTTTTCACAAATGAGTGTGTCCAGCTCCATGAGCCATCTGGCAAAATATCTTCCCATATACTGTTTCCCACCCTCCTGTGATTACTTGTGGAGCTCCCACAATGTGCTGAAATATGTGACTGCTATTCTGTTGTCAAAATCATCAGGACATTTTTGCTTAATAAGAGCTGACGTGTCAATCTGAGAAAGAATCTCCTCCTTCCTTACTGCTTATATCTTTAAACAGAATACAAAACAGTCTAGACTTAATTTATGAGCATTTTCTTTGGACTAGCCCCAGTCAGCTTTAAGCAGAGTTCAGAAAGTGAATTCTAAGAGGTGGCTTGCTTTGGAAAAGATTGCTTGTGATAGTGAACTAATGGAAAGATGTTGTGGATACAGACTTGCAGCTATAGTATCATTGCTTCTCTGATTTATGGGAACATTCAGAATATGCCATATGCTGTCTGAATAGGTCATGGGATCTATTCCCACAGAATAGCCACTAAAATGGGAAATGATAAATCTGGATATGAATTGGTGCAACTTCCCCAGTCCAAGTCATCAGGAGTCCCTAAATGTGAAAAGACTGTATATTGCAAATGTTTTCGTTATTAATAAATAGCAAATCTAGATCACTAATCAAAAGTTATTCCCTATTTTGTCCCCGAAGCTATTCCCAAGTCAACAATAGAGATTCCTATGGATTTAAGTCCAAATAGGTGAGCGGTTTTATCAACACATTAACAAGACTTAACATGTGCTAAACTGAGCTGTAAATCTGGGGTCAGTTTGCACATATGATCCTTGCAGTCAAACTGCTGGTTCCTCTTCATATAGCACTGGAAAGGGATTAGGTTTAAGTTGTTGGATTCACATATTTATAAATACAAAATTAAGTAAATAGGTAAAAAATGATATATAGGACTGCGTGGTTTAGGAGTGAACTACAGTTCTGAGTTCCTCCCAGTCTCTCTACAGGCTCTGTGTCTTAAGTGATAGATCAATATTTGCCTCTGTCCAGTTCTGGGCACCTGCAGACTAGAGAGCCTGCTCTCACACCGGCGGAGGGGGACCTCCATGCAAGAAAGACTGGAAGAGTTCTAGAAGGAAATATGTGCAGCCTGGATTGGGGGCAACAAAAGAGAGAAGAAGCCATCTAAAAAGGTACAAGATTAATAAAGAAAATGAATAATGTTAATTATTAGGTTAAAAAAAAGCATAGTAGGAAGGAATTCAATAAAGGAAAGTATAAACTGACACATTTTCAGAAAGATCTACTATTCCATGGTATCACCTTTCATGAGAACTATAGAAGAATCACTGCTTGAGTTGTTCTTGTATGAAACGTGGTACAAGACATTCTGGAGGTAGCCAACCTACAAACACAAGGATTTAACACTTCCTTTGTACTCATAACATAGAATATCCCTGGTTTTCTGGATTTTGGGCCCTCTTCCTCACAGCTAGGAGACACCCTACTCCAAAAGAAACATAGACCCACTGTGTATGTTAAGGCTCTGATTCTGGTTGCCTGATAATATGGGAAAATACTTCAGCACAAAGGAAGTGTGTTTTATTTTGCATGATCACAACTAGTACTTAAACTGTTCAGATATGGAAAGGTTTTGAGAGTCACTATTGGTTGTGAGGATTTGTATATAACCCTTGTTGCAGTGGCTGAGATTAATATCAGGCAGGTGTGAAACCCCTTGATTTGATTATCCTTACTGCACCTACAGCAGAAAGAACCATTTCTCCTTATAGAAGGATAGAAAGAATCAGATCAGTGGAGTTATTTTAGAGTTGGTGTGTGCTTGTACGAGAAGAAGAAACCAATAAAACCTCAGACTCATACGGTAAAAAGGAAAGCAAATGATACGACCAGTCAAAGAAGCAATGAAAACAAGTAATTGAAGTGACAAATAGTATGGACATGGAAGAAAGAAAAATAGTTATTAGAAGCAGAAGCTAAAGAAAATTCAATGGGGAAAATGAAAACTATTCTTTTGATATTGCTGTTTCCCAAACCATAAGTCTTATTTCGTTTCACTTCTAGCAGAATGTAGAGTAGGCTTTGGTTTGACCTAAACTAAAAGGAAATTATTGTCTTTCTCTTAAGGCCTTCTCTTTGAAACAAAAAGAAAGAACGACCCAAAAGGAGGATAAAAAGGCAAGAAGCAATGGTTACTTCCCTAGTAGCATTTGCAACATCTTCAAAACAAAAGAAAACCTGTGCTGAAACTAGGAACAGAACTACTTAGCTCCACACCAGACAGAAAGTGTTCTTGATAAGAAGTGCCATGACAGGTAACAAAACTAACAGAATAGAGATACAATCTCATACATATTTAGAAAAAATAAGGAAAACAAAGATAATATAATCAAAGATTCCCTAAAATTAATTTATCAATTGATAATTCATTACAAAAGGAATACTCTGAAGTTCAATGTAGATAAAATTTATCCATTTCATAAGGCTGTAAGGACAAGAAGAAACTGGATGGAGGGAGATTGAAGAGATGGGAGTGGTCCTGAATAGCCTACATTTTAGAGGATTAAATTAATTCCCTGCATCAATTCTTTGGACTTCATTAATGTAAAGGTGCAAATTCTTCTTTTTTTTTTCCTCCTTGACTTTTATAGAAGAATTTCTCAAACTTAGTTAATTATGAGGTCTGAAGAAGAATATGATCACTATTGATTCACCTTGAATGTTCCAAGACAGAGTCAACTCTGTTTCCAATCGGTGTTTCTTTTTTTTCCCAAAGGCCTACATTTTGATTTGACATTAATTTGAAGAATGATTTCCTCAAAATAAATATTTATCCAACAAAAAGAGCGTATCTTAGAGGAGAAAAAAAATCCTGTATCTGTTCATGATTTGGGCTAAATTTTCTTCTCAAGTGAACTCTGACTTCAGGTGTTGACACAGTGACACAGTCTTTCTTTTGCACTTTTCTTCAAGTGGGGTTAAGTGAAAGGAGAGTATGTGTGAAGTGTTCCTCCTACAGACCGGCAGACTTATAGCTCAGTGGAAAACACTGTCTTTTTAAACACAGCAAGGAGAGATTTAAGGAGGAATCATTGCATCACTATGATCAAATAAGCAAACCTGATTTTTGATTGTCTGAAAGGTCTGAGGTTTCACACAGTGCTCAAGCTACCAGCAAGTAACAACAGAAGCAACTGGCAGCCCACAGAAGTTAATCAATCCTTTGCCTTAAGTGTCACAAAAAGCAGATCTATTCAATCGTTTTAAAAAGCAAGGCAAGAGGAGCAGAGAAGCTTTATTTACTATGAATCCTAGAAGCTTATTCCATCAAGAACAGGCTCTTCAGCAGCTATAGCTATTTCTGTTGTAAGTAACATGGATATGTGTCAAATCATAGCCAAAAATCCTCTCAGAATTCAAGAGAATTTAGGTCATCTGCACTCTATTGACAGGCACTGAACTCTGAAACCATAATGATGTAGCTCAGCAACAGTGCATGCTTTCTCACTAATGAGACACTTTTTCCATGAATAATGAGTATGGACATCAGCTCTGTTGCCAGGTACATAATATAAACAAAATTTAACACATGGCTTTTGGTAAAGTAGTGCATCTGCTTGCAGAGGCTGAGGTTTTGTATAATATGATCCAACCTTCTAGCCCAGGGTGGGGGCAGGCTACTCAAGGAAATAATTTGTTCATATGTTATCAAAATATAATAAATCAGGTTTGGTCTTAGTCAAAAAAAAAAGGCAGCAGACTGGGACCAACAGAAACTGCAGATAGGAAAGTATAAATGAGTTCATTGTAACATATTGCAATAAATCTCACAGCACATGAAGCTGATGAGTTCTAAAATGAGCTGAGACTCCCTGAGATGGGTCTTCTGAGACTCATGAAGTGCAAGAGTTATCCTGGTTAAACCTGTGCTTGCCGAGTCCTTATGCATACATATTGTACACACACACGCCTTTTTTATATATGGCAAAACAGGAATTGAAATTGCATGATTTCAAACATAGAAAAATGTCATTTTTAAAAGACCTCACTGGTTATATTTGCAACCTGAATTGTGACAATACCTGATGCTTTTGAGAAAACAAAGCACACTTTAAAGTTTTATCAACCTCCATCACACACAGTGCCACTATGGCGTTGTTTAGAACTAGAGATCAGTACTTTAGAAAGCAAAAAAAGAGCTGGGAGAGGGGTTAAATCCAGATTTGGGAGGGCTTAGTATAATGCCCTGTTCTGCCACAAGTCACACTGCTATCTCACAGGGTCATTATGAGACAAGTACATTCAGGACAAGAAAGGCCCTATAATGCCTGGGTAATAGAAGTGGGCATTTCTATATTTTTTCTTCTTGATGTAGCAAAATAAAGTCCATGGAGATCTACATCTCTGTTGTAGGAATTACTGAGATACAAGGAGCTGGAGAAAAGACTTCTGCTTTTAACATTTGCACTGTTTTTGTTGTTGTTAGTGGTTTTCCTTTATCATATAATCACACAGGATGGTTGAGGTTAGAGATACCTCTTGTCTGAACCTATTGTTAGAGCAGTGTCCTCTAGAGCACGTGGTACAGGGTTGTGCACAGGCAGATTTTAAAGATCTCCAGAGAAGGAGACTCCACAGCCCCTCTGGGCAGCTTGTTCCAGGGCTCTGTCACTCTCACAGGAAAGAAGTTTTTCCTCATATTTAACCAAAATAAGCACAACCAAGATCTCCCCCCAGAGGCATCAGTGCTTACTGCCACTCAAAGCCTGGGTGACTTTCTGATCTCTGCTTACAACGATTTGACTTCAGAAAGCATTGAAGACATTTTGTGTTGAGCTAGTACCTATTACTAATATTGACTGTAACCAGCTCCTTGTTTATCTTATCTTGAGCAACCTTAGCTCTGCTGTAGTATACAGAGGATGACTGAAATTTGCCTAGTTGAGTCTGTTACTGTCAAGTCACTGTTTAATTGCTAACCTGATTAAAATTGTTCTCAATTTGCCAAGTGACTATTTCAGCAGCTATTTACACAGCAGTATCTTCCCTTTTCAAAAACCTTGGAAGTCAGCCTTAAAAGTCTTAAAATCTCCATTCAAAGAACACCAGAAAGGCTTTAAGATCTAGTAAGCAATAACATTTTAAAGGTCATTAAGACCATTCTAGAAAGAGGTGAATATCAAAAATAAAGCTACTTAATCTGCCTAATTCAGACTTTCAGTTCATACATATATTGTTACATGACTACTTAATATTCTTTTCATCAAATCCCTTGACAAACCTCAGCACACAGAATGAAATGTGCAATAACTCAACAGGGAACTGGTGGCTGTAGGGGTCCTGACTCATTTGTTGCAGAACTTGAGACCATGGACGGTGAGTATACCAAGGATTGCAGGAAAAGAATGAAGAGGAGTATTATTGATAAGAATGCATCTCAAGAAAACTGGATTTTATTCCTGCTTCTTCCAAAAACCTTCTACACAATGCAAGGAAAGCCCATTTAACTTAAACCAAATCAGGTATGCCAGTTAGTGCTTCTTATTCTGTCTATTCGCTATTTGAGCAGACAGTCTCTGAACTACAATGCAATGGATAAAACTGCAGTCAGCCTTTGAACATAAAAGGTGATGGGACATTGCATTAACCAACATGAAGTGAAAATACTGGAGTCACAGATTGGCAGCTGAAAATTAATGTTAAAAGTCCACTTGAACTTTTGAGGTTTTCAACTTTTCCCCATAAAATAGGAACTCTACCACTTAAAACTCTTCGCTCTGCTATGAAGATACATTAATTATTGTTTGTAAAACATTTGCATGCTGCAAAGCCAACATTCATAAAACGTCCACAAGGGAACCGACAATTCGTTCCACAGAAAATGTTTGAAAAGCATGTGATAAAACGTCTGCTGCACCTAAACAGTCATTCATTAAACACTAACAAAAAGCAGAGAGAACACTTAAGAGCTGCTACAAGGCAAGTTACCTATACGATGAATGAAATATGAGTTGGAATTAAAAAAAGAATACTTAATCTTGGGATTATGGGCTGCGTAAAGGCATCTATGGAGCTTGTGCAAATCACATTAATGGTATTTCCTAATTTTTAAGTGTGTGATTTAAAAACATTGCTTGTATGAGTAATATATAGATAAAATACAAACATAAGTGAACTTACCATCATACTTTGCTAAAACTGCCTGGACATCTGCATATGCTTGCAATTCCAACAGAGCTTCTAGCAGATTTTCATGGATGTTGAACATGCTGAGCAAAGGAAACTCCTTCATCAACTAAAATTGACAACATATGAAAGGGTTAGATTATTAACAGAGGAAGTTTCTTGTTCAAAATGTACTGAAACAACCAACACTAGGTTAAAAATCCTGAGTGCCTCTGTTGTTGGCTCTTTCGCAGACATCATTATTGTGTCTGAAAAATTTCTAGAACTCCCAATGGCCTCTGGATCAGGCTTCTTGATAAGGAATGCTTTGCATAAAATATAATTAGCCAGATGCAAGAAAAGAGCTGCCCGATTGTGCATCTCTCCTTCAGTCAATAGGGCTTCTTCCTCAAAGTGAAAAGTGTTATCTTACTGTGCTAGAAAAGAATGTTCCATAGAGTTGCTCTTGTGTATCACTAGTAAGTAATTTGGCACAGCTTAATAGGAAAAAAGACCCAGAAAATCCATTGAAGGAAAAATCAGAATACAATCAATAAGAGAGGTTTACTATATTTATGCAACTATATTCAATGAGTATGTAAAAACTGTGTACTTAGTAAGCATATCTTTCAAGATATAGAGAAACTGATGAAAAGAAACACTATTAATCCCACAAAGCGATAACAACCACAACCCAGGAAAAAAAGGAGAGAGAGAGAGAGAAAAGGAGAAAAAAAGAAAAAACAGGAGAACAAAGAGTAGACGGGCAATTTCTTCCTGGTGTTAACTGTCTGGCATTAGCTACTGTAAAAACCAGTGTCCTTCAGGGCACATAAGTTACGTATCTGTCTAAATTTGGCTCTTTGGATAGCACTGACTTTCCTGCACTTTGAGGATTACTGTGGTATCAAAAATGCAAGGAGTATATCTCTACATATACCCTTTGTACACATCCTTGATATTTGTGCATCTCTGATTATACACATTTCTGGTGAGCATCATGACTGCCCAGACAGCAACTGAAAGAGTGCACTGAATTCGTGCAATGGGAATGGTTGGTTTCAATGGCAGGGGCTGAACCTGTGAAAAAGAGCACCAACAAACTGTGGAGTTTGCAAGCTTCTCTCCTTGTCCAGTCTTCAAAGAAAAAGGGATTGTAGACCTTGATATACATCTCCATAAATGGGAGATTTAACAATAATAAAAAAAGCATTTCAATTAAGTCATTGCTCATCAATAGAAATAACCACAGGTGAGAATTCACATCACTGGATTCATCCATTCCACTTCCAGCATGGAGTCTACCTCTTTTTGGTTTTGTAATGGTTTTGTACTCAGTAATGCGTATTTAATAGAGGAAGCTGCTACTTGGCAGGAAAAAGCATGACAGAATCTGGCCCTACGTAAATAGTGATTTAAAGTTCAGAATGAACATATTGGAAACACCCCCACCAAAGGATTAAGAAAGATTATCCCTGTTCATTGAGAATGAATAATGGCTGGCAGAACAACATTCCCTCCAGCAGAGAAGAAAAGGGAAGAGCTGCAGTTAGTTATAGATGTCCTGTGGCCAGTAAATATTCTTCTTGCTCTGGTTCACTTTACTTCTCACTGACATCACCCACTGATTTTTTTTTCCTCGATTTTAATTAGGTTCTGTCAGAGTGAAAAACCTCACTTCAGACAGCAGCAGATTAAAGGTCACTGTCTGGACTACTGGGCCTCCAAAGTGGCAGGTGTTAACACAGGTTTCATCTGGGAAAGGTCAGATGCTCAGAAACCCAATGCACTTATAATGAACTCCGTGGATGCTGTAGCTAAAAAAATAAAACCCCTCCAACCAGCCACTCAGCCTACCCTGACAGTGAGTGTGCACAAACCGCACTATCTCTGCCTTAAATAGAGAGAGAAAGAGAGAAAAAAAAATAATAAAAAAGAAAAGGCCATGAGCTCATTTCTCTGTCATCCCAGGATGTAGATTACATAGCTTTTACTGCAAATTATTTTCAGACATGGTAACAATTTGTTTTTTGAGAAATTTCCCAGAAAGTAAAACTACTTAAGTGGAAGAGTACTATGACAGGTCATCTTTTAGGCCCTGCAGTGAAAGCAAACACTGTGAAAGAAAGAAAATGTCACAGAGGTTGCAACATGCTCGGTGCAGGGCAAACACTGCCTCATTCTGTGGAGCAAGGGAGAGTAGCCAATGCCTCTTCCCTCTGCTCCCTTGCAGCCGGGGAGAAGCCGGCTTGTGCTCCAGGCGGAGAGAGAGAACGAAGGGCATTTAGGGAGGCAGACAGGGAGATTGCCCTGGCATCGGCCTCTGAATGTACTCACACCTCCCCAGGGTCCTGCTGCATAGGCTTCTACACTGGACTCCATAAAAGAGAGTCCAACACGTTGCTCTGTGCCACAAGTTCAGATTACCAATTTTAACTCTCCTTCCATCTTTACTGTACCTTCACTTCAATGATAACCAATACGTTTAAGAGAAAGGCAAAGGCATCGTTATCATCTTTCTTCACATCTTAAGATCTCAAGAAATATGGTTCATAGTTCAACACACAGTGTTCAGAATTAGCCCTCAATGTTTCTCCCTGAAGCCACCACACCTTAAATGACCCTGGTCAGGATCTTGGGACTTATTTCCTTGCAGAATTCCAGAGAGCTGGTCTCTCAGCTTTCATAAAGTAGCTGTACTCCAGCGAGAGGAGCTGATTTTGTGTGTAAGGGAATACTCACAAGTGTTCAACACATCATGGTGAATATATGTTCAGAAGACTTTGAGTTTGAATTTGTATTCGTGAAAACAGCTTCTAGTGATCAAATTCAGAGCTGAGGCAGTAAGCTCATATTCTGCTCTAATTGCCTTGCATATTTCGGAAGAAATGCGTAGAAAGCAGGGTTACTTTTTGTTATAATGTTCGTTAGTTATACTATAAATATCCAGAAATAGTAGCTTTTGCAGGTAATTAATCCTTTTAAGAATTTTTTTTTTTTTTTTTTTTTTTTTTTTTTTTTTAAAGATAATGTTAGTATTTTGGGAGTAAAAGTTGGCCGAAAAATTCTGGAAATATATTTGACATGATCAGATAACTTATCATTAGTCCTGGGAGGGTCATATTTCCAGACTCACCCCAATCCATATTGCAGGGCGTAGGTTCAATGATTTTGTGATGGATTTGCAAGAGTGATGATCACAAAAAATGCTGTATGGTACAAGGAAATCCCCATCTGGTTTACTGGATAAGGAACAAGTTTTATCTCCCAAAGAACAGTTTAATGAAGAGGACTCCCTTCGCTGAGAACATTTCACTCACCAGCATTTCCTCATTTAGATACAATTTTTAAAATATTTTCAAGGAATGCAGCTTTAACTGTTGCATCTGGTTTTTGCCCTACAATAACATCAACCTCATGCATCAATTAGCAATGATACATTATTCATGTAGAAAACAGCTTTAAGTTACAGTTTACGCCTTCAACTAGTCCGTACGACTCAAAGGATAGAGAGGTGGATAAATGAATGATTCTGTATATGACCTGGTGTTGACACGTTTATCCTCCATTTGTATTATAGCTCTATGCATGGTCATGTGTTCGCGTTTTTACCAGTAGTGCGTGCAACCCACTTGTTGCTTATATAAGTATGTTCCCAACAAACAAAAACTGTTTGAATCAGTGTCTTTAGCTGAATACACCCAAAAATATGAAAAGTGAATTCAGTCATATTGAAAAAAACAAACAAACAAAAAAAGTAAAAATAGCAACACTCTTCCAAACCCAATTCCTCATAGATAGGAAATAGATTTTACTATTTCTGATGCCTGAAGTGAGAACTCCAAAGACTCATCTCCTGAATGACTGAGACTGCCATCATCCAAGGGTGACTTTCAACCACTACTGAAGAATCAAGCAAATGGGAGGATAGCACTGTTATTTCCAGCAGTACTTTTTGTAAGCTGCTTTCTGCTACATGACTTGTGATTGTTAAAGGAACCAAATAGAGAAGGCAAAGCATCAAGTAGGTCCTGAGCAGGAGATAAATAAATAATAAAACAAAATAAAGAAAAGAAAATCCAAATTTCCTAGAATTGACTCACAGATTAATTTTTCAGCTAAATGGCAAGCCCTGACTGAAGTTTTCCCTTGGCTTAAGGCATTCACATGTGTCTCCCTGTTGATTCCCTGATGTCTAATATGCTGCACTTATGCTTAAATTTTTTGCCAGTTGGAAGACATATATGATCTTTCTCCTTTATTCAGTTACTTTTTTTTTTTTCATAAAAGCTGTAGAAATTTAGTTTATCTTTAATCTTTTAAGTCCTCTGTCAAATTTGTTTGAAATTGAATGATGGAAAATATTCCTCATATGCACAGAGCAAGAACTGATTGCATAAACTTTATTTTCCTAGAAAAATGGGCAAAAGATATCTAGTAAAGAGCATCTTAATAAACACTAAGACACAAGCTGTACTGCTATCTGTAGAGAAGTGCTCTGACCACACTTAACAAAACTCATTCTCTAAGTCTCCGAGCAGAGTGATCAGTTCTCCCTGATAAGAAGGGAACAGAAGAAAAGCTGTCAGTTGCCTGAGGTTTGTTCACAGAGGCGCCGTGCGTGCCACGCCAGGCACTAATGCACTAAGACACTCGGAAAGCAGTGTGACTTCTGTTCCTAACAGTGCAACTCATTCCAGCGGGGTCACACTGTGGGCTGCGTGAGGGGAACTGAGGTGATGTAAATAGACAAACTCATAACTCAACAGCTGGAAAGCAGCAAGAAGTATCCCGGACCACCCTGAACTACACTTCTGCTTAATTAGAGCACAATTAGGGTTCTATTGTTTAATACATTTCTCCAAGCGCTGCATTCATTTTGGCAAACGATCACTGTTTCAGCTGGAAGCACTGGAAGCAATTCCTTCCTTACTTATATTTTTTACAGACCAGGGAGGGTAAGAGCTAATGGGGCCAAATCTGACAGATCCTGTAACTTGCACACAATGAGCAGGAGGATCCATATGCTTTCATCCCCATATGAAATCCAAGGAGTAATACCCATCAAATGATGGCTGAACATAACTTAAGGCAGTCATTAAAGAAACTCACATCCACTCTATACCAACTCTCAGGTTAAAAATGGAATGTCACTTGAATTTTATAATTTGACAGATGCAAGTTTAGCCCTAGCAGTTCATACTTGTTTGGATAATATGACTTCTGTTCAATATAGGATTAACAATTAGAAACAGATCGTAAAATGAAAAATACATTCCTGAATTTGAAAATATTTAGGAAGTATGGCAGAACATGCAGTCTTTATGTTCTCTCTGAATTAGAGGATTAAATCCTTCAGAGTATGACAGGAGCTCTCTAAAGAATATAAACATGAGAATACTGTTTGTGTTTGCAAAGTATGCTTCATGAATAAAGAGAAATTTAAAAGGCAGATATAACACGAAACCAGAGGAGCCAAAGTTGTTCCAGATATATTTTTACTATTAAATAAGCACATTGCATAAAAATGGTTATTGCAATAATAGAAGTAACTTACAATTTTTGCTACCTCAAAGATAAGTAGTTTTATAAAGTATGAGAACACTACTCTTACTCCTCAAGGAAAAAAAATCCTTTATTTGCATTATTCCTAGGCACTTCATGCAGAAAGTTTGCCATATATTTAAAGCTGGATTTTTAACTGAAATTAAGGAGAGGAAATGATGTAGTAGCTCATAAAAGGGCTTAGAGATTCCAAAAAAGGTAGAAGAGACTAATTAAAAGATTAACAAAATGTGGAATAATGCAAGAAGACACACAAAAAGTGGTCAAAGGGCTTTACCTTAATAGAATCATAGAGCTGGAAACCCTGGGACATATACATTATATGTGATGAAAAAGTAAACATAGTTCTTGGTGCTGCACAGATTTTGTGCAGACACTGTATTGAACAGTCATGCTGCCTTGTAGCCTCAGAACAGAGAGCAAGTATACTTGATCTACAGATTTACTGTTCAGCACATGTAGATTCACTCAGATCTTTTATTAAATCTTGGTGTATGTCACTACATTGGATAAGTCTTTTCAGAAAGCTACAATTATCTACTAGGAAAAAACGCATACCTTCAACCTATGCAAAGGCAGCCTCTTATTGTACTCTGCTGGCTATGGTATTTTTGAGTATAATTCATATGAGGAGCATTGTTATTTGGCTTATGAGGTAGTCATCAGCTTTCTTTTTTAATGATTTTGAGTAGTATCATTGCAATGATGAAAAGAGAGAGGTAAACTAGAGATAAGAGATAAACTATATGAGCGAGGTTAAAAAAACAAAAAACAAAAAAACCCCACCTCCACTTGGTTTAAGAGACCATTCAAATGCAGAATGTCCCAAGCCCCTTTTTATCCATATCATGCATATCTGTGACAAAATTTAACATATTTAAATATAAAAGTATACAGATGTGTTTTCACTATTAAAATCAGCATTTATCATTTCATACTATTCAGGCATTTGTGCGCAAGAACAAGAATGTACTAGAGAGAGTACCCTGAGGCAGAGACTGGCAGATGTCACAGACGACATGACTAGCAGTCACCTGAAATTTCTAAGGTAGCTCTCAGTCTCCTTCAACTCTCTTTTGCTTCAAATTTTAATATATGGTACTTGTAATAAATGCTACACATTTTAATAGCGCTTAAATTCCACTCAAGATAAAGAAGCCTGCTAAACCTAACCTTTATAATCCAGGCAAGCAAATCAGATTTGTTAATCCTTGCCTAAAGCACATGGTAACTGGGAGAGGCAGGCAGCAGCTGCGGATGCAAGTAGCAGCAGAAGCTGCATTGTTAGGTTGCTAGGAATCCTAATATCTTTATTAAGAATTAGGAGTCTCTTTTTCTTTTACACAGCTTGATACTACAAGGTGCAGAACATTGTTCCTGCCAGATATTCCCCTGTTGCTTAAGAGAAGAAAAGGGAATTAGAATTCCAAGTCCAGTGAAAGAGGTTGTTAAGAAATTACTCCAGATTTGTATCATAGGCACACCAGCAAAAATTCATTAATGCTGCTGGTGACAAAAAGGGAAAAAAAACCCCAACTTATGCACATCATTAAAACTGTTATGGGATGACAGAGCACCCCTTTGGAGCCCTCAAGTAACATAACCTTTTAGACTGCTATGTGTGCCCAGGGCATCCTGCATGTTTTTTTAAAAAAAAAAAAAAAGACCTCATGCCCATGATGACCACAAAGGTCTCTAGCTGCTTCACACACAGAAAATAGATTAGTGTCTGTGGACACATATTATTAAAATATGAATTTTAGACACTGCAGGTGAGCACTCAGATGAACACACGATGTATCCCCCCAACATAAAGATCTTAAACAAGAGTTGCAGAACTAGATCATTTAGTGCAATCTGAAGAGTAATTTCTCAGCAGACATGACTGATCACAGAAATAAAACATACATTTCTCATCCTTAAAAGGTCTGGTTTATATTTTACTTCATTTCTCTCCCAAACTTTACTAATTTCTAAACAAAGCTGCAAAACATGGGACACGCTTTATCTCAGAAACATATGCATGTAAGGAAATAAAAACTCTGAGAACAGGCTTGTTTCATTTTCTCTCTGTGGATAGAAGTGATTCATCCCTTCTATTCACTTCACTACCATGTCTTCTGGCTGCCATTCTTCTCTCTTAAACATAGATCATCCTTCAAAGAAAGCTTGGCCCACACTACAAATGTTCTCCAGAACAATCACAGGAAGGTTGAATTAACTGAGTGATTGGCATCCTTGCGTGGTACCTTTTCACCTGGATACCCCAGTGAGCCAGTCAAGGGAAATGCTTTACGAGGCTGCTCCCAAGATCAGTGGCAAAGGCAACCACAGAGCACATCACCCTCAAACTATGGAAGGGTATTTGTGCACCAACTACACTTCTAGCCAAAGCAAAATATGAAACACAAATGCTGCATGTGTGTACCATCATTGTAATGGGGAGGGAATCAGCAAAAACTGGATGGGCAACATCTGGTGCCAAAGGCTAATCAATATGGTTCTAGCCCAACCCGACAGATCAAAATTATGCATGGTGAGTATTTAGCTGAAATCCTTACTGAAGTTGCTGAAGATCCCTCCAGGCCGCCATGAAGGATTTTCATCTCTGTACATGCCACATTATCCAATGCTATTCAGAACATATTAGCTTAAGTCTTGCTAACTTAATCAGCTTAACAAATAAAACAACCAATTTTGTAGAGTGCTTTTCTCCCTAGAGTCAGTAAAAGAAATCAATACTTGCATAGCATGTTCTGTATAAATAGGAATAAAACTAGAATAACTCTGTTGACTAAACTGGAGATTTTCCAATAAAACATGAATCAAAATGAGATCACTTATTAACACACTCCCTCTGTATATATGTAGTGGCAGTTGCCAGTTTCTACAGAAGAAACATAATAAATAATTATCATCAGAAGTATAAACAAAAGCAGTACTTATATGGGCTTCAATTTACATATTTCCATGAAAATTACAGACTGGAAGTTCTAACTAATTCAGCTCAACTAAATGGACAAAATGAAAGCTGTTACAAAGCCAGTGACACTACACTGCTTTGAATCAGTCACTGAATCAACAGAAATCATAGAATCAACAGAAGTCAACTGAATCAACTTAATTTCAACAATAAAATACTAATAAATCACTGTTTTTTCAATAAATGCCTTAAACAAATTATTAATGAATGTTATTTTCCCATCAGCAGTATCTATAGCCAGAAGCTCAAAATCTTACTCAAAGTCACCAAAAACTGATAATTTTTCTATCAAAGCATATTGAACAGAATATTTTTCTTTTTTTCCCCCTAAATTTCAAGCAAGACAATGTAATGTTTTCAGTAATGTCCTCAGGATGGTCTCATATATGCAGCGACTTAAACATTCCCAACTATTTTATTTTCTCAAAGTGGCAAAGACTCATTACATCCCAATCATATTTCCCAGATGGTGTCATGAACCTCTTAACACTTCATTTCCATAATGTTCCATGACTTGAGAAATCTGTTTTCAATCTTGCAGACACAAACAGGGCCTCCACCCTCTGTCCCCTGATGTTAGATTCAGCAGTCCCCAGCCAACATATTCTTCATATTCTTTTTAGGGTGAAGAAATTCACCTCCTCCCTCATCAATCACAAAGAAACCATCAAGGAAGCATTCATATCTTCAAACTTCTTTATAAATAGATAGTTTATGTCTTCCATGAAGAACTGGTAGATTTGCATTCATCAAAAAAAAAAAAACTAGATCCTCTGCCTGTCCCAGTCAACCTAAGAAAAAGCATCTGTGAATGTGACTTGACCCTACTCTTACTCTTAATGTACTGAAGTTAACACCAATAGATACTGCTGGGTTTTCATTTTGTCTAGGGAGCTGCTAAAACTTCACTCTGCAACCAATGAAGTGCTCTAGAGGCATTTAAATTCAGTTTTGAAAATGTGGCACAGTATCTGCATGTGGAAAAATTCAGAATGTGATGATCTGAGTTAAAGCTCTAGAAGCTGAAATTCTGTTTTGATGCCTCCTTTGTCTTGCATCCAAACCTTTCTTTTTAGCACAATGTTCCCACAGAGGCATGCGTTTTCACTCCTTCAAGTACGACTTTGGGTCTCCCTGTCATTGCTGGATTGTAAGATTCACCTTATACTTAACTTCAACAACATACACACTCTCCCTAGTGACAGAATAACCCATTTATTCCAATCAAAGTGTTCCAGGTCTCACTTTGCTTAAGAAACCAAAGAATAGATAGACCACCCACACCCCTGAAAGCAATGCTCTGCAGAGACAGTTAATCAAACCTGGAGACCTCAGCTGCAGGTTTCCCAGAACAGTTGTTCTAAATAGCTCTATCTTAAAATCACAGAACACATTCAGTAGCCCACAGCAAGCTCCAGAAGCTGCCATAATTAGAGCATGCAACATTTGAATATGAAGTTCAAAACTATAAGCTTTATCATATATTAATACCAGAAGTTAAAAATTCTAATGCTCGTCCCCAGGATGATTTCAGCGTTCAAGCCAGAGTGTCTGTAACAAAACCCCTAAAGAAGCAGTGGAAACGGTTGCAATAAAAACAAACCTTTTTGAAAGTAACATTTTCCCAACTGAGTCTTGACTACAACCCTACAAAATCAGATATTTCTTCCCTACTCCTCTTGCATTCCTAGCTGTACAGTGGTTGTATCTTTGACAAGATCATTTTTTACTCTTTTATCTGGAAGCCTAGTGATTCTGGGGATTGAGAGCTGTAGGGCTGGACAGCCTCAGCCTGAGACAGAGAAAAAGCTATTTCCCATTTGCCTGCTGGCAGGTTATGTAGGACGAAGATCAGTATCACTGAAGAACTCCTCTCATTTCTTTCAAAGCAATGTGTGTCCCAGAAGATGCTGGGGTCCAGCTTCCAGACCTATTTCCCCTACAGTGCTTGATGCAAGCGCCTAAGCTGCACAGAAAAAGTCTTTCCTTTCTATTTTATTTTTTCCACTGAAAGTAGCTGGAACTTCCCTTTTCTACGTGTAGGTTATGGGTTCCATTTTGTATACCTAAAATTTAGGTCCTTCAGCTTAACACGCTCCTCTCCCTGTCTCCAATGTCTTTGCCAATGTTCACGTTTCGTGGAAGAGAAAGTGTAAGAGAAGTGAGAATGTAGGAAGTTGACAAGCTTCACCATCTTTTATCCAGAGTTCTAAGACTCAAATCATCAGCCTTGCTCCCTCAGGCTAGGCAATCACCTGCATAACAACTATGTGCCCACTCTGCAACAAGGGGATATCACCTAAAGAAATGCTAGGTGTTCATAGCAAAGTAAAGCACTTTTACGTATGTGGAACTTGCATAGTGCCACATGCATGTGGAGAGCTGATCACTGCCCTACCCAAAATATCTACTGTTTGGTGCTTCATACAAGTTGCCCAAATTCACAGCTTAACAGGTTATGACTACCTCTGGTAGCTCCCCAGTGTACCCATTTCAGGGGTAAATCCGTTCATTACAGACAGTTACTTGATTTTGACTTTTCAATAGTGAGCCCATGAATTAATGTGTAACACTGTCCTCAAGGGTGAACAGCATGAACTGAGCAGTGCAGAGTCACACTGGAGGCTTTGCAAGTGGAAACCAGAATCCTCGAGATTTGTTAAGTCAGTGGCATCTGCTACATGTCCCGGTGAAGGAGGCAGCCTTCAGAAAACCTGCTATGTAACTTCACAATCAAATAATTAAAGACTGTACTGTAAGCCACACATACCAGGATGAGGAATTCAGGCTGTAAGGGAAGCCTTTCATTTGGCTTCATACTGTTGGCTTAGCAACCTTAATCTGTTAACGTAATCTTTATGCAAACTACACATACAAAATGATTATCAGCAGTACTGCATATAGCAAGCATTAACTTAAAAGTAAATGTTTGTGTTATATTATATATGAAAGAAAAGTAAACTCACATCTCTCATCATTTTCACTGCTTCCCTGGTCCTTCCGAGCTTTCTTGCACACATTGCCAGCCTCCTCTTAATGTAAACTAACACATTGGTGTCCCTTCCTGTTTAAGAGAAGCAAAAATAATAAACAACACAGAGATAGAAGGTCCATTTCATACTGTAACACAAAAGTAAACATTTCTTGACTTTTTTTTGTTATTCTTGATCATCAGTATTTTCATACTTGCAACTTGCATTGTCATTGTAATTACAAATTCTAACAATTTAGACCTGGAATAACACCACTGATACCAGTGGAATTACTCATCATGTATCATAATAAAAAGAGGACCAGTGGTCTGGCCTTATACCTATGAAATACAGGAAATATAGGGATCAAGTAATCAATCGGGCAAAGGGAACCCTTAAAAAGTGATACCCAAATTCTAGTTCTTCCACATAGCATTACATATCCTACCAATTCACATACTTATGCAGTAGAGACAAGTACATCTATGACAAGGCATGTTATGATTTGCACCAAACATTTTGTATGTTTAGGTGTATACACTTGTTTCAAAATGCAGCAAAACAAATCCTCAGCTTTGCTCTGAGTCTTTTCACTTATGATCAGAAAAATAAACTCCAACCTTCACTTTCATTGAACTATTACCTGTGAAACATTTAGCATATTCAAATTCCTAGCACAGTTAACAATGAATGGCAACTTAGCAGGTTTCAGATATAACAATCTCATGGTGCAGGATATGCCTACCAGCAAAGAGAACAGAAACTCAGGAGCTGTGGCGATGCTGCTCCTTACTCTTTTGCAATGCTTGATTTCTCATTCTCTCTATAATTATAATGCAAACTTTCAATGTGCTTCTGGACCAACAGGACACATGTAAGCAGCTAACCATCTATAAAATTACCATATCAAGAAAACAAAAGCCACCTGCTATGAATTTTCTCTGTGTAATATGCAATCCATAAAGACTTCAGTCTGTGCCCCATTTTCAGGTCTTTCATAATAAGCACAAGATGTCCACCAAAAATATTCCAAGTGCCTACAAATTGTTTTAAAACTGTGATTGAAGTTTTCAGATAGATTAAGCAGCAGGTTGAAAGGTCTAACTCTAGGAGAAAAATTAAATAACATAGCAAAAGAATTTCTTCAGTTGTATTTTATATTATGTAATGCCTTATCTCTGTACTGAATCCTATATCCTCAATAAATGATTTATTAGCTACATCTGTTTTCAACATCTTTATATAGTGTTACTGAGAGATACACATTTCAGGTCAGGCTCCTTTTCAGTTGGTTCAAAAAGAACAGTCAAATACCTTTGCTTATTACGAAATCCAGGTAACTTTTCAGGCCAAAGTTTTCTGGAGTGATTAATGATTTTCTGTGACTAACATGAGACAATATCAAATAGAAGGCTGCCTGCACTTCATATAAACTAGCATCTTTAGAAATATGCTAAGTTCAGTTAATTTCTTACTTTTAAAATTCACAGCCTAATGTAAAATACTCTGTAAAAGAGATGGAATACGTAGATAAACAGAAACATAGAACTATCTGCCATTGTTCAAGAAATGACAGCGGTTTTCACTTGCAAAAGAAGAAATGTAACTTTACATCCCAAAGTCAAAGAGCTAGGAACGGAGTACCACCTCACCGTACAACTGCAGAGTAATTGCCACATGAAACTGTTCTTGGCATAGACACATCTGTCTATGGTCCTTCTTCTCTAAAGAACTGAGCTCTCCACTTCATGAAACCATATACAACGTAGCATATAATCAAAAAAATTCCTATTCAGTGATCCTATGGTTAAGGCACCATCACAGGCTGCAGCTTTTCTAATAGTTATAGAGGTAGAGACAAGTGGGACAATCCAGCCCCTCCAGTGTGCAACAGCCAGAGCCAATCATCACTTTTCAACCCTTCCAGCTCTGCGGTAACGCACTTACGTATTCCTGTTATTAAACTGCTTGCTACCTCTCCTGAACAGACCAGGGGGTCAGATTTGATGATGGCAGTGGCAACACACATCACCAAGCAGAGAGATTACAAAAATACCATGTTTACATCCATCTGCAAACACTTAACTGGGATCTCTCAGATGTAAGCATCATGATTAAAGACTGTAGCCTCTAATTACTCTTTTGGATATTTTTCATATATTCATCTTCATTTTCAGTGCTTAGGATGGATTAAGTACAGAAATCAAGGTTTCACAGACAACCACGAGCCTGCTAGAGCCTGAGAATTCAAGGACTCATCTAGTCTATATTTTCATTTTCTCCAAAAATAACCTTATCATCATAAATGTATCATCGAACATATTAATTTATAACCAAAAAATGTCTCAAATGCTATTCAGGCTTTATAAACCCTCAGGTTTCCAGGTATAGACTTGCATGCCCTTTTGAAAGCAGAGGTCACAGACAATTTCACTATGTACAGTTTTTATCGGCAATCTTCCAATTATGCGAGATAGCCAGAGGCTGTGAATTTAGGTCCTGAGAAACCTGAATATGTCCCAAAAATATGTCAGTGCTTGTACTTATGTAATTCATTTGTATTATTTTTGCCTAAGGGAGCCAGGGTAGAAATAACCTAGATCTGTTTGCTTTAGTTATCCTTTTACTCACTTGCTGAATCCTCATGCATTTTCTTAGGTTTAAGAAGCTTCTATTAAATACAGTTGTCATATCAGCTAAATATACTTATCCAAAACTTAAATAAAAAAATCTAAAGTTTCAGCTAGAGCATTGTATTATTCCAGTCATTAATTTTTAATGTTTCTGTGACCTTACCTTTTCTAACACCACACTGGTGAATGGGGCCAATTCTCTTAAGCATATGACAGAATTATTGGATGTACATATTTACCTTACAAGTGATGAAAAAAAGCTGGCAAAGCACCATGTCATTCCTTTTCTCATGGCTCTTTACTATCTTTTCAAAATACATTTTCAAAATGGGTAGAGGTACTTCATTGTGACTTTCTAAAGCACTCCACTGAATATCAAGTCTCCTTTGGCTCTGCTACTTAGATATTTTCTTTCAGGTAATGTTATTTTTTTTTCATGACAAAAAATAAGTGTAATGCAAAAGAATTGAAACACCACAGTCTGGCTCTAGGGGCATATCCTAGTTCCTTCTCCCCTACTAGAAGCAGCTAGTCCCTCCAAAGACTTACTGTGTTGAGCTTCATACTGGGCACCATGATGCTGCAATTGCTGGCTACGCCTGTAACATCCCTCTCCAGCTTTCAGAGCTTGCTTAAAAAGTTTCTCTGCTTCTACAATTGTTGTTGCTTCCTCTTCAGCCAAAAGAATATAGGCAGTGGCACATCTGTAAAAGAATCAGAGGAAAAATCACAAGAAAGTCACTTCAAGCAAATATTACTCAAAGATATGCAAATTGGCAAGAATGTACAAAATACGGAAGTAATGGAGTTCTGTCCATACGGCTTTTGATTAATTTTTTGTAAAGTAACTACTCTTTACTTCATCAACATCATAACGTATTGCTTATGCAGCAACTTCAGTGCTTGAATAGGGGGACTACAAATATAATTGTGCAGGCAAAGATTTGCCCCCTCCCCCATCTTCTCTTCCCCCTTCCTTTTTCCTCCCCCACAAGAACGAGCTGTAGAAATACAAATAAACGTAAAATGCAGAGTGTGAGTCATCTCATCCAGACTTAGCTGTCTAAATAAGACCTTTCAAGCATCTGTTTACAGTAGAAACTCAGCATTCTATGTATCTCATTGAGAAATTAAATGATGGCCTCATAAGCAGCCAAAATCACACAGAATCACAGAATGGCTGAGGTTGGAAGGGACCTCTAGAGATCATCTAGTCCAACTCCTCCGCTCCAGCAGGGACACATATAGCATATGGCACAGGTTGACATCCAGGAGAGTTTGGAAGATCTCCAGAGAAGGAGAATCCACCACCTCTCTGGGCAGCCTGTTCCAGGGCTCTGTCACCCTCACAGGAAAGAAGTTCTTCCTTACATGGAGGTGGAACTGTCTGTGTCTTAATTTATACCCACAACTGCCTGTCCTGTCACTAGTCACCATCGAGAAGTGTTTGGCCCCATCCTCTTTACATTCTCCACGAATTCTACAATTCTCACACAAAATTACATCATATTCCCACGTATTATCAACTCAATACTTCAGAAAAGTGTTTAAAAGTCCCTTCCTTATTGCCTCTATTCAGGGCAACTGAGAAATCCAGAAGACAACTCACATTCTCTTCAAGTCATATGCTGAGCAGAATGCACCTCACTGAACACTTCCCTGTGCCAACCCAGGGTCTGATCTAAAGCCTACTGACATTAGTGGGAAGACTCTCATTGACATCAGTGCCCTAAGGACCCAGCAGCTGCCTAACACAATATGCAACTCTGCTTTATTCTTCCCATTACAGCTCTTCCTGTGACAGGCCTGCAACCATGATTAAAAATTACTGTAGGAAACTCCCCGCCTTAAGCTATCACCATGTGGATTTTTGAAAGACAGAAAATAAATGTTCATGTTGTTGCCACTCACTCGTTCAATTCCAAAGCTTCATGTGCTGCAGAAATTCGGGCTTGTGGGTTTCTCTCTCTCCAGGCTTTTTGCATTACTATTCAATAAACAAAGCAGAACAGTGCATATCCGTTATCATAGCATTAAGGAAAATCTCCTGCATTACAAAAACAAAAAAATTACAGCCCAACTCACTAGAGAACATTTCAAAAGGCCCAGGGATCACTCGAAAGATATACAACCAACAGGAGCTTCTGCCCCAAATACTGAGACTTCTACTTTCATTTAATTAAATGTCTCCTCTTGTGTAAGTTTGTCTGAGAGTTAGATTATGCCAGCTACATACAGTGGCATATAGAAAAGAAAGAGAAGATAAGCAGCATATTCCTCTTGGTGAGTTAGGCCACACAGGGCAAGAAAGAAGAGGAAGAAAGTTGGAATTCTATTGCAGTTCCTACCATGCTGTTGCTACATGTGAATGCTAAATGGAAATAGCCTCCAAGCTAATCAGACTACCTCAGCATTATCCCACTGAGTTCTTAATGGAGGATTCACATTTCTTCTGTGTCTGAAGTACAGAGTATATTCTCCTTTGTAATTAGGCCCTCAGAATGGAGTGCCCAGAAGTCAGGATCTCTACTTCCCTAAGAGACAAAGAAGATTTGTCTCTTCAGAGACAAATTCTGACAATCAAAATCATGGCAAAGTCATTGCTTAACAATAAAAGGTTAATACAACTAAAGACGCTTTAATCAAATTCAGTTCTAAATGTGTTGTTCCCATTTTTGGGGCAACTTCCAACTTCAGTAGGAACAAAATACAGGTTTACATGTAGACTAAATGGTGTTTTGAGAATGTAACTCTACATACTATACACTGTAGCAGGAGCAAATTAAGCTGTACATGTCTGAAGGTGCTATGATGAAATAGACAGAAAACTCAGGTTCACACACTATAAGGGATATTTTGAAAGACTTCAGCAAAGAAGTAGAACAAAATACAGCAAAACATATTAGGTAACTTACAGTTACTTGTACAGATCTACAATGTCATTCATCCAACAGCTTTCCAAACACAATCAAACTTTTGCCATTATTAATCTACCTGAGGGAAGTGATGTATGGCTGAGTTTTTATAGTGCCAGTTCAAAATCACTGTTAACCTATTAGCAAAACTGGTTGTTCACATGGTCTCTTACTAGCATCTGCAGGTCGCATATGATCCGTGTCACATGTAAAGAATGTCTGGTGGTCCTGTGCAGAAAGATTCATATCGTAGTAGGTCAAGGGTTCTCTCCCTGTTACCCATGTATACCTGCAAAGATGCCAACGAAGAGAGACTCTCCTTAACTAGCTCACATTCAGCAGTATTTACAGAAAAGGAGAACACTAGACACCGGAGATGAGCATAGACTACTAAAATAATCCAGCTGATCTTCTTACTGATGTACGTTACATTTCTCTGTATCATGGTGGAGCTACAATAGCTGACCCTAAGCTAAGAAGGCATGCAGGAAACGTATAAGACACATACTCATACATTAAGACTTCATAGAAGCTTGATACAATTCACTAAGCTGTCTAATGTAATTGATTTGAACAGAACTACTACATTAACATGCTAGATGCACTGCAAATATGTTTTCCAGTTTTTCTAACTTCAAAAAAAATCACTTCAAAAGTGAGCAAAACAATAATGTTAGAAATAATGATCACTTGAGGATGAATTTAAATTCCTCTTCTTTATACATGACAGAAAAACCTAGCACAAGTGCATGTATCAACAGTTTTCTTTTTTCTTTTCTTTTTGAGTTCAGTTAACAAACAACTACAACTAAGATCCTTAGCCTAGTATTGCACTGTAGCACTTACCGATTATACTCAGCTCCTCTGAAGAGGTTTAAGGGATTTCGCCAGACTTTGCATTCTGTCATAAACAAAACCAGAAACACGCAATGAAGTCTCTTCCAAATCCACAGTGCTACCCGAGGTTTGTTAGAAATATCAGTCATCTTTGAATAAGCCTTAGCAAGTGAGCTTTGTATGTGGTAAAATTAAACACACAAAAAGGACGTGATAGCCTGTCTGTCCACTTTTTTTTCCAAATACTAATTTAATTACAAATTAGTTTTAACAAATGACAGCATTCCAGATAAACGGCCTCTAACAAGGCTCTAAATGCCAGACTAAAAAGATAATACTGATTAGTGTCAGGACTCCCATTTCCCATAATGCGGAACTGAAGAGAAGATCATATTGGGGTTACTGCACTGAAAAATGAGCAATTAACTTGCTCCCTACGGACTTGTTATTTCTATAAGAAAACTTCACTGTCTAGCTAATACTGCATGTCACTGTGAATCGTACATACAATTGCCGATTTTAATTCCTCTTTAGCTTTAGAAACAAAAATCCATGGCAACATCTGCTGACCTCATTTGAGTTACAACCACAGCAGGATTGACAAGGGAATCTAAGGTTGATTGCCAGAGGAAAGTTCATTGCAAAGGCTTAGGAACACTAAAGGCATTTCATAAAATTCTCTTCTCTCAGAAGAGATGCAAAATCTTCATCACAGGCAGGAAGAGAAAAGAAAATCCACAACAACTTAATTTAAATAGTATTCAAAAAAATCACAAGATCTATTTTTATAGCTTTTCATAAGCAGAGGTCTTAATTCTGGCCTTTCTAGCTTAGCTCTTACTTTAACATCAGTAAAATTGCCTTGCTTTCAACAAAGACACAATTTACTACAGTGACAGTGGGACCAGAATCAACCCCAGTACTTTCAAGAAAGTCTAAAAAGTCATTGGGGGACAGAGGGCTGTTTTACCACAACAATGGTAGAGGTTGTAGAGCATCTCATTGCATGCTCTGCAAATGCCCACCAGTAATTTTGGCCCTCCAGCATTTCAGCAGCTGTTTTCCACCATTAAATGTCAGCCACTACATTTTTCACTATGAAGTTACGTGACCACTTCTAGACAGATCAAGGGAGCATGTTTCTTGTGAGATCATGAGTCAACAGGTATCTACTGCATATAACACACGGGACATTAAAGTCTGCTCTCTTTACGTTTCTTCCACTACAGTATGAGACAGACACAAAGAATGGCAAGTCAAACGGTCCTTTTTTTCCTTTTTTTTTTTCATGGACCTATCTCCCCTTTCTGAGTATGAAGCTAAAGAGGAAGCATTTTACATAAATTATTTCCAATAGCATAATGGCATCTGCAACTGCACAGAAACCAAAGGGCACAGTAGGTGGCCTTTCTGAGCAGTCCCTCCTCTAGACAACACATGCATGAGCCAGTAAAAAGAAAAGGGCAAGAAAATCAGGAAGAGTAAAAGCACGAATGATACAGCTGCATCCTCTAGCCAACCACTTCAGCAGGCAGCTGATACTGGAGAGCTCCAATAGACAACTCAAAAGCGCTTTGATCAACACTGAGACATTCTGCCACATAGCTAGAGAGCATGGCTGTTAGACAAGCCTTAATCTGGTAACTGAGATAGAATGTGGTTTTCAAACCATAATAAATATTAAATAAACACCAGCCTTCTCAGTGGCACAAATCAGTGGCTTGGCTTACTGTATTTGCAAAAAACAAGATTAGCAATTTGATCACAGCAATTTGATCACAACAATACTATTTTTTTTGGTTCAACTTATTTAAATTTTAGTTGTGCTTGATCCAAACACAGTTCTTAATCACCACAGTGAAGAGAGAGCTGGGGAACAAAAAGGGAGTAGTAGAAGTCATTTTATTACCATCTACTGTCCTGAAGGCAGTTTGACAAGTTAAACATGAGGTGCTCTTTTACTGCTTTTGTCTTGGTATTTGCTCATACCATATCTGAATGCAACAACAAAGTTATCCCAACATTTCTGAAGACACAGGCATCTACTGCAATACTCTACAAAAGTCAAAGGTTAACAAACATAGGCTGAACCAAAAAAATACATCTGTGCCTATTTGGATAGTGTCAGAAATATCCCACTGTTGATTCATGACAAACTAGAAAGCTTGCCTGTTCTGTCGCATTGCAAAATAATCAGATTATATAACTTATGCCCTTGTTTGGCATAACAAATAGGATTTATTGAAGATTCATCTTTCAGAAGCTTGTTCAGTGTTCAAGTTTTGATTTTTTTTCTGGCAGTATGACTAACAAGTCTACCTGCACAGACACCTTGCATAGACACTGCTAGAGGAATTTATAGAATAGAATGCCTATGAATTGAAAGGCAAATATGTCCTTAACCATTTCTTTGTATCAGAAAAAAGGAAGAGGCTTGGGAGACCGTCATCAATCCTTCTACTGTGCTTCCACTTTAAAGCAAGGGGAGCTATTCCAGACACGCTGAAAGGAGACTGCTGACGCTGATGGGTGCACGCAGGTGTTCCCACTTCTCCTAAACACAGTCTCCCAGCCCATGCAGTGCTGCTATTCACAGCCTTTTCTCTCCTCAGGCGGGAATGGCAACTGCTGAATATGCTCTCCTATGTGGAGGCTTCCTGATGTACAAGTATCCAGGAAAGAACAACATTTTTTGAAGCCATCTACATAATTTAACTTTGTAAAATCAGAAATTAGCAATATACTAATTATTAATTAGAGATATAGGTATCTCTGTTGTTAAACAATAATGCTTTCTCCATGACTGAATTTGTTGTTTCATACACTTTTTTTATCATTTCTTAATTCTGTTGTATTTTAAATGCTTACAGAGGGCATAAATATAATGAAATTTTCATGTAATAATGGAAACTAACCACTTAATAAAATCCTAGGGGAACATCCCTGAAGAAAGCTAAACTAATTTGCAATACTAAGATTATGACCTAGACATAAATCTGAGGCTGAAACCATTAAACTCCATCTTGCTGACCATGACGATAGTGAATACCTACAGCTCAAGCTAAAAGTAACACTAGTTGGGCACCTCTATCAATCATGGCTTAAGTCTTCAGTTAATTTCACCCAAGCGGCTCTGAGTCACCCAAGCAAGGACCTAAGTTTCCCTAGGATCCCTATTCAGTCAATAAAAATGCTGTTTAGAGCTGGTCATCGTAGGCAGGTTGAATTTTTTTTTGCTACTACCTCTCAGAGGAATCCCTGGGCAATGAGGCTCTCACCTACAAAGCCTCTGCAAAATCCCCACATTTGAAACATGTGCTAAATAGCTTCCAGGGACGGAGCATCTGTGGCAGCGCTGTTGCAGCACACATGCTGTCCCAAGACAAAACTGATGCTTCCCTGTGCTCATCACCTAAGAGCTGGTTTCTTCTGATTTAGTATCATCTTTATTATCAGGGCAAAAAGATGTGTATTCTTTACAGCAATATAAAAATGCATAACAAAAATCAATCTAAACTCATACACATGTACTGCTGTGGTTAGGCTCTTAAAACACTTCCTCAATCTTATATTTATTCAGAAAAATTATATGCACTATGAAGGAGGCCATAGGGTGTGAAAGTCAACTGTCTAAAATGTGATTTATTCAAAAACAGACACCATCAACCTGCTTTGCAGCACCCATACCTTGCAGGGAAATTCACAGGAGCTGTGAGTGTCTGCAACCTCGCAAAAAAAACAAGCCTCAGATGCCTGAAATCCCAAGAGGTACCCAAAAATGGAGGCCTCTTTTTTTAAACCTGCCTGCACTATGGCTTGCCCAAAGTCACAAATCAAATCAGTAGCTGAGTCAGGAGTGGAACAAGCCCTTAAGCTATTGAAAACCACTGTGCTTCCACTTAGTAAAGTGAAATCCAAATGTTGTTTACATACTATTTCCATTACCCTAAGAAGCAAGCAATGCAAAAGCAGATGGGCATTCTCAACATCTTTTCCTGATTATTTTCTTGACAGCACTTTAACTGTGCTGCAAGGCTCTGTGCAAGAATGAAAATAAAAATACTGCCTGCCTTTAGAAACAGTAGTACAGAAAGCACATGCAATTTAGCTGAAGTTTCAGAACAAGGACAGCAATTGTACATTTGCCTTATGGTAACAGAGTCTGAGTATAGCATGGGTTTGGGAAGATATAATTAGCTAGAGCAATTAATGAAGCAGTCCTGCCTTTTGACAGCAAAGCCAATTTAAAGAAAGCCTTCTATGGTCTCGTGGTTCAGGATGAAATGATATTTATACCATCTGCCTATGGCAGGGGCTGAGCGCTAATTTTGCCAAGCCACAGAACTGCAGGGAAGCCAAGTTAATCTGCAGCAGCCCCCACTTTGACAGGCAAGGGCAAAGGGCAGCACTGGAAGCATTTGGCCACTGACTTTGACTGAGCCAAAATGTCCATAGATGGCAACGACCCAACGCACCAAGATGTGCTGTCCCCACGAACGGCTGGCAAGGGCCAGGGGTGTCTGTGGGTGTGCAAACCGGTAGCTGCTTCTGCGTTACAGGCAATCAACCTTCCCAGCTCCTGCTGTGGCTGTTCAGGTTTAGCCACAAGCCACCTCTCCAGCGCCACCCTCCTAACGCTGACCTTGTTAAAATGCAGGCGGGCGCCTAGTTTTACAGGTCACGGAAAGTCTCGCAGGTTTCACTTTACCGCAGGCTCGCGCCGCAGCCGGCGGCAGGCCGGGTTACCTCGCCCGCTCCGCGCTGCGCCCCGCGCTGGGCGACGCCCGGCCCCTCCCCGCGCTCACCTGACACGCTCTGGCGGCTCGAGTCGGCGTCGCCGGCGGCGGCGCTGGCGGCGCTGGGCGCGCTGTTGTCCACGCCGCCCAGCAGAGGGCGCAGGTGGCTCACCGAGACCTGCTCGATGAAGGACGTGCCGTACTTGCGGAAGTACCACCACTCGAAGATCTGCAAGAGACGCGCCGCGAGCGTCAGCGCCGCCCGCCGGCCACCGCGAGCGCCGGCTGCCCCCGCCGCCGCCACCGTTAACGGCCGCCGCCCCCCCACCCCGCTAACGGCTCCCTGCCGCGCGCCCCTCACGTCCTGAGGCGGGGGGCGCCCGGCGAGGCACCTGCCGGCTCCCCTGCCCCGCAAACGGGCAGTCTGAGGGTGAGTGTATGCCTCTGTCCCCTCGGCCCGACTCTGACTGGTTCACGTTTATTTTGGTTCGGGTTTGGTTCAGATAGGAAATAATAATAATCGAAGATTACTTGCATACTTCTCTTTTATCTCTTACAGACTAAGAGATCCCCTTATAACTCTACTTATACATCTAAATACGTATTTATGGCATTTTCCTAGAGAAATTCTATTCTTGAGGAATGAACTCCATAAAAACTGCATAAAGCCTGAAAAGGAAATGTATTTCATACAAATTGGAACAAAAAAAAAGACTGTAAAATTTATAAATGTATGCATATTTGTAATACGCTAAGGGGTTTAGCAGTTGCTTTTGAAATAATCAGCCAACCTTCAATGCACCAACGGTAGCAAATACAAGTCTTTTTTTTTAAAAAAAAAAAAAAGAAAATATGCTAGTACTTTGTAATATTGATTTCACTCGAAATCCTGAATGAATGGACCTTGCTCTATTTGTTTTCCTCAGTGTTTCCATGTTTTATGCTGGTCCTGAAACCTTTACAAAATCTCAACAAAACGGGTTATTTATTCTTACTACAATGGTCCAAGATGAGCAAGTGGATTTACTGAAATGCCAAATAATTATGATCTTCACAGTCTGAGAGCTGCAGATCTAAGTTCTGCTTGGCTGGCACAAAACCAAATTATGGAAGGCTTCATAGGAGTCCAAGTACTGCACAGAGGTTCAGATTCAGCTCCAGGCTTTCCATGCCATGGTCACCTGAAACACCCTAAACCATTTCCATAGTTTTCCCTTTTGAAGCTCTCTGGAGGTCTTTATATCACTGACTTCTGTCTCCCTGAGACTGTAGACAAGAGAGACTTTTTTTTTTTTTAAAAAAAAAAAAAAGCTCAGCTCTTTGTTTTGAACATTTCCATAAAGTGAAAAATAAAAAGAGGCATAGTAAGAAAGTGTTCATCTCCAAAGGATATCTCCAAAGGATATATTAATTCATTCAGCAGTGGGGGAGCCTTTAATTATAACTGTGTTATTAAAAATGTAGAGCATTCCTATGGAGGCAGCTGACATGAGCTGCTCTGGAGGGCAGCTGGTGGCCATTTGAACACACACGTTCACATATTTGCATTACATGTACACAGCAGCCCTGGCGATCAGTTGATCCCCCAAACAGTCTAATGGCTATTTTACGAGACATCGACGAGGAAGAATGAAACAGTCTGCTGGGAGATGACGGGAGGACACTGGGAACATAAGAAGGTCACAAGCACTTGGGAAGATAAAGAGATGGTCACAGAGATGTCAGAACATAAATACATCCAGATTGTTGTGAAATCTGCATTCCAGGCAAAGTACCCAAAACCCACACAGTGTTTATATTTCCTACTTACGTAGGTACCGCAGGGTTTTTGTCACTGCGTTTGTTACTTCTGCGAGCACTTTCCACAGCAATCACGGGAGCCAGGGGCAAAAGTATCACTATATATGGGCTCTGTACTAATGTACTTCCCCAGGCATCCACTACTGCCTGCAATTCTCCAGATGCTGCAGATGATGGGCAGGGATCTAGTGTGAATGAATCTTTGGTTTTAGCTGTTCTCATGTGCTTACAAACACAACACACTCTAAATGGCTTAGAATTTAAATCTTACCATCTCTAAGAGTATCCTAACCAAAGCAGGCAACATATGGCCAACCATCAGAGGCTGTGCCGTTAGCTACAGGCTGTGTTTTGCTTTAAGCTCTGAAGCTTAAACAGACTGAAGAGAACTCAAGCTATGGTTGTGCCTATCCCACAGCCTCAGAGGGACTTGCTGCTGGAAATCAAGGGTTATAGTTCTGTGCTGAGACAAGGAAAACTCAACCAAGGGTAATTCTGCAGGTAAAAGGGCCAGCTGCTCAGGTACAACATAACAACACAGCCCATGGTTGGCTTCTCTGCGAGACTGGCATGCAGAAAGTGACAGCCCAGCACAACACCAGCAGTTGCATAGTTCCTGCAGCAGGTTATTCCTACAGGATCCAAGCACTGTGCCATGCTGCAGTGCAGCTGCCAGGCTACTCTCTCCAAACTCTTGGCCACTACTGACTATCTAGCTGGCTTCACATGGTAAGAGGAAGAAAAAAGATTTTTCAAAATGTTTCAATTCACATTAAATTTCAATGTAATGTTTCAAGAGTACAAGAGGAATGAATATATTCTCACTATCTCAGTTCAGATTAGTGATGGAAGCTTGTTAAAATCTAGGAGACAGTTGTAACTCTGTTTCCATAGACTTCCAAAGATATCAATTGTGAAAAGGGAATTAAAGCTCCTTAATCATTTTACATAATTTTGAAAAAGAATATATTTACACTGTTAAGTGAATCCAGTGCCAGGAAATAACAAGTGTGTTGGTGCAGTTCCTCAGAAAATAAAGTAATAAATTTCCACCAGTCTTTTCTTGGTGGGTTTTGTTCAGGGTGTCCAAGAACTTGTAATCTGGTATTGCATTCAAACTGTCTTCACAGAGTTTTTGGATCTTACCATTTAAATTCTATGAATCAATTTATTTCTAACTGCAGCAGCCTGTTTAAGAACAATGTTAAGTCAACATGTTCTTGATAGCTCAGCAGCTGGGAGATCACCTGGCTGAACAATTACTAACTATAAGGATTAATGACCTGTAGAAAGAGATCTGGATCTGAGATGAAATTAGGAGAAAGGTCATTTCTGCACCACTTCTAAAAACAAAGGCACTTCATTTCTCCAAGGGGGAACTCATCGCTACAGATGTTTCCCTTAGCAGGGGCTGGGAAAGGCTTTTCCTTCGTTTTCTCTAATTGATGTCTGTACTTTCAGATCAGAACAGGGCCAAATAGCTCCAGACTCTCAAGGGATCTATGAAACCTTTATTTTCACAAAAGCCAAGTCAAAACTGTGGTGGTCGGCACATTTCCAGGTTTACATGTTTAGAAATCTAGATGCAGAATTTTTTTTTTTTTTAAATGGACATAGGCAATGAATAAGTTTTATTTTGGAAAATATGATGATGTATGATGATAATAATGATGATTAATGATGATTTCTAGCAATACATGGCTATGAAAAAAACAACTTACAGGCAACAATTGTATTCGGGTTAAATAAGAGCTGATTAATTGCTCCTAACTGTCCTGAATCTTTTAAGGTTTGGGCTGTGTTTGGTTTGGTTTTTCGTTTTGCTTCTCTTTATAAGTGCTTCTCTCCCCCTGTGAAATGAACACATTTCCTTTCCTTATCTTTGCTGTCACATATGGACAATCCTGGATCGTTTTATTTCTCTGTGTAACAACAAATCTATTCTGCATCATTCGGATTATCTGATCATCCTGCCTGTTTTTTTCAGAACAGATATTCTACCACAAATGTATCAAATCACAGGAGATAGGTTTGCTGCTTGCTCTCACTGGACCAAATAGTGATGCCTATCGCTGATTTGAGTTATGCTTTCTTGTTTATCATATCTGAGACAGACATCCTTACTTGAATGGGAATACTCTCTGCAGGCCTCTTCTATTGCCACAGAAATAGCCTTCAATAGAAACAGTAAATAACCTTGTTACAGGAGGAGTTTTGCAGCTCAGAGTTTTCATTCAACCTTGCAATTGGGCTTCCAGCCTTCCGAAGAATCGGAATACTACTTGGATATAAGGGGTGGTCAATCAATCTAATGGGTGTAACATGAAGGTTACTCCCCTGAGGCAAGAATACCACAGCAGTCCTGGATTCAGTGGCTATGCCTATTCAGTAAACAAAACAGAAGCCCAGCACAGGTGTGACTGCTCAGTAACCTGTGCTGTTTTTGTCAGTGGCTTTGCCTGTTTGGCCTGTGCCAACGCCCGTGATGGGGTCTGTTTCCAGCAGGCAACATGGGAAAGATGATCCTGTTTGGCAGTAAGAGTGCTCATCCATAGGGATGGAAGCTCAGCCGTGCCACTTACCCCTCAGCAAGGGGGCAAAAATATTTTACTTAGCAATAAGGGATAGCCAGCAACTCAAACAGATGCTCCAGTCCTGCCCAGCTCTGTTCTAGGAAAGACTTGTCTCAGTGTTAGGCTTTTAGTGTCTTCAATGCCATCTTTCCAACTTGAAGGCTCTGCAGCCAGATTCCTTTTGGATAAAATATACCAACTCCATTTTTGGATTATGAAAGCTGCCACTTGTCCCTAACAGGGAGTTTGAGTTACAAGGTTCAAAGCCAAGCTTGAAAACAAACAGCTTATTCAAAATGGCCATTTGCTTACACATCTAACTCTGAAAATACAGGAATGGAGAAAGAAAACAATGCATTGTCTGGAATAAGTGCAGTATTTCTCTCAACACCAGGCAGGCCACAGCTTTTGATGCTACTTGTCTCTTGTCTGTGCACCAACCTGCCCTCCCATAGCCCCTTTCTCCCTTTGCTCCCTAGCAAATTCCAGCTTTTTGGGAACTCCCAGCATGGATTTTGCCTTCCCTGACCTCCTCTGAGGAGAGCAGAAACTTTAAACAATTCACGCAGATCATATTCAAACTGCCAAAGATTTTTCCTGTAAAATCATCAGACTTCTCTAGCATGTGGAAACACCCCAAACTCAGTCACCCTTCTGCACCACTGCAGCAGGCTATACAAAGGTAATGAAACAGAAGAACAATTAATATCAACAAAAAATAATGCAGGTCTCCTTAATGTTATTGAAACCCTCTCTAAGGCATCCTGCACTGGCACCATCATTCAGCAGAAAACTCTTTAATATTTGTTCCAAGCTTGAAGCAGAGTAATGAGACATTACGAATGACGACTTAAGAGTAGGGTTCAGTTTTATCTGTGATTTGTTAAAACTGAGACAGTTTGCAATGCAAATGTCACCTGCATTTGCTACCCAACATTCACTCTGGTGCTAAATATTTTAGATAGGCAGTCTTACAAAAATAATTCCAGCTCATAGCATTTCCTTGATCTAAGCTGTGTTTCACGACACAGTTATGTTACCCTACCTGTGAAAAACTTCAGGCTTCCTTAGACATAAAATACAGGTCCATTTTATTTTGCGAGTTAGAATCCTATCTCTCACTGAATTAAAAGGGACTGTGGTGGAACCAATTTCTACTACACTATATAAATATACAGACTGGGACTTGAATGTTAATGCTTGAAATAGTGCAGGAAAGGTAATTTGTTCTGAGATTTTCATTTTAAGCTTTGTGCTGTTGTCACATAATTATGAAGGAGAATGGCTGAGATAGAAAAAGACCTTTCTGTACTGTTCTGTGCTATTGGGCAAAGTAAAGATGTTTGAAATCCTTATGTCATTAAAGTGACATTTCCTACAGTGAAGCCACAACATAACCCAAAGAATGAAAGCAAAATAAGAGATGAAATAAGATGGAAGAGTAATGAATGTTTTGTGAAGTAATCATATAGTGTACGATTCCCCCAAAGCTGAACTTTGCAGAGTCACTGTTTCATGACCTGCACATGAAATAGGAAAAGCACTCACTTTTCCATCAGTCACCACACTTAATGGAATTTTCCATCATTTCAGAACCTGCAGTACTGTGATTTCTCCTGATTAGGAATTGCAGCCAACTGATAATGGAAAGAGATCTGCCAGACCATATGGTGGAAAATTCCAAGGAATATTAGTACATCTACTCTGACATATGCTCCAGTGATGTAGGTTTGAGAAGAGAATGTTTGTTTCATAAAAGAGTTTCACTAAAGGCCATTAGCAGAATGAAGAAACCTTTAGAACTGTAGATATTGTGTAATGTCCAAGTAGCTGGGTTGTTGTGTAGACAACTCAGAATGGTACAGGGCCACTGGTAAACAGCAAGATTATTTAGAAATAATAAATGTGAAGAATAATTGGGCTAGTGACTGGCACAGTCACTGAGTTGTGGATTTCTCCTTCCATTACCATCTGTGATGAGTTCCTTTTCTACCACCCAGTTTGCAGATCGCATGGTCCTCTCAGCAGTCCATGAGCCTGAAACAAGTTCATGGCTTGTTTGTCTTTTGAACGTTTAGGATTGGGGCATATAAGTAACAGAGAACACCTGACACCTGACAGCAGTTGTGAAGGTACACCAAAAAGCTTCTTAATCTTCTTTCACATCTTCCCAGTTATCCTGACTACACTTTCTGCTCCTCTGTTAGCTCCGTTCCTTTAGCTTGTTCATCATGAGCATGCAGTGAATATCTTCTATTAAGGCTTACTCAGTCTAATCTCTTCTTGGAAGGCTTCTACCAGTGGATTTATCACCAAGAGAGTGTAACTGCCAGGTATTTTGCTGTGTTGTGCTTTCTTTCAGTGTCTTAGTGAGTTGTGGATTGATTGACTATTCTGTCCCCTCGGGCTGCTGTCTTTCTTCCAACATAATCTAACAATCTTGAATCTTTCTGTGTTTTTTTTTTTTTCTTCTCCCTGTATCTGTCCTTTTCCTCCTTCTTCATACCATGGTCTTAAAAACTCCTTCCCATCTCCTTTTTGTACCTTCCATCAAAATACAATATCTAGACTTTTATTTTCCTCGAAGTCTCTTGCTGAACTCATTCCTCAAAAAATGCTTTCTAGACTACAGTGCAAAATGCAGCTGCATTTGCAGTCATGCTACACACAGTTACATCTCTCTTTAGGTTCTGTGGATTTAATTCTGTTAAATGTTTCCACAGGGCACAGACATGTCCTTCTCTTGCCACTTTCTCCAGATGTCTTCACTCTCCAACAAGAAATAGGTAAACGTGTCTAAGGACCCTGTATATTCACAGAATCCCAGAATGGTTGAGGTTGGAAGGGACCTCTAGAGACCATCTAGTCCAACCCCCCTGCTGCAGCAGGGACCCCTAGAGCTCACGGCACAGGGTGGCATCCAGGTGGGTTTGGAAGATCTCCAGAGAAGGAGACTCCACAGCCTCTCTGGGCAGCCTGGTCTGTCACCCTCACAGAAAAGTTCTTCCTCACATGGAGACGGAACTTCCTGTGTTTCAAATTTCTTCCGCTCTTCCTCATCAAGGAATTTTTGAATATTTCTTACTAGGTGAGATTACTGAATTTATCATGCAGCATTTTCCTCACATGCATTTTGCTTCTCTTAGAATCACAGAATCCTTATGGTTGGAAAAGACCTTCAAGATCATTGAGTCCAATCATACTTAACTGAATCCAAGTCCCACAGGTTTGGTCTCTGGACTTCAGTGTTCATAGTTTAAAAGAACGGAGATTTCTCTGGAGCTCTCTCCTGTGCTTTGGGGCTCAATCCATATGAGCCTGATGAATGCCCAAAGGTGCAAACATTAAGTAATTGCCTTCTGCTGCAAGTAAGCCCCAGAGCGAGGCAGAAGAGCAGTGCACCTGAGGCATTACACCTGGCATCCTTCAAGCAGCAAGTGAGAGGCTTGCCAGCATTCAAGGGGTCAAGGATGGAATTTCTCTGCCTACACCCATAGTTGGCCAGGTTGAAGTGAGGCCCTGACACCTCATACAGAACTGACATGCCTGGTGAGGAGCCTCATTAGGGTTCCTCTGTGGTGAGCAGATCCAAGGGGAAGGGAACCAGCCCCGAGAGGTGTCTCTTTCTGCTTTCCATTGGGATTACTACGCTCCCAAAACTGATTTTCCAATTATGTGCCTTAGTTGGAGTGGTGAGGAAAGCATCTGCCGTTCTCATCCAGCAAGCTTTAGAGACACACAGCTTCCTTTTGAACTAAAAGACTTAACACTCTTTGAACAAACCAGAGTAAAATTAAAACAACCTTCTTCAAATATATTAACAACAAAAGGTAGGTCAGGGAAAATATGGGTCCGCCGGTGAACAGGGTGGGTGTCCTGGTTACGAAAAACACAGAAAAAGCAGAGTTGCTGAATTGCTTCTTTGCTTCGATGTTTACCAAGGGCAGCCCTTTAGAATCCCAGGCCCTAGGAAAAAGAGAAAGGACTGGAGAGAGGAAGACTTGCCCCGAGTAGAGGAACATCGGGTCAGAGAGCACCTGAGGAAACTCAACACCCACAAATGCATGGGCCCCGATGGGATGCACCCCAGAGTGCTGTGTGAGCTGGCGGATGTCGTAGCCGAGCCGCTTTCCATCATCTTTGAAAGATCCTGGAGAATGGGGGAGGTGCCAGAGGACTGAAAGAAAGCCAATGTCACCCTGGTCTTCAAAAAAGGCAAGAGGGAGGAGCCAGGCAACTACATACCAGTGAGCCTCACCTCTGTACCTGGAAAAGTGATGGAGCAGCTCATCCTGGCTGCTGTCTCCAGGAACATGGAGGAGAAGAAGGTGCTCAGGAGTAGCCAGCATGGGTTCACCAAGAGCTCAACTAACCTGATAGCCTTCTATGACGGTGTGACTGGCTGGATAGATGAGGGTGGATGTCATCTGTCTGGACTTCAGTAAAGCTTTTGACACCGTCTTTCACAGCATCCTCCTTGGCAAGCTCCAGAAGAGTGGGTTAGATGGGTGGACAGTGAGGCGGATCAGGAATTGGCTGGATGGCAGAGCTTAGAGGGTGGTAATCAGTGGTACAGAGTCTGGTTGGAGGCCTGTGGTTAGTGGTGTCCCCCAGGGGTCAGTCCTTGGTCTGGTCTTGTTCAACTTATTAACAACCTGGATGAAGGGATGGAGTGCTCCCTCAGCAAGTTTGCTGATGACACCAAACTGGAAGGAGCAGCTGACAGCCCTGAGGGCTGCTCTGCCATCCAGAGGAACCTGGACAGACTGGACAACTGGGCAGTGAGAAACTTCATGAAGTTCAACAAGGGCAAGTGCAGGGTCCTGCACCTGGGCAGGAATAACCCTAGACATGCCTACAGGCTGGGGAMYRACSTSCTGGAGAGCAGCCCCGCAGAGAGGGACCTGGGCGTCATGGTGGACGACAAGTTGACCATGAGGCAGCAGTGTGCCCTCACGACCAAGAAGGCCAATGGGATCCTGGGGTGCATTAAGCAGAGCGTCTCCAGCAGGTCCAGGGAGGTGATTCTGCCCCTCTACTCAGCCCTGGTGAGGCCGCACCTCGAGTACTGTGTGCAGTTCTGGGCTCCACAGTACAAGAGGGATGTGGAGCTGCTCGAGAGAGGCACAGGGCTACAAAGATGATTAAGGGCCTGGAACATCTACCCTATGAGGAAAGGCTGAGAGAGCTGGGTCTCTTCAGCCTGAAGAAAAGGCTGAGAGGGAACCTAATCAGTGTGTATAAATACCTCAAGAGAGAGAGTGAGGAAGATGGGACCAGCCTCTTCTCACTGGTGGCCAGCGATAGAACTAGAGGAAATGGCCACAAACTGAGGCATCAAAAGCTCCACAGGAACTTAAGGAAAAATTTCTTGACAGTGAGGGTGATAGATCCCTGGACAGGTTGCCCAGAGAGGTGGTGGAGTCTCCTTCTCTGGAGATCTTCCAAACCCGCTTGGACACAATTCTGTGCCATGTGCTCTAGGTGACCCTGTGTGTGCAGGGGGCTTGGACTAGATGACCTGTAGAGGTCCCTTCCAACCTTCAGCATTCTATGATTCTATGATTTGTATATGTAGAAAACAAACTCTTAGCATCTATGATACAGAACAGTCCAGTATAACCCGAATGCCCTAAGTACCTCCTGAAGGTTCTTAGATACTTTGCTTAAGTTTGTTTCTGTGAAGACATTTGAAAACAATCCAGCACAAACGCTCTGCTTTGGACTTCTGCCCTGTGATGGCATTATGATTCACTCCACTGCATCAGTTTGCACAAAGAAGCCCCCAGGGATTATATAAGGGAGATTTTCTTTCCCTCCCTACAAGGTTTAGAAATATTCTGTAGGCCTAAAAACAAAAGAATAGACATATACTGAGAAAGATTTTAGAACTGAACAGCTGAAATAATTACCCCTTGGAAACCTGGAAATAAAACTGCCTTCTCTGCTATATTCCACTTGCTGTTTTCCTAACGAGTCCTGCTGTAATATTCTCAAAAGCACGTGCTATACTGAGACAGTTTCTTCCTCTCACTGTCTCACTCATCTTTTTCCTGGTCTTTTTATTTTTGCAGTACTTGTTGATGGAAACACATAGCATGCAATGTGTTTATGCAATGCAATGTGTTTATGCATGCAATGTGTGAATCATTATTTGGCTGTTTGCTGCTGGGTAATTGTCGCTCAAGATTATTTTCTTCAAAGACACCCAACATGGAAACTTTTCTTTTTTAAAGTGAAAAGCAGTAAAAAAAAATAATTATGGAAGGCTGAAATATAAATTTAGGACAAAACAAGGGGACTGATAATCTGCACAAAGCCTAAAATCACATTCTGGGTAACAGATGCAATATGTAAAGTAATATTAATATATCTAGTACTTACCAAAATAAGTCCCGAGATTAAAGAGGAAGTGCCTGTCAGGGCAACATAGAACTTGGGGGTTAATGTGTTCAAAAACATACTCACTGCAAAAGAAAGAGAGGAAACCATGAGTATAGGTTCAGGACATGTTCTCCCCATGTGTCCCCTCCTCCTCCCTACTGTTTCCCAAATATGAACAAGTTAGCTTAATTTTGATTAAAAAAACAGGTTTCATCTGTCTAACATGTGAGAGGCAGAACACTGGATGGCACATTACGGATTTTGTTTCCACAGAGGAGTCAGTCACCAGATGCCGCAAGGCTCTTGCATCTGGGTCTGGGTCCTTCCCACGCCAAGCAGCGCCTTCCTGACCTCCATTACAGAATTCCCTGTGACTTCAGTGTCCAACCTGCTGCTGCCAGAGGCTGCAGGAGCCTCGCCCAAAGCCCTGTGGGCCAGATTGCCTGGCCTCCTGCATCATCTTGACCAAATCACCTGGGCCAGGTGTTCTAAAAGCCTTTTGCTCCTCTTTACCTTGCTTCCTCACTTACATAGTAGGAGATAATAGCATTTCTCTAACACGGCACCTTGCATTTAATATGCAGAAGCCCTCAGATCGTGTGGCAGTAATCACTGCATGTGAGCATATAAAACACATTAGGAAAAAAACAGACAGGTCTTCTGATACATGAGGAAAGAAAGCCCTAATAATTAGTCTAAATAAGGCCTTGGTCACTCCAAATTATCTGGAATCCAGATTCAAATCCAGAGAAGCCACAAGGAATAGCAGTTCTCTTCTAGCCATCTTACATTTGTTTTGGGAGCCACTGGGACAATCACTGGGTTCTCGCTTAGCCCCATTGTGACGGATATTCTCCTTCCCCAGTATTAGGTTGCCCTATTCAAGTGTTAACTGTCCCACAAATACCAGACCTTGGTGGCTGCCTCCCTGATTTCCCTCTCCTCACTCTGACATCAAACCAGACCTTGGAGGTTGCCACCCTGACAGCTGGGTGTCAAGGGGGTGATATGGCTAACTGTGCATACCAGCGAATGACTATGAGTCAATCATCTCATCCCATAAATACGGGGACAAACCAAGAGCCTGTTGAACTCTCCTTGCACGGCAGTGGGCTGCACGCCAGGATCTCCCCTTGAGCAGGGATGCCTCTCAAGGAGGCTCCTCAGGGTTGAGAGATCCTGACCGCAACAGACTTGTGGTAAGTGAACTATAGCGTGCTCTCCTTCTGAACTTGTTATGTTCATATTGTAACTGTGCACAAAATCCCTCAGCCACAAACTGTTGACCAGGTCTGGGAGTAGGACTGGATCCAGCTGCACCCAGGCTCCTCTCAGAAGGAGTTTGGAAAGCAAGGGGGTCCAGTCTGAATCTCGTGACTCAACAGGAAGGCATCCTTGATAATTCCGTGGATGATCTTGAACCCCCATGCAGTAAATAAGTGACCTTGCCATAGAATCTTGTGAAACCACTGTCCATATCAATAAAACCTATTGCTGTCTCTTTCACCTGAGTGAAGTGCATTGTGTCACTCACTCCCTACCCCTCAACTTGTTCCTGATAGCCATGCAGAAAATTCCTATCGACTTTAGAGAACAAAGTAATTCTTGATATTTTTGAATGACGCTACAGAGGCTACTAGTGGGAATTACAGCACTTCCACTAAACGCTTGAACAAAACCTTCAACTAGCCATCACTTCTGCCTTCTGTGAAGGAAATCATTCTCTCTTAAATTACACGGAGGTTGAGAACATCTTCTTTAAAAAACATACTGGTTTCATTCTTATCCAGTGTCAGAGAATTTCTTATATGTGTATGTATATGTATATACGTGTGTGTGTGTATATATATACACAAATACACACACATCTGTATATATGCATATATTTGTATTTATACATGCATATATATTATCTGTATATATAATAATATATATGCATATATATAAAAAAATATTCCAGTTATCTGCATCCATAACTGATGAAGGCCTTGGGAAAATGTATAAGGTAAATTGAAAGCTTTGTAGCAAACTATAAAATAGTTAAATAGCCTGAGGAAAGACCTGGATATACAGCTGGGGAGTCCTCAGCTCATTTTGTTACGTTTAGAAATGACACTTATATTAAACAGCATGGTACCAAAAAACAAAGAGAAGAGAGATCAGGTTACATATGATCAAACATTTGATTAATTTTCCATAACCCATAAAACAGAAAATTATCATCCAGAAACACATCACTAAAAGAGACTTCAGACTTGCAGTTCAGCTGATCTGTTCTGGCTTTGGCTGCAGATTTTATTTTTTTCTCGAAAAAGTCAAAATTGCTAAAGTGGAAGTGTAATTTTCTGCTCCATCAGAGTAGCATTAAGCATCAAGCTGATAAAGTGAAGTGTTTCTCTGGTGTTTTTTAATTCCATCTTACATTTTCTTTCACAAATGAGTTACATGCCGAATTCCCAGCTAGTGTAAACTGGCATGATATTCCAATTTGGTTGTGTGCAGTAGAGCTACACAGTTATACATCAGCTCTGGCTGAGCAGCTGGGATTTTTCCAAATCCTATTTACTTTCTTCCTGTTCCTATTCTTTCTTTCCTTTTATTATATATATTTTTAATATCTAATACAAACTGACTTTCAAATAGTAGTACCTGGTACTACTAATAGTAGTAACAGCCTCAGTTAAGGAACAGAGAGTCTGAAATAGCTTTGACTTCTACAAGCCACCCAAGAGTCCTTTAGGAGCAACATTCCTCCTCCTGGAATGCAACCATAGAGCAGAGACACCAGCTGTGTCACCAGGGACATCTCAGAGCGCCAAGGAAATGGCTTCTCTGCTTAGGCCAGGATATCTGTGTGCGTCGCACGGACACTCTGACGGGAAGGGGCTGCCCTGGCCGCGGCTTCGCAGCGGTGCTCGCTGCCCCGCGCCTGCCCCTGCCTTCACGGCACAGCTCATGGAGGGAGGGCTGCCCGGTCTCCTGCCCAACTAGGAGCATTACCCGGGAAAACTTCCTTTCCAAGTGTATGAGGCACAGAAAACTACACACTCACCAAAGCTGTAAAGCTCTCGAGGCCTCTATGTTTTAGAGTACTCTAAATGTTCATTAAGAAATGCTGCAAAGACGGCAAAGTATCTTAAGTAAACAGTGATCACATACTGACTTATCTGACCGCCATTAAGACACTTCCCTTAAGGAGTGCGTTCACATTTGCAGGAATCATACCGAGTCCTTTCCACAAATCAAAATCACCAATAGAGCAGAGAGAGTCCAAAAGGCACTGCTGCCATGAGCAACGCTACCAGCTTTTGTCTGTCCCTGTATCTGTCACAGGCAATTTACACTGATTTGTAGACATATAATCACATCTAAGCAGAGACAGGGTTTGGTATATCTTGGTTTTTCTTTTATTATTGCTTCCTTCTCACCTATCTGTAAGTGGTTGCTCATTCATGCTCTTTACTACAAGCGGCTACAGTTGTTCAGTCTTAAAACTTAGCCACGAGGACTGGCAAGGAGAAAAGCCACCACATTGGACACTTCTGGGTTGCACAAGCCAGACTCCCAGCTAACTGGAATAGCACCAGTTATTTGATACATTTGCACTCAATTACAAGTGCTACTTATCTGGCCTGTAGCTCTCAAATATTTTGCTGGTTTTCTTCCTTTTGGTTAAGTAGGAGAATCTTCTATTCCATTATGAAAACTATCAACTTCTGCCAGCTCCTAAGTACCTTCCTTTGTCTCCATAAATATTATTAACAAAAGCAAACACTTTCCAATAAGAAACATATTTCCAAAACAGTAGAAATATGCACTGGAAGATCTGTGGTCAGACTGGTTTTACTCTTAAGTCAATGGGAATTCTGTCTTTGTTTTGGTGGAAACTACATCAAGGCCTAGTTCTCATAACATTAACCCCTCAAAATCAGTCCAATCTTGGGTTATATGTGTTTCATTGCTTTAAAAAAAAAATTAAAAAAAAAAAGACAAAAGGAGCTTTTATGTATAGGCAGCATTCTGACAGGCTTCCTTCAGGACGTTGCAGTAATTTAGAACCATTACACATGTTCATGGTCCATTTACCCAGATGTGCACAGCAGTATTTCCCCTCTGTGGTATATTTCTATTTGATAAGACAGCAGCAGGCAGATATTAGAGAGAAATGAGAGAGGGGAAGATATTGGCAGAAGAAAAGAGCCAAGAAGCACAAGCAGCAAGAGGCAGCCCCACGCACCCTTCCTTCTGTGTGCACAACCGGCCAACACTCACCTCATTATCAATACCCATCTCATTACTGACACCTCATTATTGACACCCACCCCATTATTGCCCTCCGCGAGGGGAGGGTGATGCAGTTACCCACCTTGGAGCCTCTTGTCCTGCCTGGGGCTTAGCAGCAGTTTAACGGGGCATTCAATGAGCATCCAAACTGGGAGAGAAAATTGCCAATTTAACACCAATTGCCTGATGCTCCTCCAGTGCTGAGCTATGTGAAATTACTGTTAAATTCCAATTATTTCCAGAGGCTTTTGACGATGAGTGATTCATTTTTGGTGGATTAACTGAGACGATGGAATACAGTACAGACTATTTTTTGGTAAAGAGAACCAGCATGGCCTGTGAATGCTGTCTAAACAAGCCAAGTATGTCCTGGTCTTAGAGATAACAAGCCTCTTTCTTCCCTTCTCTTTATTGTGGGTATCTTAATTAAACTTAAGTCATTCAGAACAGATACTATTTACATTTCCAATACTACCTGCATTACATTCATAAATCATTCAATTCTATTGTATAATATCTAGGGAATTATTATTATTTATTTTTTAACTGTGCATGCTCAGAGTTATATCCAATTCCATTTATAGGAGGCAGCTGAAAAAAAAGCATACCAGCCATATCCAGTATTTCCTGTTGAGGCTCATCTGAACAGCAGACTGAAAATTTCTTAGACGTTAATGCCTCCTGTTATACATTTTATTCATTGTATTCCAATAATTATTCCCATGTTCAGAATGGATCATAAACAAGAAAAAAAATCCAGGTATTTTTCAAGTGACAAAACCTCCAAATCACTAAAAAGTACCACTCGAGGTAAAAGAGCACTACAGTGCATTACAATGTCCTTCAGGGACTTGAGGCGTTTTAATTTCAATCACGCAAGGAGGCACGGGACGAGGAATGACCCTGGTTGCAGAACCTGCAAGCCGCGGTACCAAATAATTCACATCAGAAGATCTTTAGGGGTGGGAGCACTGCCCCCTACCTGCCTGCTATCTGCCGTCCCCCTTGGGCATCTCCTAGACAGAGAGCACTGTTACCTGCTTCTCGATGGGAGACTGCGGCACTTGCTCAATAATTTGCTAATAAAAAATGCAGTAGCAGTTTTAAAACAAATCACACAATCAGATCAAGCAAAGACAGAAGTGCATCACTTTATGCTACCTCTTGGGTAGAAAAATAATTTCCCAGGCAAAACATTATCTTAAATGAAGCTAAACTTAAATACATGCCAATACTTTACAGTAAATACCAAAATGCGCTGCAGCCCCAGATCTAAAGATCAAATGTCAGAAATCCAAATAAGCTGAAATACACATTAAGACACAGCTGGTTTTGAACCTCTGTGCTTTTAAGCGAGACAAGATAAGTAGTCAGAAAAACAGACCAGGTAGCAGCCGCCCAGCCCTTCTTTGTGCGTGACTGGTCTTTAAGGCATCACGGTCAGAACACCTGTGTTACTTAAGAAATTTCACAATATTTTTTGCCTCCACCCTCCATAAAGATACTGGCTTTGTATGTAGAACAAGGAGGAAACTCTTTTAACACCAGTGCCAAGAACCTGTGTCCTTTCTAAAGGTGATAAGCCAAGAAACCTGCTGCTGCCGAGCCTGGATGTGGCGACTCGGCTGCTCTTCCCTGCAATGTCTGTAAAAGATGCTGTGGAGATGCAGGGGTCACTGATGTATTGCACAATGGCCTCAGCATGGATCAGTATGACTCCCTTGAAGCCAGTTTATCAAAATCATATTGGACTCTTCTATCCAATCACAAACAAAGCTGGTGGATCAAAGTTCAACAAACTTACGATAATAAATGTAAAAATTCCTCTTTCTCAGTTTGGAGAGCTGCACACTCTTTACTTTAATAGATCCATTAATAGATAACATTCCCATACACCAAAAGCAGGATAACAATTATTTTTGGGAAAACATGCTCAAGTCATGCTGGACAATGCACTATACACTATGATGCCCTCCAGCCCAAAATAAACACAAAGAACTCCCACCAGCTTTACAGCAAACATGGGCACTGTCTCAAGAAAACTTTATCATACACCAGGGTTTTCCCTGGAAAGCTATTGGGGTTTTTTTGTTATTTCAGACTTTTCAAAGAAATTATCAGTGAAGACGGAAAGTTTCAGAAGTTTAAGAAAGGTGCACAGCAAGTTTCATTTTTAATTGGGCTGTTGCAAATTCTAGGAAATTCCTTCTCCAAGGCCTCTGCCTACATCTGTTTTCCAAACCTGAAAGCCTCGTCACTTGGGGGCAGACACGGGTCACCCCGGGCAGAGACAATGGGCGCCTCTGTGCTGCGCACACAGACACTCAGACACCCGCTGCCTGTACTCAACCACCAGCAACCATGCTAAGGCAAGAGCCCGAACACGAGCCCCAGCCAGACACTCGGCGCCGAATGCACCGGGCGCTGGATCCCCCCTGCTGCTCTCAGTGGACGAGTGCCCAGGTGAGCAGAAAGAGTGATGCACTGAAAGCTGCCTCTTCCTGCAGGTACCCAGGGGCCTCCGTTAACCCCAGGGAAGGGCACATCCACAAAGCTTCGCCCACGCTGGCAGCGGGTGAGTTGCATCATAAACCCTGCCCTGAGAGATCCTCACGCTCTGCCTGCCCTCCCACCAGCCAAACTCCTGCTAGTGCAAGTGCTGGTTCTTGAGCCTTGCTCATGCTACATGAGCATGTTCTTGAGAGCGCGTTTATCATGTAGCCTGTTACACGTTATGACCCCGTTGAGAAAAACATACATAGAGACATAACTGCAAAAAAATAAAGCATAGGAAGAAAAATAAAAGATAGAGATGGAAATAGCAAAATGGAGAAGAAAGAAAAGGAGTAGAAGAAATGACACAGGCAATATGAATAAAAAAAAAAGTATTTTTATGTTAGCAAAAGATGGTTTGTGATTCAAGGATATCTTTCACTGACAAAAGTAATGCTGCCAGCACTGAAAGCTTTGCTCCTTTTGGGAAGGGAGACTGTCAGTAAGTTATACCTTGGTATCAAACACACTCCAAAAACCTGGTCTCAAACTAAGACGCTTCTTACAAGATCCCACTAAAGCCAGTCCCAACTACTTTTTCCTCAGGATTTCCTAGTCCCATGGAAGAGACGGCAACCACCAAACCACCAGTGCTGAGGTACCCCAAGCCTTTGTGAGGCAGCTGGCTGTGGACTACAGGCTTTTGGCAGAACCAAAGGGCTGCTGCTGTGCTCTTCCCCAGGAACAGACAGGTGGGATTTACGGGAAGAGTATCCACCGCAGCTATCCTGTGCATGTATAGCAACTATCCCAATAAACATCCTTCTCTCCTGTGAACTCCCCTACTAAACCCAGCTGAGGATAGCTAGACTCCAGCACAGGGTTCTGCTCTTTCATTTGTCTGAGATCATGAACTCTCCACCTTGTAGATTTGGAGCCTGTAAAAGTATGGGGAAGAAAAGACCAGCTTTCTTCCAAGAAAGCAGCTATTATAATGCAAATATGCTGCCACACTGTCCCCCCTGCCAAAGGATGCGGATATTGCCTCTCACTTTCACAAGGCCCTGGTGACAAGAGTTAATTACACAGCTCCTGTTAATTGCAGGGTGTGCTGACTGAGCACTAGGATTTGCTAACACAGTGGCAGCAAAAACCCTGAGAGAAACAGTCTGCACAGGCCCCAAATCGGTGGTTTTGCAGATGAAATAATTTCCTGGGACCTTAGAGCCCTTAGCCTGCATCCTAAAATTGGGTTTTGTTCCTGCTTTGTCCCTGACATGGGCAAAGGACTTTCTAAGCACCTCTATCTTCTTCAGCTCTGCTATTCTAGTTTACTTGGACCAATTCTCCATGGAAGGGACTGAGCTGCTGTGTTTTTTTTCATGACCAATGCACTCTTCTAATGCTAACTGGAAAATATTAGTATTAATAATGTAGGAGTGGGAGGCAAGAGCTGGGCAGATTGAGATATGAAGAATTAAGTACTGAGCTCTTTTAAATTATTTCTCCTTAAAATATGTAATACCTGTACCGAGAAATGCAGTATGCCTAAAAGCTGGCTGATGTACAGTTCTTGGTCAGATTTTCTTGCAACACTCTTTTAACCTCAGTTTTTCTAGAATTAATTTGCTTGCAAATTACTCGATAACGCTTTCAACGCACACTTCTCCCTGCAGATTTTAGAGTTTTGAGAAACATACAATGACTTGTCTTAGTGTTATCCAAGGGCGGTATGCTGCCGGCGCAGGTGCTCTCTTGTGTTTCCTAATGGGGCACTTCCTTCACTGTGCAATGCCATAGGTGTCTTCACTGGCAGAGTCAGTCTACATATTACAAAGGGCACCTTCACAGTCAGCCAAAGGTGCACGTATCAGCATATACATTTATCAGCAATTTCCCCGACACATAAGGAGGGCAAATTCTGATACAAAGCTACACTCTAATGAGGATGCATTCCCCCATGACCCCTCTTTATGGTATTAGAGTATCACTGCATGGAAACATCTTCTATATGATTTCAGATGTGCATCTGGCTGAATTTAGGACTTGTTAAGACACACAAGAATCTCAGCTGGGCTCTAGCGAAAAGCAATAGCAAAATATTGTATCAGAATATTGCATTACAGGCGAAAAAAACCTTATTTTCCACAGAAGTACTCTGTACCCCAAAACATTCAAACAAATCCACAGAGTAATTTTAAAAATATTGTTATCATCAACTAACCATTGAAATAACTGTATTCTTATGGCTTTACCCAGTTTGGCCATGCGTTGGTGGTCAGTACTAATATACCTCTTACCTTAACTGTCCCTTATCAGAGGCATTACACAGGTTTATATGGTTTAGCCTTTCAAAGCTGTATTAAAACAAAAGCTCATTACTAAACCTCATTATCTGGAATCATTTAAGACAATTAATGGCTTTTCTTCCAAGTACCGAATCAGCACAGTTCTCTCAACAGACGAGCCTAAGTCGTCTCTTCTTTCACAAGGCCAATCTTGTCTAGAGAGGCAAATCACACAAAGCGTTTTCATGACCAGCTACCGGTGCTCTACAACAGACAAAATGCCATGGGCTGCTAGTCCCTAGCAGCAGCTTTCGCCCATGCTAGAACAGAAAATAACTCCGTGCTGCCCTGCAGCCTTACTTGGTGCCTCCTTTTGTCCCAGGCACAACTTGCTATAAGCACTAAACAGGTATGAGCAACTGGTGCATCTTCAGCTTTGTCCACGCGTTACATTCGTACACACACAAATATAGGCTCACCATGTTTTTTGCATCAAAATCATTGTCTCAACCAGGAAAAAAAAAATCAGGACATAAGGCTAAATTTGGAGATTTGACTAAAAATTTGACCATTTTTCATATACAGTTTTTTTTTTACTCTGAAGAAGTACAGTTACAGGCATTCCTGTTCTGACATTGGCAGCCTCTTTATACATCCATATCTGTTTTTCAGTCTCTGAGATGCTGCTTTCTTTGCACACAAACAAGAGCAAGGAGCTTCCTGGAACACGGGTAACTGGGAAACATTTTCATAATAAGAGCCTGCAACTTTACGAAAACTCCCAGAAACTCTACAATAGCTAATATTCATTGTCATTGAAACACTGAAAATCATGTCATTGAAAACTCATTTTTGCTTCCTACTTATACAACGAATAGGGTGTTGATGCTGTTTTTCTCTGAGTTACCTATGATAAATTTCTTGATGTGGCAGAAATGTTTTCATAATTGATGGTCTTGGTAACGTGACACAAAAACAGGAGAAAAAATGCTTTTTCCATCAAGTGAGAGACATTACTCTTACGCATCTAATAATCAACTTTCCCCTTCAAAGAATTCTTGAAGTTGAGTAACTCATTCAATAATTACATCAAAGAGAAATGAAGACAAGTTACAAAAAAACCTTTCATCTCCTTGTCTTCAGTTTGGGGATTTGCAATGAAAGATTTATGCTACGCTGGACAAGTGCAGTGTAATTTCCATTGTGCAAGAGTCCCCTAGGACACCCAAATTTTACTAAAATTGAAAAGGCTCTGTGGCAACTCTGTTAACACCACTGAAATCTGCATTCAGGTCCTGACTGATAAGGAGACAAACTTTGAAGGAGAATTTCCTATAACAGCAACTTTCAACATAGTGAGCTATACAGAAGGAATTTCCAACTAGGCACTTTGGAGATGGCCTAGTGGAGCATCTGTGCACGCTGCTCACGTGCACCTTATCAAAGCAAGATGAAACTGGAGTTCAAAATACTATCATTTTTGCCAGGGTAATGCAAATGTCACTGCAGTCTCCCTGAAATGCTACTTCCTCCAAAGGTCTTGTGTGCCTGCTAGACAAAGCTCATTTCTCCCTTTTTAAAGCTTGTTTTAAAGCTTGTCTAGTTTCATAAGAAGACAAAGATATACCACTGCAACTACCTTGTTTACAGGAACAATCAAGCTCTAAGTTTGTTTAGTTGTTGATGAAATTGCAGGAGAATGCACCTATTTTGCTTACTGAATAGCTGATGTTTTTAATCCCCAAAATGAGCAATGGTTTTAGTTTGGCCAAGATTAGCATTCTACACAATTCATACAGTCTTAAATGTTTAATTTTCATTTCTTATGTATAAAAGGATTGACTCTCTTCAGAGACAGATACTTTGACAAACAGTGGACTAAATTACAATCTTTATTTTCTCTGCTACTGTTGCCCAGTCAGATATGATAATTGCCTCAAGTTGAAAATTCAAAGTATATTGGAAATATTCATTCCCACATTTTGATCCAGCCTGGAACTTGTGAAAGCAAATAAGCATTTACCTGTCCAAAATCACCAGGTGAAAACCAAGCAGCTGCCAAGACCAGCCCAAGAGTTATCTCCAAATTTTTCGGAAAATACTCTGCATGTCATACTGTATTGAGCTACGGATAACCGATAGCAGCTGGACTGCAGATACCACAATGTAGAAAGTAATTTAAGAACAAAACAAAACAGCAGAACTCTCTTTGCGTTTAACTGGCTGTGTCCTTACTCTCTACCCCAGTTTTTGCAGCCCGCCCTGCAGCGGTCAGCACGTGGCCAGCAACGCCTGCTTTTCCCTCGCAGAGAGCTGTGCCCGTGGCAGTCCCCCTGCAGACGCAGGTTTGGGCTGGTGTGACAGCTGAGGGGCCCGGCTGCCCTTCCCTCCCACCTGGCCGGGCTCTGGGGATCCCGACAGCCCCGAGCCCAATGCGCGAGCCCACCCTGAGCGTGTGCAAACAGAAAACGCCCTGGGGAGCTGGGTCAGGCGGGCAGTGAGTCAGAAAGGAGTCTCATCTCTGGACAATTCTCCCGGGTGAGGGTAAGATCTGACCCGTGAACTTCAAGTGAACCCAGGAACCGTTGCTACAAGCCCGACACTACTTGAATATCGTACCCCAGGACCAGACAAGCCCATGCTGAAGAAACCCAGTCAGAAACACTGTTTCTCTTGCACCCACTTGCTTCTATTCCCCATGTATCTGAAACTAGTAACTATTGCTGCAGTAATTCTAAGATACCAGTTAATTATGGCAAGTATCGAGATTTCTTCTGTTGCTGCTTCTTTCAAGTTGAAAGGAAAAACATTTCTTTTAACTTGACCTACTCAGATCCTCCTGGAAAAAGTTTTTGAAACTAATATCAGCCATATTTCTCTTAATACTGTAGTAAAACTTATAATTTTTTTGTGGGAGGGGAGAAGACACCCAGGCAGAAACCCTCACATGGAGTCCCCTGTGTTCCCCGCACGCGTGGCTAGGAGCCGGCTTCCTGCCTTGCCCTTGAGAAAGAGCAGTAGGGAAGCGGCCGCCAAGTGTGTGGCGCTTGGAACGGATGCCTCTAACTCACGCACCTGAATAAGCCACTGCTTCAGCAGAAAAATTCAGAAGAAACCTTCGAGAAGGGCAGAACACCAAAATCAATACAGATACAGATGCAAAGAAGGGTCTCATATAGAAACTCAAATAGGGAACACCAAATTATTGTGGTAGACTACTTAGTGCTTTTCAAAATGCCTGCTGGCTTCAGAGCAGAAAGAATTCAGAACTTGCTAATTGTGTTTAAGTGCTTTGAATTGTGGCATTTAAATGACCAACAAACCCCTTATTGGTCATTATTCAAAGCACAAAAATACCACCAAGAGTTGGCTTGCTGACTTACTAGCTAGACGAGTCCATTACAGAGAGATGCACTTAGGGATATACCCACTTGAGCAACACAGAACTGGGGATAAAGTTTGCATCCTGCTTCCATCTTCATGGCTGACTTGCCTGCAAGCCTTTCGATGAGCTGTTTGAAACTCAGTTTCCTTGCCTGTGCTTTGTGCAGAGACCTAGATAACGTCAACAAATTACCTTTGCACTCATTTCCAGCCCAACTCTTGGCTTGTCTACTTCCACGTAGTAGCTGCAAACAAATCCCTGGCCAAACGAATTGCTCTAGCCTTGTCTGGCCACCAAGGAGGTGTTACAGAATTCAGTGGTTTATTGCCAAAGAATGGGATTTTATTCCATGCTTTACAACAGACCTGATCTTGGTCTCATCACCTTATCCCAGTAGAGCAGAGTAACCCACCCCAAGACAGTTTTTGGAGTAGACTTGCCACTGCCTCTAGGTAAAGGAGATGGAAGATGAAGAAGCGCAAGAGGGTTTGTAAAAGTTATTAAAACAAAAGACTGACAAAGGCTTTAAATAACTCCTGAGTGCAGGAAAAGTGAAAGCTACATGTAGCATACTGTGCTGGGCCTGGGTCTCCCAGTGTTGGGCTGCCATCTTTTTAAAAAAAGTTTTCCTCTGTTACTTTCCTTTAAAGGAAACTAGCTCTCAAAAGAAGGCTCCAGCAAGCCCAGCAGTGCTGAGGAAGGGCCCTTAAGACTTCTTTGCCACATAATGCAGGTAATTTTTCTCTGCACGGTGAAGAGCTGACACCTAGCTGAAAGGCTAAAACTTTGAACATCATCAGCTGGGCAAAGGTACAAGTAAGGGAATGCACCTGAGCTCATTAAGGCATCGCTGCTTGAAGGAAAACTTCAGCAAAGGGAGTCCAAGGGAAACAGCGTGATGTCAGAGCATTCCCTCCGGCTCAACGGGAAAGCCAAGCACAGAGTTAATGCTGGCAGCAGGAGCAGAGGGCTGGAGATGCCAATAGGCCTGCAAAATTGAAAAGGTATCAAAAGATCTTAACGTTTTGGAGTCATATTAAAAATCTATTTGTCTGACATGCAGTGGGCAGATTTGCATCAATAAAGGAATATTGCGTTAACCTCTTCCCAAAAGCATTATACTAAAAAGGGTTAAATACTATTTGAACATACAGCATTTTTTTTTATTTCTCTGACCCTGAAGACAATCAATTTCTAAATTAAATACATCAATTTTGGGTTCTTTCATTTGTGAGTTGCCAGGATGGCTTTGAAGGAAAAATGCACCTCTCGAGTTAGAAATCTTAGGAGGTTTTGAGGACTTCACCAAAGTGGTGGTTTCCTTCTGCTGAGGAATCAGACCCTTAAGCAACTGCGTCAGGCATCACAAAGTGCAGCAGTAATCTGGGTTATCTAAACGCTGTCGAGCCATTATCTTTTCCCTAAAGCTACATTTTTATGCAGGAGTTTTCCCTAGCTAATTTAACCTTATCAGATAGGTAAATTCTTCAGAGATTAGCTGCAAGCTAGAAATCTGCTAGGCAGAAGACTTAAAATGTTTTGTTTTCTTTCCTGAAGACTAAGTATGTTGCTCTTACCAGTTTTCAAAAACAATGGAGTACTTTTAACACGAGGCTTTACTGAGAAAAACTGATCCTACAAGGCTCAGCAGACAGGAAGGCAACAGGGCACTGTGTGGAGAGACAAAGCTCCTCTCGCTGCTTGGCAGCCCCACCACTATCGGGGCTGCTTCACGAGCACATCAATACATGGAGCAGCTGCTGTTTTCACACACTGAAATTTTTGGAAATGCAGGTGATACTGTGGAGAAAGCCATTCAGGATGGGCCTCACTGAGGTAAAACTACAAACAAACACGGAGCACAGAAACTCAGCTGAATAACTGAAGGCCCCTTGTGAGTTGCCGCCCGCCGCCTCACAGTGCAGGAACCAGCCCGAGCCGAGCACCTCGGGTGCAGCCGCTCCACCGGAGCAGCCCACCGAGGCCCCTGCGCTCTAGAGCTTTACGGACCCACGGAGCACGTCCATACCAAACCAAGCAGCTTTCCCTTGCTGGGGAAAATGTTATTTCATTCTGTAGGTTCGTATTGATTCTATGTGGAAACAAAAGATGTCTTCCAAGCAAAATTGAATAAAAAGGAAAAAGAGACAAAATGAAATAAACCTGTGGTTCTTTATTAAGAGCCATTAACCTCCTAAATTTGTTTCTCTTTTTTCTGTGTTTTGCTCTGGGCAGACTCAGGCAGTTTTCACCATTACTGTATCCCGTGTTTATCACCAGAAACACCTCACTGAGCTGACAGGAAAAGTACAGAGGCTCTTCCAGCGTCTGGGCTAATTAAATCTTTCGCTTGAGGCCAGCATTAGTGGAAACTCAAGCACTCTACGCACACCAGATTAGCTCAGGTGGCCACGTGTCTGCTGCACACTGCATTATTTTTGCCTCCGTCTCTTTAGGGCATACCTGAAGCGAAGAAGTTCAGCAAATGAGTTTCATTTCCCCAGCACTGAAGTTCCCTACTCACAAGGCCATCTTTCCTTTCCTTCACGCTCCGGTAGCTTTAAAGCTTCTCCTTGCCTTCACTTCTGTGATGCACATCCACCGCCCGCCTCCACTGCGGCTCCTTCCCTCCTCTGAGCTCTCAATTATTCATTCGGGCTGTCATCCGGCTCAATTAAGATTCAATCTGCAATACTGCTTGGAAAAAAACACACACACAAAGCAGCCAAGCACATACATCCTCTTGCCTCTCTGCATACATCAGGGATGGCCTCAGACAGGGAAGTGGGATGCAACACTTCTGTTTGCTATTTATTTTGCTCTTTCCTGCCAGGAATAAGTAAGAGCACCCAAGTCTTCTGTATCACATGCCACTTTTCTTTATACAGTCTAATCACGGGGTAAACAACATTGGACCCTACATATTATTAATGCAGATGGGTGGAAACTCTCAAAGCGCCTGTCGACAGAGAACAATTTACTGCTTCTCCATTTTTTTTCCAAAGCTTTTCCTAACTTGAGGTTTCTGTACAGCTTAGCTGAAAAAAGTAGAAAACAACCCCCAAGGAAACAGTTGAGGAATGAGCAGATTGGAATGAGGAGTGGTGACCAGGAAATGCAATGGTTTATTTTATTTAAAGGAAGACTGAAAAAGTCCATTTAACCCTGAAGGAAAATAATCCTTTCCAAGGAAAGGAAATGCTACCCTGTAGCCTCTGCTACAGGAATGAAACGTGCAATGGTGGAGCATGGTGGGGGTCCCTGGCAGGGATGCACAAGGGTGAAGAGCCACCAGGACCATGGGGATGGCCACCACAGCTGCTGCTGTCACCAAGGTGAGTGCCTAAGTGGTGCCCAAGGGCGGGCTGCCGCTGCTTTACCCTGCTGAGAGCCCCGGGCATTGAGGCAGAGGCCTTGTCCCCTGGGCAGCCTCAGGGCTCACTGCTGCCTGCCGCCTCTTTCTAACGCCAACAGCACTTGCTGGAATACATATTAGAAAAAAAAATAACCCTTTGTACCTTTTCCTTCTGCCGCCAGCTCTCCTCTTCCCCTACCTCTTACTTTCATGTGATCCTTGGACCAAAGACTCTAGACAGTTTCCCAAAAGACCTACATCTCAGATGGGCTCAGGAGAGGATTTCCAGGCCAGGGACTTGGCTTTTCATCTTCAGTTAATGCTAATAGCAGCTAATCAGCCAAATCTTTGTGCACAGCACCAACATTTCCCCCCTAGAGTATCCCTCAGGCTGGAGGTGTCTTTAGATTTTAGTTGCTTTCCTTCAGCTCAGGAACTCTCCCAAAGCCACCCCACTAGCTAAACACACAGGGCAGTCCTACAAACAGCAACACAGGTTGCTCTGTGCAGTTGCTCAGGTGTTTAAAGGATCAAGACCTTTTTGGGGGCAGGTGGACATTATTCCCAGTGGTTTTCTGAACTATTAGAAAGGGATGCTTCACTCCACGGTTTCCAGGTAAACACATACTATCAGCCTAAAAGCACTCGCCTGGGCAACTTTTCTTTTTTTTTTTCCTCCTGATGAGAAAAAGAGAGATCGTGTTACTTCAGGAAGACTGATATTAAGTGAAGATGACAACTCATATTGACGATCCACTTTTTCCCCCAATCTGCTTTCCTGAAAACACTTCTGGATCAATATTTTGCTGTATATTTTCAGCCTGACATTTTTAGGTTTGGTCTTTCACACAACAATACAGGAAACAATCTTCTAATAAACTAACCTCTATTAACCATTTTTGTACTGAAATTGTTTTCAATTTATAATTCAAAACACTGTAAAAACTTAAGGCAAATGATAATCATAATTTTGACTATGACTGTTTCAAATGATGTTAATAATTATCATCTTTTGCATTTGTACCTTTTGTTTCATTATTCAATAACTTAGCCAACAGAAATTAAGCCTTTTCCCAATACTGCAAAGAATCCTGCTGAACATTATCCTTATTTTCAAAGAGACAGGATCATTGCTAACTGGACAAACTGAGGAGCACCCTGGAATTCTGATTCTCCTTTCTTTGCATTCAATAGTTCAGATGTCCTATTTTTAGATTTCCTGTCTGGTCTGGAGCCTAAAATGTAGAACTCAATGCGGCTGCTAGAATGCAGCTTAATAATGCTGCTTTTTAGTACAAAATTACTAAAAGAATAACTTCTGGATACACCATAAAATGGACTTCATTAATGAAGTCACATTTGCAGAAACATCTCCCTTGCAAGGAAATCTGGGACTCCTGGGAACTGCAAGAGCACTCCATTTTTTTCCCCATCACTTCGCAACACAACATAAAATATTGATAATAAACAGAATGCAGGACATGCTGTCTGTATCTGCAGAACACAGATATGTACATATTTTATCTTGACACAGGAGTGAAAACAGGTACAGAAAAAAAAAATAGAATTTAGCAACTTTTGCCAACCAAAATCTCACAATGTTTACCTAATTACTCATTTTAAGTCATGCTAAGTCTGTTTATAACCTTTGCACTCTACCATCACACTTTCTTATTTGGTTTGCTAGTTTGTAAAAATAAAAATGAAAATTGCAGGAAAATCTAAACCAATCTCAGTATGTGAACAGACTGAAAGAGAATTGGTAAAGAATCAGGGATGTGACCGTAAGCTCTTTAAAATGCCCTTTTTTCCAATTAAATTCAGGTCTCTCTCTGTATTTGCCAGCATCCAGCCAACCACAAGATTATCAATCCTTCCAAACCACACCTCGTTTCTGCCTTGGGATCTTCACAACTGCAGGAGCTCTGCTTCCACAACAGGGAACATACCAAGATGTCCTGTTCAAAAGAAAGCCTTTACAACCCAAAGGAAAAAAGAGCCCAATGAAGTGGCATAACTGCATGTCTGAAAGCTCACCTGTTGTCACTAACTGCACCAATCTGCCTGATAAGATTATCCTTCCTACTAAGCTTGACCTAGCACTTCAGCATCCTTGCCGCTGTCCATCCTAAGCTGCTCTGCTAAATGGAGTCTGCATCAAAATTTGCATTTTAAAAGGGGAAACTCAGATACAGAAGAAGGTTTGCAAACACAGAAACAAGGGCTGATCTCATGACAGATTCACAGGGGAAATATATACTCACTCGGGCAATTTTGCTGCTGATTTTAACAGAGCCAGGAATTCCCTCTCGCAGGCTGTTGCCTCTCCCATTCCCCAGTATGATTAAAGTGTGCATGAAAATTCTCACCCAGGAAAAGCTCTTTTTCTCCAAGAGTGCTGCTGTAAGTTATGTGTGGGGATAATTAGGTGGTTCCCACAGAACATACAGCTCTCAGTCGATACCTTTTCCCCACCACATCAGTTTTAATTAACAGTTTAAAACATATATCAAAAGCAGAAGAAAGTATCATGTGAGCCTTGCTGCCAGATAATAACGATCTTAAAGCACCCATAAAGAAAGTCTTGCTAGATAAGAACATCTGTTTCAGAACTGATTTCATTATTTTGTACGTCACCTCATTCATTCCATTAGGTTTTAATGCACTCTGCTTCAAAATAATATTTTATTAATTAGTCACCGAAAGAATAATATTCCAGACTAATATTCTGTGAGTTGCTACCTTTTCTTGACCTGAGTGAGGGGAGTGATGAAGCAAAAATGGGAGAGACCAAGTTTCCTTGTTTGCTAGGGTGTGTTTGGAAGGTTTTTGATTTTTTTATTTACAGCTTTGATTGTTATCTTCAGTTTATTCACGTTTTTCATCATCCATTGTCTCGACACTGTCCTAGTGGGAACAAGGTTCTCTTGATGTTGATTGCCAGCTTTGTACCCAAGTGTACTAGACATACATCAATACAATCCTTTACTACCGGGGTGCTTTGCTCTCATCCTTACCCTGGCGGGACGAAAACTTCAGTCTCTTCAGCTCTCAACATTTGCTACAAGCTGAAGGCAGCTGGTTAGAAAGAAACCCAGATATCCTGTACCTGCATTTCCACACACTTTCTCTTTACAAATAAAGAGCTCCATGCATTTCTTACCGTTCTTACATACTAATAAAAAATTTATAAGTGGTTCAAAATCCAACAGGAAGTTCCCCGCTTCACTAAGCACTCTGAAGCTTTACACCTCCTACTAGCTCAAGCCTTGCTGATTCATTTCTAAGGTAATACAGAATTAGATGCCTGAGAGTGGGTTGAAATAGCCTCAAGCCTTTCTAGCTCTGCTGAAAAGCCAGGAATCTTCCCCTTCTCATCCTTTCAACAGCTGTGAGGGGCCAAATCCAGAAAGGCTTCTGGTTGCCTCTGGGATCACTCCCAGCGCAGTATCGCTGCAGCATCATGATGAAACCTCCATGGGAACGTCCCCCTCCACCCTCAGTGAGGGCTTCAGAAACACCTACAGGGAGATGGTCTGATAGTGTCTTCCACAGACCCATAACAGCAAAATTCCACATAAGTTACAACTGGGTTTTTAAAGTCACTTAAAACACTACCTAAGGTAAAAGATCTACGCAGTTTATGCTGGAAAAGTATATGAAGGTGCCACCTTTAGGAAGAGCTTAACCAGACCTGCAAGTGTAGCACTGTTAACCACACCTCAAGATGTATCTCTCCCAGTACTCTCCTCTGGTCAGCCCTTACTGGAAGCTAGAATCTTCCCACCACTCCTTGTGGGTTGTTAGCATTACAAATAACTTAGAGACATCTATCTCACTTCCTAAGGCTGCTTTTCACTTCCAGAGCTTAACCTCTTCTCTCCTTATATATTTCTCAAGAATAATATGAGTAACTAAAGACTGAGCACCATCACAGCCTGCCATGTAAAACAACCTTTCTTTAGGTTGATGAGAACTTTTGTTTTGTGGAAAGCCTATGTTCCTTCACAAAAATCTACTCTGATCAAGAAGGGCCTGTTTTTCATTTTCCATTAGCATGTTTTGAACACGGCCTCTGAGAGATGCAGAATAAATAATCTGGAGACATTCTTGGTGCCAACTGATCATACTCAGAAGTAATACATCTTTGGGCTAAAAATAATGGCTCTGTCTACGTATTAATGGGAAGTATATTAGTTTGAAAGAACTACAAGTACGAGCAGTGACAGCCACCATGAATATGAGGTGTTGGACTAAGGCTGATGGTTGGAATTTGAGCCATCTGCCTTAGCACTCAATATACTGGTACACAGTATGAATGTGAATTTATGCAAATTAAATGAAAACCACCAGGTCAGTAAGTTGTCAGCACATTTGAATGAGAGAATGTTTCTTAGGACAGTAAGATGCAAACACAGAACAAGATTTTTGAAAATACCCTATAATTTTTGAGGTTTAAATCAAGGCATTTTAAAAGCTTCTGATTTTGAGGAACAGAGCCCACTCCTGAGCACTAGGATCTTTTAGCGTGCCTTGGATAAAGCACCCAATAAAATTTGATTAAAAAAAAAAAATTACCAGGAGTTGGCTTAGAATAAATACGGTGTTTTTCATTCATGGTAGAAAAGGGAAAGGCCAAAAACCAGCTAACAACTATCACCTAACCTCTATAACAAACCAGCCCTTCAACATAAACTGCCCATGAGCAAACATAACACCCTAAAAGGCGAGGGCTGCCTAACCCATTCACCAAGGTGTGCTGCGAAGTGCCCTGCCTTCAGTGCCTTCATGGTCAGACACCCTGCGGAGAGCTGCAGTGTGATGCTCTGCAAAGGTGCTCGCTTTGCTTCAAGAAGACAGCAGCAAAACCCCATCAAACAGGCTGTAGGATTAACTGGTTTGAGGACAGCCCCACAGAAAATAGGGCACTCTGGTAATACTCAGCAGGCTCACCTGAAACTCTCTCGACTGCCCAGCGTATTCGTACTCTTTGCATGAAAGCCTTAGCTCCAGCAGCTCAGTGACCAAACACTTGCCAACTTGGTTTGCTACTCAACCTCTGTATCAAATTTCTATCTCCTGCTGTATGCAGAAGGCCTCAAGCGGCAGTTGACTCCAGTGAGGCCATTTCCAAATCACAAAAAGCCTCAGATAGAATGGCACATTCATACTTATTTGAAATGTTGAAAAAAATCAGTCTGCTCAGGCATAATTAAAATTTAAGTTCTGTATATGCTTCTTCCCTCTGGAAAAATAATGATCTATGTTTTCAAAGGAAAGCATGTTTCTATGACTGGCATCTGACAGATTTCATTAGAGTCAGATTTCTTTGAAAGTGATCTCTGTAATTCTCTTTAATGTAGAACTCCCTCTGTGCATTTTAGATGTGTGTACAGTGAATGTGCCTATCTTGCACATCTTCTACTTCTGATAGCAAAGCTCTGTGCTAGTATGAAACAGCAATGCACTGAAGGAAGCAGGAATGTCACTTATGTGCGTGAATAATACGGACAGTGTATTTTACGGACTGAAACACCTGAAAGAAGGGCTTGCTGTTCTAAAAGAAAACTACCGATCAAAACCTTCAGGATTCTCCTACTTTCTGGGTCAGGACGTACTCTCGGCAGCCTGCTCACCCACCTCAAGGGACACCTATTTAGGTTGCCGGGGTTTTCTTGTGTAAGCACCAGTGTGCTAAATATCAAACCAGGGGAGTAGCTTTTTCCTCCACTGCTATGGAGGAGATTCAGTCGGCCCATTCAGATTTGCTTATCACAGTTCAGCCAGGGCTGATATTTGAATGTTTTTCATTTGGTGCTTCCTGTGGTTATTGAAATTACATTTCAGGCTGGGAAATTCTAACGACATGATATGAGAGAATCACCTTTCATTTATTCTTTCTAAAAACAAACAAACAAACAAACAAAAAACCTTACTTCTAAAAAAGAATAAACCAAGCAAGTTTTAATCTCTAAACGTCAAAGATGAGAATTTACACCAAAAGAGAATTGACACCAAGATTTGCATCAAGTGAGACTGTGGGTTTTTTTAATACTACAGTTAGCAACATTAATTAATCATCCTCTCTATACTCTTTCTTCTTATAGCTACTGTATTATAGTTGCTATTATTATGCTCAGGTCATTTATTATATTGGTTATGCTGGATTCTTAAGTGGTTCCTACAGATGTGAACTCAGAACTTCAAAGGACCTTTCTTCAAATATCCCTGAGTTAAACCCTGCTCAAAATCTGCAATCAGTATTTTATCAACATTATTCAGAGCTATAAATAATAGAAATAATTTATACTAAGTAACAATTACCATTATTGTTTTGAACACAGGAAGCAAAGTTATCTACTTGGCACCAAAATAAGCTTCTTTCAGTAAGTTACCAATGTTTTCCATACGTGCAATATTACTTTTATCAGAGGATAGCCACACTATACAATGTGATAGTTGAAATGGAAATTGATGGGGGCCTTTTCACGGAGCTGGTTCCGTTTTTCCACATTAGGGAAAACACAGAGTTATGTTTTTTCATGCACACAGGATGGAAAGAGAAGGATTTGTTTTGAATCAGGGGAAGACAGAAGATGAAGGAAGCTAGAAGGGCCAGCCTTTTACCCATAGCTGCTGAGCTCAGTGGCTCCCTGTCTCCCAACACTGAATGCAGTCACAGAAACGAGAGCAATGGATATTGCCATGAACGTTGCCACGGATGTTTCCAGTAAGCTCAGAGGGCGGAATGGAAGTGGTAGGAATCCCGTGTCCTATAGAAAAGGGCAATAGGGAGAGCATCTGAAAAGGCAGTCCCTGTCCTTTCACACTGTCCCGTCCACCACACAGAGCAGACGAACGCCGCGGCCGAGCAACGATCACGGAATAGCCCACAAAGCCATAGAAGGAAGGAAACCAGTAGCGTTGCTTAACAGCCTGCTTATTTTACAGTCAAGGGGATTGCCAAGCAACTCAGCTGTAACAAGTCCCATATTTAGGAGAAGAAATGTTTGTCTTCTGTCTGCCGTGGCTTGCAAATGGCAAACGGAGGGTGTTTCTAAGCCAGGGTGCTCAAGCACAGCGTGTTCTGCATGCCCTGGGCTCCGGGGGCCGCCGTTACTGACTGCAACAGTTGACGCGCGCCTTGCCAGCGTCCACGTTCATCACCGTCACTCTGACTTCTGTAGCTCAAAACACACAACCAACACAGGAGCCCTGCAGTTCCTCCAGCACCCGAGACCTCCACATTGCTTAACGTGGCTGGGTGTCTCCAGGGCTACTACGTGAACCGCGCTGCCCCACAACAAGGGGGCCTGGTTCCATCACGGAACCTCCTGCGTCGAGGGCTGCATGGACAAGGCCTCCAACACTCAGACGTGGCATGGACAGAGCCTGCCTCTGGAGGCCAGGTGCAGGGCCTGAAGCCAGGGGAAAGGGCTCCCCATCTTACCTCACTTCTGAGGACTAAAAACGTTACACTTCCTTTCTTCTCCATACCAGCAGACCTGAAAGAGGCTTATCCAAGAAAACTGTCTTGTAAAAGCAGTTCTCAAACCCGGAGAAAAACACAGCTAGACAAACATGAACAAAATTGCTGCTATTTAAGGATTTGAAACAATAAGCACATGTTAAAACTGTTTCTTTTTGCACTTCATTATTTCCCTACAAATAAAGTATTAAATTATTGTCCAAAAAACCACATTGTTTTCCTTTAGTCTGGAATGATTCTAATAATCAAAGCAGAAAAAAAACCCAAAAGCACCCACCAGACAGTGTTAAAATTTAATTGGAATAAGACTAAAGTGTCTTTGCTTGGGAACCTTCTACATTTAAAGCCACTGCTCTCACTTCCAAATTTACTAAATTTCATATCCTTGACTCAGTTCCTTTCTTCCTCTCTCAGTATTAAAAAAATAATAAATAAATTAAATCAATGCACTGTGTTATGCTCAGGCAACGTACCTGGCATGTCATGGTGGCTGGAACAGAAAAGAGAACATCAAGTTCCTCACAATGGAACAAGCAGAGTCTACAAAATTCCAGAGTAAAAACTAAGTTTTCAGGAAGACACTGGAAAACTGCCTTCCAGTCTGATCTTGGGAATGATCGTAAAGAATAAGAAAGTGAAACATTCAACGACATTCTCCTTTGTCATCTCCAGATGGCAGCTTTTCCAGTGAGTTCCAAATATATATTCTGAATATAAGGAGATTTTTAGAACAAAAGGAAAGCCATCCAGCTGGTGTTTCTCAGCGAGGCCATGCCCAGTGGCGCTGAATGGGTGAATAGGCCTATGCTGAGAAATTCAAATTCTGAACAAAAATGCTCACAGAGCAGCTGGAAGCTGCAGGATAGCTAAGAAAAAACTACAGACGTCTAGTTATTTCTGCTACCTACAAATTGCCAGAAGATGTAAAACAGGCATTGGATTGAAGGGGACCTTACAGTAGATGCAGCTGAAAGGAGGGGAGGCATCACAGAGCGAGACATAAAGGCACTTGCTGTATTCACTGGTCATTAGATAGAGGCGGGGGGCAGGGTGCAAATTAAATAGAAATGTCTTATTTTCACAGAAGCTGAAAATAACTCAGGAGCACGCGGGAGGCACAGCTGGCACTCAGGCTTATTGCTACCATCAAGGCTGAAATCAGGATTAAGAAGGAGCCAGGATGCAACAAAGCAGCACCCGGCGGCTTCTCCCCTCCCTCCCCTCCCGCTCTGCCGCCGTTCCGCTCTTCCCTGCGCACCCCGCTAGTAACTGGGCCGCAGGCAGCACTGCAGGGGTCTGCGCAGGGCCACTCGGATCGGGCTTGTGCCTGCGCCTCTCCGGCATGGACCGCAGCCAGCACTGAGGAGGGAGCCATCTGGGAGGAGAGCATGTGCCAGGCTACTTAGCCGGGGCCTTCGGGAAAGCAGGGCAGTCAGGAGTGACAGAGCTAAAAAAAATTAGGAAAAGCAGTGACCAGAAAGCAAGGTAACAATAAAGGAGCGTGTCCCCAGTCCGAACGCCGAAAAGCTGGGAAAAAACAGCATTTGTGGCAAACCTCTCACCACTGCATGCGCTTTGCTCTTGTCTCTTCTCCCGGTAGTTTTTCTAGAGCCCTTGCCCCATTTTCCCAATCCAAGCAGGAGCACTTTAATATCATTTCCACATTGTCTTTTTTTTTTTCATTTTACATTTTAAGAATGGCTTGTGGTTCCTCCATGGGAATTGCAGCAGTTCTTCATTAACTGAAGCATGTGCTTTAGGGATTTATGAATTCCCATCACCAAACCTGTTCACATCTGCCTCCCCTAGTGCTTCTTCGTCTATACAAATGCATTCCTGCTGCCTCACAGCCTATTCAGCAGCTCACATTTTGGCCCTCACACATTCTACATCCTGCACAGTTAATTTACCATTCCAGGATCTTCCACGCTGCAGACTTCCTTCTGCCTTCTAGCTCTACAGGCTTCACCAACTTTCCCTCTTTGTTGCTGAAGAATGATGCTGATTTGGCCTCCTCTTGTAGACTTACAGGTGATGTTACACTTGTTTTGGTTGTCCACAGCCCTTGTAGCTAATACTTCGTTTTAGAACAGCAAGCAAGTGTTTGGTGCTCCAATTCTTTTTTTGGTCAGGATCTCTGAAGTTTCTACACCAGGTCAAGCTAAGTGATTAGATCCAGACTAACAGCTGAGGGGCAGGCGTGGGGTGAAGTTTTGCCTCATCGTTTCTGCTCTTAAGCTCCCTTGGCCACAGGTTTAGGTACTGCACCCATTCAGGCACAGCCTTCGCGCATGTGCAAGGGTCCTTCTCAGCCCCAGCTCGAGAATCGCTGGGGCAGTGCTGGGCTAGACCAACAGAACCGCCCCCAGGACTTCCCACAAATAAGCAGGGCCCTGTCTGCCGGGGGGCAACTAACACCACTGAGGAGCCACTTTAAGGCACATTCCAACGCAGAGGATGAGCTTTGCAGAAACATCACCTAAGGGCCAGCTTTTTGGCAATAAGACCAAAGAAACTAAAGCTATCCATGTGTTGTGCTTACAAAGTGTAGCTCATCTGTGGCAGGTAAGAATCACAAACCCTCTATGAAAGGCCCTCCGTGCACACCGAGAGGCAAGAAGAGCAGAGTAAGCAAGCTGGTATTTTATGGTTCCTTCCCAGCTCTGGGGAGCAGCAAGCCCACGACGGCCCTTCTCCCACGGCCCGGGTACCGTTGCCCCTAATCTTAACTGAGAATCTCTAAAGATTTTTTTTTGTAGCACCTTAATCTTGTTCTTAAAAAAAAAAAAAAAAAAAAAAAAAAAAAAAAAAAAAAAAANAAAAAAAAAAAAAAAAACCAACATGCATTTTAGGTTAAACTGAGGTAAGGGCAGCAACTTTACAGAAGATCAGGTACTATCTTCTGAAGAACAGTAATCACAGAATACGCTGATGCTATGAACCAAAGCTCTTAAGAGCCCAGCACGACCGTTTTCCACATGCATTTAGGACACAATTTTCATTGCTCTGTTAGCACGATTTTCCAGAAGAGAGTGTGACCAGGCATGAACAGACAATACCAAACCCTGACGGTAGTGTCTCGTAGCATGGGACCCCTGCTGCCGTTGGGTTAGTTTTGGACATTGGCATCCTATTGTAACTTGTGTGAAATCATTTGCACAGCGACAATTAGAGAAAATTTGAGTTAATGAAGCCATGCTTTGACTTTTCTCATGTATGAGGACATGGGGAAAAAAACCAAGTTTATTAAGAAAGAAGCAAAATAACTCTACATTCACCCATAGCTAATGCTTCGTTTTTCTTGTAAGGAATGAATAAAAATTAAATGCTAGAGATAAGTTAATCATGCTTCCCACCTTTTTTTTTTTTAAGTGATCTAAAATATTTCTTGTCTTTTTTAAGATATTTTGTTCATCCATTATTTACTAAACTAAAATAACGAGTGATCAGTTTTGGACTGCTGATGACTATTTTATTTCTACTACCTGTTTTGATTTTTTATATTTCATTTTGAATATATTCACTAATAACTTTTGAAATCTACATTTTCTTCTGCCAAATGAGTTAGTCAGACCCATGTTGTGAGTTTGGGTGATACCACACAAACCTGGCTCATCAAATAACGACCTCCAGCAGCTACAGCAGTCTCCTGGATATGGAATAGCAGTTTGCAAAGGACAAGAAGTCAGAATGGCACGGGCCACTCACAATGCTTCTCCACCTTCTTCTGCTAGTTATTTCTAAGATGCTTCTGCACAAGCAGAAGTTATTTCAGGGCCAGTTCATTTTCCAGATGCACATCAGCTTTTGAGCTCCCACATATGTGAACAAGAGCCACCACCTGCCAAGGTCCTAAATATCTATTTCTTGGGAGAAGCAAAAACACCTCATTCTTCCTAGTATAAACCAAAACACATTTAAAATACCTGCAAATCAGGGAAGTGAAGCAGAATAACTGCAAACCCTGCTGCTGGTAGGGACTCTGAAATGAAGGTGACTGCTCTGACATTCGGATTACAGAGTGAGCTGCTCCATTCCCTCGGGGAGCATGCATGTTTAATGGGATGCCATTAAGGATGGCAAGTCCAAACACTGGCCTCTTTTTCGTCCCATCTTTTTGCATTTTTGTGTAGGTACTTATATAGACTTTATTTTATGGAAGAATTAAATGTCACTACAAACACACAAAGGGGAGATAACCTGTCTAAATGAATGCCAGGCACTTAGATCACTGAACTCCTACAGTTCAGAGCACTCATTTTATAACTCCAGCTTCATTCATCTCTGAAGCACAGCCAGGGCCCATGGAGGCCACCAGTCATTTGCGTACAGGTAATGCTCTCAAATCATCAAGCTAACATGTTTCTGTGCATACGGGTCACTGCAGGCTGTGACTACAAAGACCACAACCTATGGCACATGGGGATACCATATTTATACCTATGAAGAAAGATGCCCTTTCTTTCTGGCACCCTCTCGGCCATGACAGATCCCCACTAGGTGATTTAATTTCTTGGTCATTGTAGCTCTCATACTCTTATGGGCAGGAGTGACACCCAGTAGTCTCACTATAGAACGACACCTATGAACTCTGTCTAATTTAACATCCTGAGGAATATCTAGTCCCTGTGTCCTCCTCTTGTGCTAGCATAACGTTCCAGCTGAAGTCTCAGAAAGAAACGGTTGGAAATTCTCTTACAAGAACACATTCCCATCTGCACTGTCACAGAACCCACTCCATTTAGAAAGGACACAGAAGCCTGAGCCCATCAGGCCCATTGCACTTGGGTGGCTCCTTGGGGAACTCTCACTCTGGAATGAGGTGTTTATGGCTCAGATCTCACTGCCCTTCCCCTGGCTTCTCACTTACATCGCTCGGCACACAAGTAAGGGCTTCTCTGGAGCTATCCCTGCAGAGGCAGTGAACAGCAGAGGCGAGCAGGAGCTGCCACGCTTACACTCATCGCTGCACTCCAACAGCACTTTTCCCAGGGCAGTTAACCCTCCAGCAGGCCTTCGCCTCCACTCATTGCTTATGAA